>OX359291.1:9101122-9701122 GCA_947179395.2 Pulicaria dysenterica | reverse complement strand
AGATACATAAACCTCTTTTCATTAAAGGGTTTAGTAAAGATATCTGCTAATTGGTCATCAGTGGAGATAAATTTTATGTCAACTTTACCTTTTTTCACGATGTCCCTGATGAAGTGATATCTAATTTCAACGTGCTTGGTTCTTGAGTGGAAGACTGGATTGTAAGTTATGACTATAGCACTTTGATTATCACAGAAGATAGGAGTTTTCGTGAAACTCATACCAAAGTCTTGAAGCTGATGCTGCATCCAGCTGACTAACTTCCCTCCAAGCATTTGACATCCTCCAGTAGTTGATTTTCTATCTAACTTGCACCCAGCATAGTCAGCATCTGAAAAACCAACTAACTCAAATCCAGAATCCTTTGGATACCAAAGGCCTAGATTTGGTGTACCTTTAAGGTACCTAAAGATCCTTTTCACAGCTTGAAGATGTGATTCTTTAGGATCTGACTGATATCTTGCACAAACACATGTAGCAAACATGATATCAGGTCTACTAGTTGTCAGATAGAGCAATGAACCTATCATTCCTCTATAGGTAGACTGGCACACAGATTTACCATCTGAGTCCTTGCTCAGCTTGACAGCCGGTGACATGGGTGTTTTCATGGTTGAACTTGAATCAAAACCATATTTATTTATCAAATAAAGAACATACTTGCTTTGATTGATGAATATTCCATCAGGCTTTTGTTGAATTTGTAGGTCTAGGATATAAGTCATCTCACCCATCATACTCATCTTGTACTTTTGTGACATTATTTTGGAGAACCATTCACACAGAGATTCATTAGTAGAACCAAAGATAATGTCATCCACATAGATTTGTACAAGAATCACCTGTCCTTTACTCTTTTTAATAAAGAGTGTCTTATCTATACTACCTCTGTTGAAATCCATTGATAATAGATAAGTGGACAGTGTATCATACCAAGCTTTTGGAGCTTGTTTAAGACCATACAAAGCCTTGTCTAACTTATAGACATGATGTGGAAATTTGAACTGACAAAGCCAGGAGGTTGTTTCATATAGACTTCCTCCTGAAGATTTCCATTTAGAAAAACACTTTTCACATCCATTTGATAGACTTTGAAGTCTTTATATGCTACATAAGCTAAGAACAGCCTTATGGCTTCAATTCTAGTAACAAGGGCAAATGTCTCATCATAATCGATTCCTTCTTCTTGCTTATACCCTTGTGCTACCAGCCTGGCTTTGTTCCTAACTATCACTCCATCTTTATCCATTTTATTTCTATAGACCCACTTAGTGCCTATAATTGAATGATCTTTGGGGGCAGGGACAAGGCTCCAGACCTTATTTCTCTCAAATTCATTCAATTCCTCTTGCATAGCTTCAATCCAATCCTCATCCTCTAAGACTTCTTCAGTCTTCTTTGGTTCCATTTGAGATAGAAAACCAAAGTGGGCAGCATAGTTAGCTGTAGCCTTAGATCTGGTCATTACCCTTTCTTGGACATTTCCAGTGATCTGATCTTGAGGATGATCTTTGAGCAATTTAAATGTTGTAGTTGGAGAATCTGGTTCTGGATCTGAGTGATGTTGAGAACCCTGAGGTGAACTTATCTCCTCAGTCTCAATAGCAGCATTGTCAACAAACTGATGATCACTTAGATCCTCAGTCTGAGTGACTTCAGCTCCAAAGGGGTTGATGAACTCATCATCCTTCTCAGCTTGAAAATTCCTTGGAGCTTGTGATGATTTCTTTGATAAACACACATCATCATCACTATCATTTCCCATGACATACATAGGATTTGACATATTGGTTTCCTCTGGCTTTTCAAGCTCACTCAGACTAACCAAGTCACCTTGTCTTTTCTCAGCTTGATCAAGACTGTCTTCATCAAATGAGACATGAATTGATTCTTCTATGGCCTTTCTACTAGTGTTATACACTCTGTATGATTTGGAGATTGAGGAATAACCAACGAATATTACTGGATCAGCTTTGGGTTCCAACTTATGGAACTGATCTCTTTGATTCAGCACATAGAATTTTGAACCAAAGACATGGAAATAACCTATATTGGCCTTTCTAGACTTATACATCTCATATGATGTTTTACCATGTCTTTTGACAATGATTGATCTATTTTGAGTATAACAGGCTGTACTGACAGCTTCAACTCAAAAATAGAGTTTCAATCCTGCCTCACACATCATTGTTCTAGCAGCCTCAATTAGGGTTCTATTTCTCCTCTCATCAACTCCATTTTGTTGGGGAGTTCTGACAGATGAGAAATTTTGTAATATTCCCTTTTGTTCACAGAAGCTTTCAAGGGTAGAGTTTCTGAACTCAGTCCCATGATCACTTTTGAGTTGCTTTACAGACTTACCTTTCTGCAACTCTTCCTGTTTGATAAAACTTATTATCTCCAGGGCAGCCTCACTTTTGGCTTTAAGGAATATTACCCAGGTGAATCGTTAGAACTCATCTGCTATCACCAGTGTGTATTTCTTGCCACTTAAGCTTGGAGTACTTATGGGTCCAAACAGATCCATATGCAACATATGTAGTGGGTCTGTTATTGAAAAATGTTGCTTTAATTTAAAGGACTCTTTGTGGTGTTTCCCTTGTTCACAAGCTGAACACAATTTGTCCTTGACAGATGTGATATTTGGTAATCCAGAGACTAACTCTTTATTGGATAGCATATTTATATTTTTAAAATTCAAATGTGATAATCGTTTATGCCACAACCAACTCAGCTTAGGAACAGATTGGGAATACAAGCAGGTTTCAGTATAGGGATCAGCAGAATTAAGATCAAGTAGATACACATCTCTTTCTCTTTTAGCTATTAATACAGGCTTTCACTTAGCATTATATATTGTTCCTGCTTTCTTCCTAAAAGTAACAATGTTGTCTTCATCACACAATTGGCTGATACTAATCAGATTGTGCTTAAGACCCTTGACATATGCAACCTTCTGGAAAGTAACTTTGCCAGCATGCATCTTCCCATAGCCTTTAGTTCTTCCATAGGAATTGTCTCCAAATGTTACTTTAGGACCTTCGTTTGTTCAGAATAGAACAAACTGACAGAGGGTGCGAGACTGCTGGTTTTTATTTATAAAATCTTGGGACACAACCTCGTTTTAAATTTATAAAAACGATGTTACTAAGCAGATACTACACACGACTCAGGCAAGTATAACTTGGTCAATAGTAGTATAGACTCGGTAAGACCGGATGGCGTTCCACCAGGACAGGAAGCTACCAATACTTAAGTCTCATTGTTGTTTGATCAGCAGGATTAAAATTAAGCAAGTAACCAAATTAACTAAATTAATTAAGGACTACAGCAACTAACATAGACCAACACAGAAGGTAATCAGCAGGATAACAGATTCACTCAGGCTTTCGAATCATCGAGACTAGTCATGGCAATGACACAATACAAAACATAATATGAAGACTTGAATAGATTAAGCGCATAGCATGCTGTTCTAATACTTGACAAAACCATATTATCATGCACAAATCTTCACTCGAGTTATCAAGACTCAGATTCAACACTTAAACATAATTAAGCAAGTAACGGCATATCAGAATTCAACTACAGATCCACCGGATCGCGTCCAAATCAGACTACAAAGACAAACATCTTTTCAAATGATTTGTACAGTAGTCCTCAGAACCCAAAAAGGTGTCAAAGCAGTTAAATTAGTTAAAACAAGCAAAAACAGCACACTGGTGGTGAAAATGGCTCCTACGGCCGTATTAAGTATCTACTACGGTCGTAGCATCCTGGACAGTCCTACGGCTGTAGGGATTTCTTCCTACGGCCGTAGGGACCCATCCGACAGAACATTCAAATCTAACATAAAGACATTCAACAACAAATTACAATCTAGACTTTAATCTCAGATCATAAACACATGTAAACTGGTACAATGGGGTCATAAACTCATCTAAACTCAAACCTCACAATTAAGGGATTCTTAATGTTTAGTCACATGATTTATAAAGATATGAACATGTTAAACCTACCATTTCTAGTAAAGCCAACACTTCTTTAAACATGAATCATATGATATGCACATTGAACACTAAGACAAGCATAACAAAGGCATACATGTGAGTTCATTTCACCATCTAAACATACCAATAAACATCTTTGTGAATCCTTTAATCATTAGTACCATGTTTAACCCATAAATACACCAAATAACAAGATTTTCATCTATAATCATAAGGCATGCATAAAACCAACATATGATTAACATAACCAATAATGGATGAACCTGAAATGATTCAAATCATATTCCAAAAATGACATCTAATGACAACCATGCAAGATGTATCATTTCTAATACAAACTTAACATGGAATTAGTAAAATAAACCACCATTCTTGAATATTCATATGTTAAAACATGAATGAGTTATCATATACACATTATCACATATGAACATGGTTAGATTAAACATACTAAGTTGATAAAACACATTTGTATTCAAGATTAAACATGCATATATGAATCAAGTCAACATAAAAGTCAAATATATTGCCATAACTAGCCAAGAATCATCTTGGCCCAAGTGAAATGAGTTTAGTTATCCATATACAATAATAGTAACATTACAACATCTGGAACACATGGGTACATGATTGATATAATAAATGGAAAGAGTATACCCAAGCTAGCAATGATATAACTAATGAATCCAAGCTCCAAATGTTGTTCCAAGCCTTCAAGATCCAAGCTCTCCTCCTTAGAATCACCAAGAGAAGTCCCCTGGAGTGTTAGGATATTTAGAGAGGGTATATGGAAGTGTTTTTCCGGAGTGGAGGTGAAAATGGTTACTCTTTGCAAAATGACAGAATTCTGAATTTAATCTGCTGTAAGTGGGCTTCCTACGGCCGTAGGAATAAGCTACTACGGCCGTAGGAAATCATGACTGGATTTTCTACACACGCAACGTTAAACCATTTGTCCGGGACACGCAAGATCTGGCAGGCAATGATGGATTCTAGAAGATGGCTTCCTACGGCCGTAGGGATTATATCCTACGGCCGTAGTGATCATTTTTTCACTATTCTTCTATTTTCTTCAATTCTTTCCTTGTTTTGCCCATTTATCTTGCTTAAAGCTCTTTGTAACCTGCATGGTGAATGTTAAGCATATTAGATCCATATTAGAAGTATTCACCTTGTATTTGGGCTAAGTACGGGGTATTCTAACATGTAAAACATGTATAAAAACGCATATATCAGTAGACATTGTAAACTTTCTCAGAATCTTGAACTTTCAACTTATGAAATCGTTCAGCCTGCTCCAATACCAGTTGTTGGTCCCTTGGTGAGAATAACAATAAGCAACAAATGTGTAGAAGGGGGGTTGAATACACTTTCTGCGGAAATTGAACAAATCAAAATAAAGTGTTACACAAAGTAAATCAAACCACAATCAAATGCTTTGCTTTTCATTAATAAGAAGATGATTACAGACTCTATCAAGTAAGCAACTCTTGATATGTAAACACCTAATATAAATCTCTAAATCTTTCAAACTTTGCTATCTATAATCAACTTATGATTATAGATACTGACGACTCTCTAAACAGGATTTAATCACAGATTGAATACTTACCAATCTCACAACTAATGTGAGTATTCGAATACACGAACAAATCGAAAATCTGTGAATATCTTGATCACGTTGAACTGACAAACAATGATTCAAGAATAGTAACACATACGGTTGAGGTGAGGTATTTGGCTCTGCAACACTTAGTTGTAATCGTTTCGGAATCGTACCTCTAAACTTATCAGGGAGATAAGTATTTATAATCCTGTTCCTGCGGTTCCTAACAAACTGGACTAATCCTAATTTGCTAACTAACTACCGGATAACTCAGAATCTTAAATCTTGAATCTTCTTATCTTGAGTCTTCAATATTCAATCTTGATTCTGGAGTCTTCTTATCCTTCCCGTAGATATAGAGAGTTAAAAAGATAAATTTAAAACATATTTAAATTTTCTTTGGGCTGACTTCTTACTCGGACTGAGTTACTCAGCTTGAAACTCATCAAGCTGAATTCTTCGAGAACAAACTCGAAAACCAACATGAACTAACACGTATATTAATAAACGCATCCTTAAAAGTCCTAAGAGTTAGCTAGAACTTATTTAGCAACTCTGTTGAGCTGACTCAATATATACGCTGAGTCACTCAGCTTGAAACACATCAAGTTGAAAGCTCAATATATCTTAGGTGACACACACACAGCTTATCAAAACACATTGATAATCTTACTAAGATATAATCTAAGCTGATCAAACATATTTACAGCTTATACTCAACTTATACTCAGTCTGAATCACTGTGAATGTTCAGTCTGATTAAGCTTCATAATTCTGTTTAAGTTATATGTAGAACACATCTTACAAACTTAACTTTGTCTCATCAAATCTAAACTGATGAGATCATTTTCCTAACAAATAGTATGATATATGTGTTATGATACGTTTATGTAATGAGTTAAGATTATTGTTTAAAGGTACGGTAGCACCTAGTTATAACATTACAGACAGAGATGGGGTATATTGAGATCCTTATACCCAAGTAAAGTGTCAGGAGTTGGATTACACCGAGATGTGGTTCTATTCATGGACCAGTTAACAGTTTGAACAATATTGCAGGTATTCAGCTTGGGTGTGAGACATCCTGAAAAGAGTTCATTTAAGCTATATATGTTTATATTCAGTTCAGTTAGTATGCTCACTAAGCAAAAGCTTACGTTTTAGTATGTTGTGCATGCAGGTAACCAAATTCCAGCGAGGGTAAGGCCCCAGTGCTTTGAAGAGTTTGATAGCTCCAAGATTTTGAAAATAGTACTTTTAACACTACTTTTTATGAAACTGTTAGCACTAAAGTGATGTAAGCTTGTTTTCCGTAAACTCTGATGTTTTAAAGTGCTAATCAGTAGCAAACGAATTTTTAAAAGCTATTTTAGAATAGTGGTGTTACATAATATTACCAACAAAATTATTTTAAATTTATTATATTATAATTTATTATCGTCACACATCATTTGCAACTTTATTAGTTTATCTGCGCGTCGCCGTATTATGCTGACACTGTATAACGCTGGTATCCACTAGTAAGTATAGATTTGCGTAGAAGTTAAACATTGGAAGCAATCTCTCTACCTACACGTAGAGGTATGATTGTCTACATCTTACCTCACCCATACCCCATTGTTACGGGATTGGGTATTGTTGTTGTTATTTTTAAACATATGAATAAAACACAAATATGTTATGCAAAATTTCTCTATTTCTATATCTACATGGGTTTAGAATTCGTTTAAACAATCTCCAGGGATTTTACTGAAACTTTCAGAAAGTATGCAAATCGTTCCCCTAAACGTTATCTCCCCCCATCAGCCTTGTTCTTGTGCCCTAAAAGGCTAAAACCCAATATTGATCGGTTTCATCGATTTCTTGCTGAGGTAATAACATTTTGTTCTTTAATTTAAGTTGCATTTTTGAATATCTGTATCTTTGTTTTTTCAATGCTGATTTTAAGAAATCGCTTCTGATCGCGTTGGTTTATTTGCTAGCGAGTTTGTATATCTCGTACTCTGTTCCTCCCATAAGATCGGAGCAATTTGCCATCTTTTTTTAATTTTATCTAATTGCGAACCATTTGTTGATTTCACCGTTATCTAATTATTGTATTTTATCTATAAAACTCCTACTTTCTTATGATTGAATGTTAATTAATACATCTACCGCAACTGCATGCATGGCTCATAGATCTTTAAATATGTGTTCGTTTATCCTAAATTGCTTGAAGTTGTGGAAAAAAGAGAAAACCCTAAGCCATTTTCGAGTTGGTCGCCATCACAAATGACTTAGAAAGTCAAGAAATCGATCTGTGAGATTAATAATCCACGAGTTCTTTCACGTTCTTCATCTAATCGAGCAAAATTTTTATTTAGTGAGCATATTTTTCGAACGCTAATCCCTATATTCTTTTGTGAATTAATGTTGCTGTTACTTTGGATTTTCGCTGCTATGAATCAATTTTTTAGATCTATTCTGTATAGATAATTATAAGATATTATTCATAATTTTAGGCATAATCAATTAAATTCTTGTTGCTGTTATTTTAGATATGTTTGTGGCTATGGTTTGCATCGATTCAAGTGACTTTTGGCATCAATTGTAGCTACAGTTTTTTGTGTGTTCATATTGTTGTTGCTGCTGCTAGTTTTTAGCTGGTATATTTCCATTTGAACATAAAATGATGGTTACTGCTAGTTTATATTCATGGTAGCTTGATGCTAGTTTATTTTGATGCTATTTTAGTTTGATGTCCCAGTTTAGATCAAGTTTTGAATCGATTTATGCATCTATAAATTTTTGCTGCAAAATTTTATTAAAGTAGCATTTACCCGAGTCGAGCTCGAGAGTGTCGATAATTTCCTCGAGTCCTCGAGCTTGAAATTTAAAGCTCGGTGCGCGAGTCGAGTTTCGAGCTTCGAGTTTTGGAACCGAGTCGAGCTCGAGCTTGGCACTGTGTCGGCTCGACTCGGTTTTATTATTATTATTATTATTATTATTATTATTATTATTATTATTATTATTATATTTTTTCCCACACACACACACACACACACATATATATATATATATAATTGTTTTCGTACCTATATATAATTTTCACTCTATTGTTTTTTATTTTATTTTTTATTATATATTTTATGTTTCTATTTATTTTATTTTTTTAGTGTTCTCGTTGTTTCTCCTTTATTCTTTTTGTTTTCTGTCCCTTTGATGCCGGAGGTCTTTTCATGAAGCAATCTCTCTACTTACGGGTAGAGGTATGATTGTCTACATCTCACCTCCTCCATACCTCGCTTTTAGCGGGATTGTGTATTGTTGTTGTTGTCGTACATCTGAGCTTTTAAAGAAACTATATTACCCGAAAACCAGTGATGGGTAATCAAAGGAGATTATTTGGATAAATTATGTCGGAAGGTAGACTCTTCAATCAATTTCACAATTATTTGTCGAAAATGATGATGTAGAGTTGTTCCCAACTTCCCATCTGACTTTCTTTCTAATGCCCATATGATATTTTTATTATAATAATACAATTCTTTGCAAATAGGTGATAAAACTCAATGAACATATGATATCCTGTTTTTCACTTACAAAGTTACTGTTGGAAATCACAGGCCAAGAACACGAATTTAAACTAAAGATTCTTTTATTTCTGTAATGAAATCGTCATTACACAATCTGTACATTTTACACACATATATATACAAGTACTATGTCGGTTTCCCGACGGTTATCCGTCAAGGACGGCGGTTAGCCGTGACGGCGGTGGACGGCAGTCGGCGGTTACTGTTGACAGGCGGTAAACGCCGTCGTTTGGACATAGCCGGTGTGACACATTTCTACTCTATTTACATAATACAACTAATAATAATAATACATATGTTTAGTTTAATATCTAATACTCCCCCTTAAACTAAACATAGTTTAAGTGAGGCCTTCTATTTCTTCAGAACTTGTCCATAGTAGTATTGGTTCGTCGTCTTCACTTTGAGTCAAGTTAACCTCCTCGTCCTTCTTTGTGCATTCATACTTGAAGTGTCCAAACTTGTTACACTTGAAGCATTTGATGTGCCTCTTGTCTTGTTGGTTAACTTCTTTGTTCCTCCATGGCTTCCAAGTTCTGCCTCGTTCTCTTCCTTTGTCATCTTGAGCTGACTTCTTACGACCGCAACATTCACAAGTGTGCTCCTTGTCTTTATCCTTTCTGTCTGTCTTGGCGTACAGAAGTCCATTATGCATATCTTCTTCCTTGCTTGGCCTTTTAATGCGTTCTTCATAGGCTTTCAATCTTCCAACAGCTTCTTGAAATGACATTGTGTTCAGATCGGCAAATTGTTCAATTGCAGCAACAATTTGTATGAACTTTGTTGGAACGGATCCTAGAAGTTTTCGAACCAATCTCTTGTTCTCTATTGTACATCCAAGGTTATTGGCTTGTGACACAAGCTGGCTAATCTTTCCGGTAAATTCATCAAGTGTTTCAGAGTCTTTCATCTTCAAGGTTTCAAAATCTGATTCTAATGTTTGTAGTCTAGCCTCCTTGACTCTGTCTGCACCTACGAATCGTGCTTTCAAATCCTCCCATATGTCTGATGCTTTCGTATGATGTGCAATTTGCAAAGTAATTTGTTCTGGCAGTGCTTGGAAAAGATAAGCAATAGCCATTGTATTCTTGTGTGCATCCACGTCTCCTTTTGGTTCAAGTGCTTCCCATAATCCATACATATTAAAAAGTGCTTTTATCTTTACTGTCCAAATTGTATAGTTTGTAGAACTAAGAATTGGGCACTGGAATGTCATCGACATCCCTCCTTCAGTTTTCTTTGATCCTGCTGAATCCATCCCTCCTTTACTTTTCCGGATGAATCAGGTCTACTTCTTTTCCTAGCAACGATCTTTCTAGTTTGCGGGCGAATCAAACCAACTGTCCCGAACAGTCCCCTGGTTCTTTTTTCCCCGTACAAACTACTAACTTTCTCAGTGAATCAAACCAACTGCCTATGACAGTCCCCTGGTTCTTTTTTCACTTTTCTTGTGAATCAAACCAACTGCCTGTGCAGTCCCCTAGTTCTTTTTTCAATTTCTCTATTTTGCGGGTTAAATCAAACTAGCTGCCTTTTAACAGTCCCCTGGTTCTTTTTTCACCAATAAAATAACTATCTTCTATTTGGTGAATCAAACCAACTGTTTTGACAGTCCACTGGTTCTATTTTCAACCGGCAAAACTAACTACTTATAAACCTTTAAACTTACAATATTATTAATTCATAAAAACACTAACTAAAAACTTAAATTCTTTAATAAAAATTTAAATAACAACAAATTTATCTAATCAAAAGTTTGTGGTTTTTGTCTTACGTTAGTAATTTAAAACAAATTCAACATAAAAAAACTTTTAATTAAATTTTCGTTTTATTAAAAAAGTTTCCTGGGGAAAAGCAGCCCCTTTAAAAGAGTTTTTTTTTTGAAAACTTGAACCGTAAATTCTTAATTAAATATTCTATTTATAGTTAAAAACTCTTAAATTTAATTTAAAATAAAATCAGTATTAATTAAATCATGCAGGGTTTCTTGGAACTTACAAAAGGGCTTCCTCATTTTTCCTTTCTTATGTTCCTGCGTCTCTCTCTCTCCTTCCTATGTCGACTCTTCTCTGTTCCACCGAGAAAGATGAATCGAGGGTTTTTCTTCTCGGTTGTTGATCGCTCTGATCGGTGATTATGTATACGGTCGTTAAACCTTGTCGATTGGCAACTGGTATATTTCGGAATTGTGGTTTTCTCCGCCTCCGGTTTTCTGGTACTTCTCCGGTCGTCTTCTCCGGTAATGTAAGTTACCCTTTTCTGTTTTGGTGCCGGATGGTGGTAGATCTACTGATCGGCCACCTCTCGTATCCTTCGTGATGAACAATCGAACCCTAAAAAGATTCTGATTGTTTTTCTTCTTGAATCTCCGGTGGGTTATCTCCTCCTTCTCCGGTAGATAATGAAGCCCTTTGGCTCTGATACCAAATGATGGAAATCACAGGCCAAGAACACGAATTTAAACTAAAGATTCTTTTATTTCTGTAATGAAATCGTCATTACACAATCTGTACATTTTACACATATATATATACAAGTACTATGTCGGTTTCCCGGCGGTTCTCCGTCAAGGACGGCGGTTAGCCGTGACGGCGGTGGACGGCCGTCGGCGGTTACTGTTGACAGGCGGTAAACGCCGTCGTTTGGTCATAGCCGGTGTGACACATTTCTACTCTATTTACATAATACAACTAATAATAATAAGGGGAAATCATCCGTAATGTTAACATCACACTCACAAACAACTTTAATGAAGGGTAATTTAGTCATTTCAGTATTTACTCATTTAAATAGTTTGTGAGTGTAACATCAGTCAGATGATGTTAACATTACGGATCATTTTCCCTAATAATAATACATATTTTAGTTTAATATCTAATAGTTACGTCATAGATGTAAATAGTACTTTTTGTATGCTAGAACAAGAGCATTCATTAATTTGTATTTACTGATTTTATTTTATATGCGGAGTGGATTAAAAAATGGGTTGAGAGTAAGTTATAGATGCTATTGATGGTTAATTTCAGGCATGAATAGCAAAAAGGCGAAACCAGCTTAAGTCATCCGCTTTTGTTTAGTACATAGAAACCTATAGAATATACATGTAATTAGGCATGTTAGGAATGCTACAATGAGCCAAGTCAGGGGGATGTGCTATGTCAGATGCTAATCCGTACTACACATTAGCTAAAAACCACATTAGCTAGAAACCTTAGATTCTATTGATGATTATACAACAGATGAAGTGCTTAGGCTAAAGTTTTCTTTCTGTGAAAATATTGATAACATAGTAGAATCTTTGTGTTGATAAACAAGGTTCCATTCATTTAGTGTACATCATTTCCAATTCTTCCCATTTCAATGATACATGGAACCCAACACAACAAATGTGATAATTAAGCAAGCCATGATATGTTCTTGTTGCATTACTATTATATATGTATCCAATAGCTCACATGAAACAAAACATAGTTGAACTAAGTCAAATCTTTTTTTTTTCAGCCGTCATTCCACAGGTTAAGGTTTTCATCTGTAGTATATCGTAAAACTGCCATTGTCATTGCTTACACCGAGGGATCAAGTGGATCCTTAGTTATGGAATCTGCAGAAAAAGTAGATGCTATAGGAAGTCGCCTACCAGCAGAGGCTTTGAGGATACTACAGTCATTGGCTTCAAGCTGGGATGATATAGTTGATGTAGATGATTTACAGGTAATTCGACTTAAGGGTGCTATGACCAATGAAGTCTACCAAATCAAGTGGCCAACAAACCGTGAACGCTCTAGAAAGCTTTTAGTTAGGATATATGGTGAGGGTGTGGATGTTTTCTTTGACCGTGAATTAGAGATTCGAACATTTGAGTTCATATCCAAACAAGGTCAAGGTCCTCGTTTACTAGGGCGTTTCTCTAATGGGCGAATTGAAGAATTCATTCGTGCACGGGTATGTGTTGCTTGTTTTTATCGTGGTTTTATGTATGGAAGTAAGGTCTTTACTGAGCATGAATGTATCTATCATTCTTTTATCGTATCCCATAACTTTGGAAATGATAGAAGCATATAAAAGATCTCCTTGTGTACCTTGGTGTTTGTTAATACAATAACTATCGTATTAATTTTATATTTTGGTAAATGACCAATACCTTTGTATAAGTTTTAAATTATGTAAGACTTTGGTACACTTTAAATGGATAGAAAAACACTTTAAGAAGCATTTAAATTCTTAGGATAAACATTCAAAAATTCAAAGTATGTAAGCAATTAAAGAATGGTGTTCGAGCATGGCAAGTTCTAACCTTAGTAAGAAGTTTGTTCTGAAGTAGTTCAGTCTGTGGTCTGCTATGTTTTTATATGCACGACGTGGTTGAATAGAACCTATTTTTAAATCTTCATGGAGAAGGTTATCTTTGGTCGATTTGGTTATTCTAATTGCAAAAATGAGATTGTTAAATAAACAATATGATGCTGCTGTTATCACAAAAAATAGTAATCTCATAATTGTTTACCCCAATATCATGTAGCACTTCTCTCATGGGGAGTATATGTGCACCTGCTTGAGTCGCCCAGCATACTTACTTTTACTGGTTTATACTGCCAAGGATATTTTTTTTGAGAATCATTTTACTAATGATTCTAAATATCTATGTACCATGCTTGTGCTATTCTATCAATATCTTTATAGTATATTGAGTTCATTTGTGATATCTACAGGGTACGGTAAAATATAGTCGTGTGGAGCCTTTAAAATGGTTGAAAGTTGTATTAACCTCGTATAGACAGACTTGCACATAGACCAACACCACACCATACTTATTAAGGTTGATTGACACTTTTTGTTACAAAGTGATTGGCATGCCTACTTGCCTAGAGACTGCCCCTCTAGTAATGCAGTAGTTAATCCTTCAACTTCAGACCTTTCACTTATAGTAATTAACACCTATGGATAACGGGTAGAAACAAGTTCGGGTCACAACGAGTTATATCTTATATGGGTGAAAGCTGGTTGAGTTGAATTCAGTTAACCCTTTTCTTGAACTTTAGAAATATTTAAATATCATTACAAAACAATAATATTAGAATACTAACATAATCTTTTTATTAAAACTATTTGAGAGGTTGTAAGCGTTTAGTTAGGTTACTTTCAACCTGTTCGATCTTTTATACTTTTTGACCTGTTCCCTCTGACCCACTGTTTTATTGTGGACCCGTTTGACCCTTAAGAGGTAATAATGTAACTCAAATTAAACCCTTTTCTAGGTAATTGGATTGAAATTGTCACCTCTATTTAAGAGTGTGAAATTTCACAAACTAATCATATACTGTTTTCTTTGTGAACCAGACACTATCAGCCTGTGATTTGCGGGATCCCTATATATCTGTGCTTATAGCATCTAAGCTAAAGGAGTTCCATGACCTTGATATGCCTGGTCCAAAGAATGCTTTAGTCTGGGATAGATTGCGGTATACTTCTTTTAATCCTTACAAGTTGAGGTCCCACCATGTTCACCTACAAAAGATTGAGGTTGCATGGCTAGTTATTTTACTTGGCATCAGATTAATCTTTGTTTTGTAAACTGTGTGTTGATTTTTTCTTCTTTTTTTTGTTTGATTTAGTAAATGGCTTAGCACAGCCAAAAGCATGTGCTCTAGAGACGAGACACGAGTTCTTCGTTTGGATGCCATGGAGGAAGAGATAGAAAATTTACAGAAGCGTCTCTCAGCAGATCAACGCATAGTATTTTGTCACAATGACTTGCAATATGGGAACATAATGATTGATGAAGATACGAGATCTATAACCATAATTGTGAGTTAGATTGTTAAGTTCATAAACATTCCGTTTAAAGTTCTATTATAGGTGGCAATTTTGGCCTATCAGTTTATAAATGGGTTGGGTTAGGTTGGGTTGTGTTTTTATCTCTAACGGGTCAAAAAGTTAAAATAAATCAGATGGGCCAAAAGACACCCAAACCATTTCTTTTTAATGCACAAAGCCTCGTAAACCATTTTATTCTAATAAACTAGACTATTGTTGGAATAGTATAACTCTTGCAATCATATTGCACACTAAGTATTCATAGAGAAATGAAATTTTTGGATAAAAAACAATTCGGATCACCCCGACGCACTTCGATCAGGACACAAATTACCCGTTTTGACTCATTACTTAAATCTCCCGTCCTGCCAGATTTTTCATTCTCTAGCTGGAAAGATATGTGGTGATGAAAGGATTGCCACCTCTACGTTCTATAATTTTTCTTAGCAACCTTTATTTTTGTTTTCCTTGTTACTTTCCCTGTTTTCATTGTTACTTTCTCAACTCCTTTATAGGCTTGCCACCTCTACATTCTATAAATTTTATAGTGTTTTTTTTAACATTTGTGATACATGTACGGGTGTCATAACTAGAACATTTGTGAGAAGCAAGCAATAATAGGCACCTAAATCAACAAACTCTTGTTAGTATTTCAAATTTTCAACCACTTAAAGACTTTCAGGAGAAGTGGAGGACACCTACTCTAGAGTGCTTTGTTCATTTAAGATTTATGTTCTGAATTCTCGCATGTGATGCTAAAATTTTATATATCAAAATTCTCAGTTTGTAGCATATGCGGCATAGTCAATATTTGTTATGTTTGATATTAGATAAGCTAAAACATATTGGAAGTATCAAGTAGAGGGGGCAAAATGCCAAAATTGGAGCATCTGGCAGATTGGGTAACGCGTCCAAACGGGTTCGGGTGAACATACCCTTATTGTCTTTTTCTTGGCGAATAGCTAATTTGTTATATATAACCACACGAGCTATGTTATTACGATAATAGTTGGATCTTTTAGTATAAAATTATTTAGGAGGCTGTAAGCATTAAAAATACACTTTAAACGGTTTTCAACCCGTTCGACCCATTTACCTTGTAGGTTTTATTTTTCTTTTTTGACCCGTTAGGCATAAACAATTATCCATATTGACCCATTAAATGGTTTAACATTCGAAGCTATAGTAAGTGGTTGATTGGTAATTGATTAAAGAAGTCTTCATTCCATACAAGATCTGTAGCTACTATAAGTTAATGTGACTTTGTATGTGAACATGTCTGATTGATTTTTCTTAAGTTGGTCTGAAGCATGTATAGAGACGTAATATATTGATCTCCAAATGTTACTCCTAAAAGTGTGTATAAATGTTTTTCTTGAAAACTAAAATAGATCTATGTGGATTACAGATACATCAAATGGTAGAGGATGAAATTTAATTCTAATTGACTCAGCAGTCATGCTTTTAGTAATACGAGAGCATTTCATTCTTGATGATGCAAGTAGTTAATTCCTTGATTTTGAAATCATTAAGAAACCATAATCAAACCAATAACATCTTTACATAATGGCAATAATGAATACAGCAAACCCACAATCATTTGGATTTAAAACCAGAACTTATATGTAGCAAATTAATTCTCTTACTTGTCTCACCCCCTTAGACCATCCTCTTTATGGGAAGATTTTGTGTTTTCCAATATCCCTAGTGTTTATGTTGTTTGCGATGCAATATTAACACGAACTTATTTATAGGATTACGAGTATGCTTGTTACAACCCTTTCATGTTTGATATTGCAAATCACTTCTGTGAGATGGCTGCTGATTACCATACAGAAACGCCTCATGTATTGAATTATAGTAAATACCCTGGTAGGTGAACATAATTGCTTCATCTTTTGCCTTGTTCTGTAATATTGTACAAAAAATGCTTCAGCTTCTTATAAATTGCAACTGAAACAGGTCTTGAAGAGCGTAGGAGATTTCTGCATGTATATCTGAGTTCTTCAGGTACTAAACAACATTAATGTGGTGTGTGTATCATTGTAATGACGGGTTGATTGCGGTCAATTTGTTTATAGCTTTGATATATTACTTAACAAACAAGAAAGAGGGACAAGTCTCTTGACTGACTCTAATCGCCAAGTATGTCACTGTGATGACAAAATTATGAAACAATCATGAGTAGTACAATGATTTTATGAAGCAATCACTAGAAAGGGGGCAATTTCATCTGTCTTTGTATTGTAAAAGTTAAATACTACACACATGTCCAAAATATGCTTTGAAGGCATTGTACACTGTGCATTGAATAATGGTATTTTGGACGTATATGTAATATCCAACTTTTACAAAGACATATATGAAATTCACCCTTATATTTAACTAGCTTAGGGCTGCAAACATGCAAAGTCGACCTCTGGCTCGACTAGAGAACTTTATGCTAAACTCGCGGTTTTGGTATTTAACTGACAATTAGTTTGTGTATGTTACGTGTAGAAGAAAGGGAACTTATGAGGGCTGAGTTCTTTAATTTAAAATCAGGGATATGTTTGTTATTCCCCCTAATATAATTTTTGTAGCCACCCTAACTGATTTTGGACACGAAAAGAAGACAAACTCGTGTAGTTCTAAATGGAAAAATATCCTAAGACAATTATACCATCGACGTTGTGACTAGAGGAGTAGGATTTGCTAATGTGCTCTACTGTCATGCTAATAAGCATCCTCCATGTGCGTTTATTATTTCGTTAGTTAAACCTCGAATATATATATAGAATATACAAAAGTGGACCATGGTACTTGATGAAATCAATGCTGGATTGCTATTGAAATCAAGAGTATATGATAGGACTTAAGTTATATATCTTGTTTAAAAAATATAAATACAAATTCCATCAGTTTCAAGAGGCAACCGGTAGGCTGATAATCATATGGTCCGCCCCATAATCCGGTGCCTAAGCTGACTTTCTAAATATAGAAGGGCGTATGCGTTATGTTTGAAGCTAATAAGAAACATAAATAGAATTTCATTTGGTAAGTGTGATGCAAAGTGTGGAAAGATCTACAACCGTAAGAACCAAACTCGAGGGTGCTAATCGTCATTTAATTACAGTTAGTAGTTAGTTATGACATTATTAGCAATATGATTGTGAGGGATCGTCACTTTTAGGAGGCCGATTACCACTAGGGTTTTCATTATTCAGGTATTTGGTTTTGTCTGACTTAGGAGATTTCTTTGCTCTCGAATTCTAGGGTTTATCATTCAAGCATCTAACTTACAGTGCTTTTTATCATATTCATGTGTTTGATTGTTTGCCGGTAGAACACCTTTTTTGTAGAGCAAAAAATGTGTGTTTACGTAGGTAGAGTTTTTGGGCCATATAGTCACACGGGACAGGGTAACGGTGGACCCATCTAAAATTACAACAATGACTAAGTGGCCGGTTCCGAGGGGATTTCTCGGGTTGACGGGGTGCTACCGAAAGTTTGTGGTTTTAGCCCTACTGGATTATTCGAAATCTTTTTAAATCGAGATCGACACATCCACACATGGCTATTGTGATTGTGGTATAGAAATGGCGACCATATATGTTGGGCGACGGTTTACGGTGATTACCGATTGGATCTCCAATATTTATTGGAGTCGGCGGCTGGTGGCCGCGGAACACCAATGGTGGTCCTTGAAACTCTTGGGCTATGACTTTGAAATCTGTATCGGCAGGGACGTGAAAACCGGGTAGCCGATGCCTTGTTGAGACGGGTAACCAAAACTGACCTCTAGGCTTTGGCTTTAGTCGGGTGAGGGACGACGATAGTCTACATAAGGCGGTAAGGTTTAGGAGGATGGATTCGAGGGGTAAACGATCGATATTGGAGTTCCGAGGGGTAAATACCGGGTTTAGCAAGTCAACCCGCTTTATTCCACCGAAACACTTCTACACAGCCGGCCATAGCATTTATTCAGGGATTTGTTTGCTTACATGGAGTTCCGAGGTCGATAGTATCCGATCGCGACCATGTTTTTAGTAGCCATTTTTGGCGAGAATCATTTAAATATCAGTGTATGCTTAAGAGGAGAACTGCGTACCATCCACACACGGATGGTACAAACGGAAGTGGTCAATTGCAGTTTGGAAATTTATTTATGTTGTTTTGCGTCGGATCGGCCCACACAGTCTTTTACTTGTTGTGAGTTATCATAGGGGGTCGCAACCACTTTTGAGGTGGAAGTATTTGTGTGACCGGGATGAAGTTTTTGCTGAGCTTAAAGTGTCTTTGCAACGGTCCCAACAACCAATAAAAACACAAGCTAGAAGATTTGTTCTTTTTTTAAAAAAATTTCAGTCTTAAAGACAGATTTCCATCAATAGGAGAATGAACACTATAGCACCGCGTGTTTATGGGCCTTTTGAAGTCTTGGAAAGGATAGGAACCGTAGCTTATCATTTGAAGTTGCCACCAAGAGCAGCTATTCACTAGGTTTTTCATGTTTCATAGTTGAAGACGGCGGTCAGAAATCACCGACCGGAATCGACGGTTCCAGGTGGGTTGACCGACGAAATGACTATTGTTTTTCAGCTCACGGATGTGGTTGGTATTCGTAAGGGTACAGGTGGATTGGAGGTGTTCATTAGTTGGAAGGGGTTGCCGCCAAAGATCTACAGCAGTTCCATGCCTTTCACCTGGAGGACAAGGTGAAAGATCTACAGCAGCAAGAACCAAACTCGAGGGGGCTAATCGTCATTTAATTATAGTTAGTAGTTAATTACGACATTATTAGCAATTTTTTATTGAGAGGGATCGGCACTTTTAGAAGGCCGATTACCAGTAGGATTTGCATTATTTAGATATTTGGTTTATGTTTTTGACTTAAGAGATCTCGTTTTTGAATTCTAGGGTTTATCTCTCAAGCATCCGACTTACGGTGCTTATTATCGTATTCATTCGTGTTTACCAATTTGTAAATCATTAATTTATATAACTTTCGAGTTTTTGGTGCAGGTAATCAACCCAGCAACTCAGAAGTCGACTATGTACTTAAAGAAGTTGAGAAGTATACCCTTGCAAGTCATCTATTTTGGGGCTTATGGGGAGTAATATCGGTACTTCACTTCTTTATATATGTTAAAAAATCCTTTTTTGTTTTAAAGTATTATTTAGCATTGTTCTTCCAAACCGTATAAACGTATATAGGAAATTTGGGTGCTTTCTATAGCCCATGGACTCCCGGTGTATTCTAGCAGTTATCCATGGTTCAGTAGATAATCTGTAGCGTTGAGCGAGTTTTATGACCTGATCACTCTATAATCTGAATTCCTTTGTGTAGTGATGTTTAATGCTAACAAGTAGATCTGATTTTTTGTTCTTTTATTTGTTATGTGTGCTTGATAAAGCTAGGACAACAGGCTTGTTTGTCTCCTTTTTGAATATTGTGATTAAGAAACCGAATTGGTAAAAAGTGAGAATAAGAAACCGAATTGGTAAGTGATTTAGATGATCACCACCTGCACTTTTTGGCACACATTTACACAAGTTATTTGCTCCTTACAACTTTTTATGTTTTCTTCTTTGAGAATGATAATCTTTGCTATTAAGCGATGTTCATATAGAAGGATGATAATCTTGTAAACTTCTGTACTGCAATAATTGATGCATTCATGTGCAGGAGGAATTATTTTCTAGCACTTACTTTTTTATTCTTATTATATTATTTATTTCAGGAACATGTTAATGATATTGATTTCGATTACATGGAGTATGCAAAGCAAAGGTTCCAAGAGTACTGGTTACAGAAATCTAAACTACTGGGTTCCTAGGGTCCAATACTACATACTGGTAATGAAACTGTTTACTGAATGTGTTTCTTTTTTTTTTTTTTAATGCCTCGAATTTCTTCATTAGTGTTGGAGAGGATGTCACTTTGGCAGGCAAACTATTTAACCATACATGTAGGACACTGCTACCTGCACCATAGAAGAGGCAAGCAATCAACTAAGGACGTCGATAAATAATATCTAGCTAAGAAGAGACATTGCTCCTCAGGGAGGAGCAGAGCGGAGTGTCGTGCTCTTGACTTTCTTTTTCCCCCTATTCATAAATTGTGACTTATTCGTTCTTTTGTTATCCTTTACAGTCTGAAAATGGCAGTCACCAAGTATGCTAAGAAGCTCAGGATGATTAATTGATGAACTTGCTATTTGTGCTTGTATTGATTATTTTGTTTCCAAGATTCATGTGTATTTGATGTTATATTTTCTCTTAACTCAAGCACACAATATGCACTGTTTTAACTTTTTTACTCTTGCTGGAGGTTAGATGTTTTTTAACTAAATTGTTTGTTCTATAAACAAAATAACTCCTAAGAAATGGGTCTAGGGGTGGAAATGGCATATGGCCAAAAGTTGGCTTAAATGAAAAGAAAATTTCATATTTATGTAATTATTTTTGCCCTATTTTTCAATATTATTTTTCTAATTCTGTACACAAACTACGTAATTACCCTCTTATCAATTAACAACCAAATCCTCAAAATCTCATGAGATTTGGGTAGTATTAAACCATTGGGTAAATAATCCCTGCAGTCAACTGCAGGGAAGTTAGATGCTGCAAGGGCTTTTTTGCAATTTAATTTTCCTAACTTATTAGGCCCAGTTTTTTTATAGTGAGCCCATAATTAATTGTTAACCTACTTCTCCCATAAGAACATGGCGCCAAAGCAAATGACGTCAATTTTGTTGCCGCCGAAAACATTAAAACTGAATGCTTGTTTCTGCTCATCAAGAAGGATTTAGAACGACTAAATCTGAAATTCATGCCAAAGACAAGTCGTGTGTTAAATCATGTTTTCAAGCGATGATATAAATTGGAGATAAAGTTGGAACAAGAATGATTCAATACAGTCAGGTACTTCGTTACGATTTCATTTCGTATAAAATGTTACACAAATTGATGCTTCAATAAAAAATAAATTGTTGAACAATTGCTTCTATTAATTCGTAGCTTGTAACCTTACATGAATTTATCCATACTTGGTACAATTTTTTATGTATCTGAACTGACGATGAATTTTTTTAACTTGAATGGGTGAAAGAAATAATGAAACAGGATATACACTGATTGATGATATTGACAAAAACGGATATCTTATATGTGGTGAAGAAGAAATTTATATTCAACTAGGTTTGATTTAGCTAGGAATCTAGGATCGGCCCACTATTTTTTTTTCAAACCTTTTTGCATTGTTAGTTGAATTTGGGTATTTATTTTGTTTTATTAGGTGAAAAAAATGATGATGATCACCGATATGTTCTTGACAATGATGAATATGATCTGCACGAGGAAAATGAAACTCAGTCAACTAATGTTATCCATAAATCTTTCGGGTGCTCTTTAATTGGAAAAACATTTGGTGATGCAGATGCTGCATATATTTTCTACAATAAATATGGTCTTTCTAAAGGTTTCGGTATTAGAAAGCATTATACTAATAGACACTTGGCCACAAAAGAAATATACCGGCATGTATTTGTTTGTAACAAGGAGGGTTACAAAGATACAAAACAGAAGAAAGATAACACGAAAAGTCGTCGTATTAAGCGAACATGGTGTAAAGCTATGATGCAATTGACTTTGTCAAACCAAGGAAAACCTATATCCTTACAAACTTTAATTATTACATATATATCCTTACAAATTTTCAAATTACATATATATCCTTCTAAAACATAACAATTCACATATATATCCAATAACTTATTTTAAATATATTTAAATCATTTAAAAATCAAAAAATAATCTTTATATTTAATTTATCTTTTATTCAAAAATATCTGAAGTGTGTATTACAAATCTGCCCCTCAGTCAAGAATTCTAGTTTTCTTTTGTCTGCAACTCTGTAAGTCGTCTTGTCAATTCAAAGTGTATATTGAAAATCAAACCTATATTACGTATATAGACAAACATGCGTATACATGTGTCGACATACAAACATAAGAAAACTGGCAAGACGACGCAGGTTTGGAATTGGCGGTGGTCGGTCGTCGGCAACAGCGATGGGCGGCGGGGGTCACCGGTGGCGCAGAGGTCGGTGGCGACTTCTATTGGAGGCGGCGACGGTCTGTAGATGGCGGCGGGACTGATGGCAGTGGTTGGTTTCACTGGCGGCCACGGGTGGGGAACGCCGGCGCCGATGACGGTGCAAGAACGAATCTCGACAAATTGTTTCAAGATGCGGATGCAATTAAGGAGGAACTCAAAGGTCTGGAATCACTTCACGATGAACTTTAATCATCCAACTTCAATCGATTAATAACCTTCGCAAGCAGCTTCTATATTCTATCAAGGGGAGGAACTTGATTTGGAACGCACAGGTGGTTTAAGTCCAATATGAATGTGCAGAAAGACTTGTCCTTCGATTAATATGTCAAGTGAAATGGTAAAGGGACATTTTTGTAATAGTACATTTCAAATGCTTTTGGACAAAAATAGATAAAATATAAAAATAATTTTTTAGTTTTTAAATGGTTTAAATATATTTAAAATAAGTTGTTGGGTATATATGTGAGTTTTTAAGTTTTAGAAGGATATATATGTAATTATTGAAGTTTGTAAGGATATATATGTAATTAGGTAAAGAGGGTCATGGAGTTATCTTGCATTTTCAAGAAAAAACTGAGTTGGATAAATATTTTTATTTCACGGTAGACTTGAGTACACATGGGACATTTAGAAATGTATTTTAGGCTGATGGTAGATCAAGATCGTCTTATAATCAATTTGGTGATGTTGTTGTTTTTTATGTAACTTACAAGACAAATAGATTCAGCTTTCCTTTTGCTCCGTTTGTCGGAGTAAATCAACATGGTCAGTCTATTTTGCTTGGAGCAGCCTTGTTGGAAAATGAAACCGAGACAACATTTACATGGTTGTTTAGACAGTTTCTGAAACGCATGCATAATTGCCCACCTATTTCGATTATTACTGACCAAAGTCTGGCTATGGGTACAACAATTAGCAAGGTCTTTCCAAAGACAAGGCATCGTTTTTGTGCTTGGCATATACGAAAGCATGTTTTGGAGCATTTTCAACAATTACGATCTCGATATGATGATTTTCAAGATATGTATACTAGATGGATTAAAAGCTTTATATTAGTGATTTTGAAGCGGGATGGGAAGATCTAAAGGTAAAATATAACATAGATGATAATAGTCGGTTGGGAAATATGTATAAGTTGCGTCATCATTGGGTGAAAGCGTATTTGAAAGACACATTTTTTGCTGGCATGACAACAAGTGGGAGAAGTGAAAGCATTCATTCATATTTTGATGGTTTCGTGAACTCCAAAACCATGCTAAATGATTTTGTGGTTCAATATGACAAGGCTGTGAGTCTACGAAGAAGTGCTGAAGAGGAGCAGAATTTCAGAACATTAAACTCAAAACCTACGTTGCAAAGTGATCATCCAATTGAAGCCATGGCAGCAAAAAGTTATACTAGAAATATTTATGAGATCTTTAAGAAAGAGTGGAAAGCTAGTGTTGATTGTGGTCACGAAAAATTAAGCAAAAATGGTGACTTGGTGAAATATCGTGTTAGGTATTTAAAGTCTAATAAAAAAAGTTGGAAAACCGTCGAGTATAAACTTGCTTCAGATTTTTTTGCTACTTGTTCATGCGCAAAATTCGAGACTTTTGGTATTTTGTGCAAACATATTCTTTACATAATGAAGCGAAAGCTACTGACGACCATCCCTGATCACTACATATTACCAAGATGGACAATGAAAGCAACATATAAGGTGGGAAGTATTGGAACAAGATCGAATGGTGTTAACGATGCTGATAAAGAAGTTGATTTCTTTGACTTTATGGTCTACTAGACAAAATTTAACAAAGTGCTTGAGGAAGCGCGAGATTCACGGTTTGAAATTGAAAAACTTGATAGAATTCTTGATGATTTTCTTGAGACGCAAAATCGAAGAAAGAACACGAGAGTTCAACCGGATTCAGAAATGAACTCTAATACGGAAACCATTACACAAAGAAACATGCCACAACACATTTATGTTTCGGATCCTAAAAATACAGTTAAAACAAAAGGGCGCCAAAAGGTTGCTACAAGAATAAAGTCTAGTATAGAGATGGCTATGACCTTGAAGAAAAGAAAATCATGTGCTCATTGCAAAGGAATAGGCCATAACATTATCGGGTGTCAAAAGAGAAAGGTATGCATTTGTTGTTATTTTACACATTTATATCCTTGTTTTCCTTTTTATAATTGTGACTACTCTAATATTTCAGATGGAAAACCAACATAAGGATAACTTGGTTGAAGAGACGGTGGATTTCATACATATTTGATGTTAAAAGACAATGAATTTGGTTGGTGTACTCTTGTATTTAACTTGCCTTTTGTACTACATAATTTTAGTAGGATTGTGTTTAACCAAACCTACACTTGCAATTTCCAGGTTTTTTCTCGTATTTCCAATCATATTGTGCCACAAATATATTTTTAGTTTATTTAACAAAAAAAAACTTTTGCAAAAGGTCAAGCTTGTATGGTTAACATGGTTCCGATGACAAATTATTAAATATTTGAAAAAGTGGCTATATAAAACAAAATCCATATGCGATTGACTCACTAGCTGAGGGAAAGTAGGTGGGAAAATAACTGGGAAATATATATAGAAGAGAACTCTAAATTGGGGGGAAATATAAATATTAATTACCGTGTATTTTAATATGATCAAATTACAAAGCAGCCCTTGCAGCATCTAAGTTCCCTGCAGTCAACTGCACGAACTATTTCCCCTAAACCATTATATTCCATTATCTCACGAAATTGAGATTTCTCACTCTTTTTTCTTCCTTGTAGGAATCATACAAGCGTGAAGGTATGTATAAATTTCTTTTCATGTTTCACCCAAGTCAAAATAAACCAGAGCATACACGTTCCATTATAACTACAATATATACCAGCCAAGACCACCGTGAGAGGACGGTGTTTGTGTATTTGTTTGTTAGCTAACCCAATTACAGATCGATGAGTAGCGGTGATGGGAAAGAGAGAGAGGCGATGGTTCAAATTCTAATGGTGAATACAATGGCGGGTGGTCAGCGTGACCTTAAGTCGCCAAAGGTCACTCACC
The DNA here is from genome assembly GCA_947179395.2 of Pulicaria dysenterica. NCBI lineage: Eukaryota > Viridiplantae > Streptophyta > Magnoliopsida > Asterales > Asteraceae > Pulicaria > Pulicaria dysenterica. The sequence goes on along the minus strand of OX359291.1, from coordinate 9,674,962 downwards.
ATGTTTTCCTTAGAACGTGGATATACCTTTTGTTCTAATTTTCGTGATCATAAGAAGGTTGCTGGCCACCATAACATCATTTAGCACTTTATTCATATTGTACTCTACTTCAATACATATAAGATAAATCATCTTAATAATTATGAGTACTCACTTTCTCTGACTTAGCTCTAGTGGACATCTCTTTCCATGGTTTAAGTTTATGTAACTCCTCTGTATACCCGAATCTATTAAATCTAGGCTTTGATAACAAGTTGTAACGCCCTTTTTTTAAATGTGCAACAAGGACATACCAATAAACATAAAAAACAATTTCCTTTAATGTTGAAAAAAAACTCTCTTAGTATGTCCACATGGAAGACTCGTCTAGTACAAAACTTGAAAATAATAAACAATTACAATGAGATAGAAAGCTCAGTGAGTAACTTCACAAAGTACTCCAATTATAATAATTTAACATGTAACTGCAATCTCATATGAATCACATGAAATGCTACGGTAGCGCACTAGCGGTTTGTAACATATTAATCATATAATCATATTTCACATATAAAGATGGTTTAAGGCTGTACGTTATACCACTAAAAAGCAGTGAATTATACCATTACAGACTAGTGCAATATAAGTTGTACCACTACAGAGCAGTGCAATATAAACTGTACCACTATAGAGTAGTGCAATATAAGATGTACCACCAAAGAGCTGTGCAATACAAGTTGTATTATGGAGACCCAATAGTGTGGGTATTGGACTTCCCTTCATAATTTACTTGGTACCACGTTTTAGCTCCATAGTTCTATATGGAGAGTAATATTGTGAGTATTGGATCTCCTTTATAATTGTATATACTCCATAATTAATATTCTCCATAAGCAATAATAACACATATGTCACACAATACAATTCATTATATACATATAGTAAAAGAAGAGCGGTATACTCACATTATATCTTGTATATATATAAACATCACATCCTTTGTCATCACACACCTAGTCATATTGAGACTCCATAAATATTAATCCATAGATATAGTCATAGTCCACTATCAAAACTAAAGGTTAATTAATATCTTAATCTATTGAGTAACGGTTACAACATTTCATTTTCTAAATAATAATAATAATAATAATAATAATAATAATAATAATAATAATCAGAAATTCCGTTCGTCACATCTTGAAAACTGGCCAAGTCTAATGTTTGTTCTCTACAAACACCCATGAATTTTATTTTCATCACATATGAAAATCAACCAACCAATTCAAAATAGTCTTCATTCATAATTGCTCCCGCAGTTATGACCGACCATGGACCATTTAGAATACAAAGTTATTCAAGGATTAAACATGCTAATATAAAACACAATATTATTAACGAGTATGGCCGTAACCGATATTTGCTCATCCCATGAGACATCACAATATTAGATAAGATAATATTGCTTGCCATTCTTAATATCCAAATACTAACAGTATAGATGCAACCCAATCATATATGAATAGAATTCATATTGGACGTAACAACAATGTTTAGTCGACAATGATTGACAACCAAAGTATCTAAAGGAAGTAATACTCATGCATAACGAAACCTTTTGTAAAAACAAAATTCATTAGGCGATCTTTCTCAAACTCGATGAGTAAGAACAGTGAGTAATACTCATGTTTATGCTACGTGGCATAAAAGGAAACCTCTCGTTGAGTTTTATATCTTGAATTACTTCAAGATGAAGTCACTTGTGTACACTATGCTTCAATATGGTACTTTGATTTGATCTTTCCCTAAATATCGTGGTTTAAGATTATAGGCTCATTTGTTCGATTTCTATCATTTGAAATAACTTTCAAGATAAGATATTCAATCTTACAACGTTGGAAATAATTTCTAATGATCATTATGTCTCCCACATAATTATAGAAGAAATATTACTATGCTTTGCGAGTACTATATTGAACACCTGTCAAATCTATATCAATTGACAAAATCAAGCAAGTTGATCTTCATACAATCATATATTCCAATTTTTGAGATAATTCCTATAATCCACAAATGGGTTACTTGCAACTTACACATTAAGAATACCTTATGTGATGCTTTAATTATATCAACTATTCGTCCTCTCTTCGATTTCCTAAAATGAAATAGCATCCACACTTGTCCATAACCAACCATGACAAGTTCTACTCATAGTAAAGACAACGAGCCGCAAGAAAACTTTCAAGTTGGTAGTCAATGAACTTGTGTCCACTTCTTGTCCATGATAATCTTTCTCAAAAAATTAATTGCATCTAATAGTCATACTATTCACAGGTGCAATTACCAAGTTACAAAACTTGGGTCTTGGACATGAAATACATCTCAGTACTCATGATCTAATGCAATACTAATATTTCATAGGGTAGATGGCGTCATCACAATGACTCATTATATTATTACTTGATATATGAAATAACAATTCTCGGAACTTTTATAATTCTTACCAATATCATGAATATAACAAGTACCTGAGCAAGCAATTTGGTCAGGTATAACAACTCATAGTCGAATAAAAACACCAATCATAGGTTCTACTTAGTGTGTCATTTAAACTCCTTTTTTGAAATTGACAATACTTCCACTGATTCTTATGGAAAGGAAAAGCCTTTAATAAAAGAATCATATAAGTAACCAAGTTTTTCTTAATTGAGCTTGCAATAATAAACTCTCACAATGTGATCAAGCAAGATCCTTACGATTGTCAAATTTCATAAAGATATCAAAATCTTCGATTACATAAGATAAATTTGGAACTCATTTCCAATCTATATCAAATAGTCTTAGTAATCATTTGGTTGGAATATAACATAACCATTATGTTTGTAGTCTAAAGTATATCCCACAATCTACAAGGACACTATAGTATGACACATTATAATAGCGGTTTAAAATTTGCCAACTCGAATAGATCAAACGGCATATATTATCTCACCTAGCTGAAATAGTACTTTATTATGTAACCTTTTGAACAAGTCAAAAGTTTCCGATGTATGTCTCAACAAGTAGACATAAAACAATCTTCTGGGTACAAAGAGATTAGTTAAAGTACGATGATCTACTAGTGCTACATAAATAGAAAAATCACATGCATGAAATGTATCGACCTTTCAATCATTTATCCTAACTACCCAAATAAAATAAAAGGATTGTAGCACTTATATTACCAATTTATAAGACCTACATACAGCATCTAACTCAAGGTTAATGATCTCAAGTCCTATCCGCTTAGGCTTTGATAATGCAATTCTTATCAATATGGGAGATAATAATAGTAAGTCGACTAAGTTATGCTTAATCCATTTATATCATAAATAAGGATGATCATGAACTTACAAGATCTATCATATGGATACATAAAGAATTTACATAAGCAAATCTTAATCTTTGAGCTCCTTCAAAGTAAATAATGTAGTTTTGATTAGAATGTTCAATCTTATTGAAAACAAAATAAAACTACAACACTTTGGGAATTTCTCTTTTAAGTTTGCCTTAGGGTAAGGTTTGCGGTAAAACCTTTCGACCCAATGCGTACCCTTATCCTGAAACCACTAAAGTTAACCATTTGATCTAAAGCAACCCTTTGACTTAGTTTGGAATTCTTTTGACATAAAAGAATTCTCCATAATTAGTTTATACTTGTTGGTCCCTTGGTGAGAATAACAACAAGCAACAAATGTGTAGAAGGGGGGTTGAATACACTTTCTGCGGAAATTGAACAAATCAAAATAAAGTGTTACACAAAGTAAATCAAACCACAATCAAATGCTTTGCTTTTCATTAATAAGAAGATGATTACAGACTCTATCAAGTAAGCAACTCTTGATATGTAAACACCTAATATAAATCTCTCAATCTTTCAAACTTAGCTATCTATAATCAACTTATGATTATAGATACTGACGACTCTCTAAACAGGATTTAATCACTGATTGAATACTTACCAATCTCATAACTAATGTGAGTATTCGAACACACGAACAAATTGGCAATCTGTGAATATCTTGATCACGTTGAACTGACAAATTGGCTCTGCAACACTTAGTTGTAATCGTTTCAGAATCGTACCTCTAAACTTATCAGTGAGATAAGTATTTATAATCCTGTTCCTACGGTTCCTAACAAACTGGACTAATCCTAATTTGCTAACTAATTACCGGATAACTCGGAATCTTGAATCTTGAATCTTCTTATCTTGAGTCTTCAATATTCAATCTTGATTTTGGAGTCTTCTTATCCTTCCCGTAGATATAGAGAGTTAAAAAGATAAATTTAAAACATATTTAAATTTTCTTTGGGCTGACTTCTTACTCGGACTGAGTTACTCAGCTTGAAACTCATCAAGCTGAATACTTCGAGAACAAACTCGACAACCAACATGAACTAACACGTATATTAATAAACGCATCCTTAGAAGTCCTAAGAGTTAGCTAGAACTTATTTAGCAACTCTGTTGAGCTGACTCAATATATACGCTGAGTCACTCAGCTTGAAACACATCAAGCTGAAAGCTCAATATATCTTAGGTGACACACACAGCTTATCAAAACACATTGATAATCTTACTAAGATATAATCTAAGATGATCAAACATATTTACAGCTTATACTCAGTCTGAATCACTGTGAGTGTTCAGTCTGATTAAGCTTCATAATTCTGTTTAAGTTATATGTAGAACACATCTTACAAACTTAACTTTGTCTCATCAAATCTAAACTGATGAGATCATTTTCCCAACAAACTCCCCCTATTTGATGATGACAAAACCATCAAACAGTTCTTAAGTTTGTTTAACAGAATTATGTTTTAAATCTATAACTTATTAAGATTTTACATTTGAACTAATCAAATATTAATTGAACACATCAATTTTAATTGAACTTATCAATTATTAGTGGAACAAACCAACGTTTAGTTGAACACACCAACCAAATACATTAATGAATAAGAACTAATCAATTATTCATTCAAGCTGAACTTATCAGACTAATAATTATGAACATATCATAACACAGTTGAACATATCAAACAAATATTTGTACTAACTGAACATATCATAATACAAAGGTTTTGATCACTAAGATCATGCACACTTAGTGCTTACAAAATTAGAACTAATCTAATTTATACAATAGAACTAATCTATTCAGGATTTCATGTCTTGAACTCAAGATGTAGAACCTTCCAAAGAATTATTTCTCGGTTAATCTATTCTAGTAGGCTCTCTGCTTCTACATCTCCTTTAAGTTCCTTTTGTTGCACTCTGATGATTTTATTCAGCTTGTATTTCACGAAATGATTTGAGCTATCACCACAGCAACTTCTTATATGGATGGCATCCCTAGCTTTTAGATAACATATTTCATTCAGCTTGATAAAGCTAGGTTTGCCTGCCTGATCCTTAAACATAAACCCCTGAACAGGTGTATCAATACCTTGATTCTCTTTGAACTCCACACCTTCAGGTATCTCGAATAGTCTCTCCCATTGCAGACCAGGAACTGGAACATATCTCAATTCCTCAGCTTTGTTAATCAGCTTAGAAACTTCAGTAAAGATCTCCTGCTTGATTTGGCTTCGTTTGAACTTCTTGAGCATCATTATTATTCTTTGCCATTCTATGTAGCCCATCCTGTGAACATATCTTAGGTCCATCCCCATTGTAGATTTATCTTCAAATTCAAAGTTGAGGATGATGGCTCCATCAATTTTACTCAAGGTCATGCCTTTGATATCTTTACTGGAGCTCCTTCTAAAATAGCATTCTTGAATTTCTGCATCTGTATATGGGACATGATCAGGTCTTGGACCAGTGTAGTCAGCTTCAGATTGAGCTAAAGCTTTTCTCAGTTTTTCCTTTTCTTGATCCAGTGCTTCCTTCTCTTTCCTCTTTCTTAACTCAGCTACAGAGATTTTAAGCTCATCTGCTTCTTCTTGCTCGAGCATCTCTATCAGTTCTCTTGTAGCTTTCTCTTCTTCTGTTTCCTGCTCAGTCTCAGAAACCTCTTCAGCCTCAGATTTAGATTCTGTTAATTTTTGTTTCTTGGCCACAGGTTCATCTTCTTTTAAACCCAGCTCCCTTTGCCAATAGTAGTAGAGCTTCAGCTTTGACTGACAAAGGTCTCAGCATCTTGAACCTTCTCCCCCTTTTTGTCATCATCAATATGGTTCGAAGACTTTTGTTTTTGTTGAAGGGCAGCAACGGCAGATTTCAAGTGTAACACCTCCTCATCTAGAGAATCCAAAATTATGATCATTTCCTTCTTGGTCTACTTTCTCTTGAGGTGCAGCTTGTCAAACTGACTTTTAAAGAAATTCATCAAGTCATCCAAGTCAGCCTGAGAGGGTTGGAATTTGGGTGCATCATCCAAGGGTTGGTGTGTACCATCAAACTCATTTGCACCAGAGTTTGGACCCTGTGAATCACCTTGGTGTGTAGATGAAACATTGACAGGTCGTGCCTGTGGGTGTGAGAAATGAAGAGAAGTAATGTGGCTCGAAACATGAAGTGTATGGGTAGGTGGTTGGCTAATTGGTTTGGAGGGGGTGATTGACCCTCGGGATTGGTCATTTCTTCAATGTGACCTAAGTGTGTCTGCTTAAGCACGCATAGATGAGTTTCAACAAGCACTTGACTTCATACCTCACCGGGTGATCACTCATGCACTCGATGTATATATATGGCATTGTGTATAAGTGCATTGTGCTAGATTGAAACAAAGATTAGCATAAGCTTGATCACATATCACATCTCCACCAATTAACATAAACATATGCAACTATCAAGAAGTCTTATTTGGGTTGTAACTTGGATGTGGTTAAAGGGTAGGAATAGGGATATATAAAGGTGGCGAAAGATAAGAATCCAGAAATCAAGTTAAGAATCATCTAAGCTGCTTTTATTTGAAACTACAAAATAAACACAATATTTTTGTGAAGCAGTTCACCGAGATAAAGTGGAATTCAACTTATCCAAGTGACGGCAATAACTTGAAGAAGCTGGAACAAAAAATCTACACCTCAATGTATGATAGGCTCAAAAACTACCGAATAAAGCTCATCATGTAACTGATATCTTCAATTTTTCGGTTTTCTAATTTTTATGGATTTTTGGGGTTGTATGATTTTTTTGGATTTTCTGGGATCAGCTGTATGCAACGGATAGACCAAGGATATTATCTTTTCATGTCCCGCTAATTGGTGCATGAACAACTGAAGATTAGGAACACAGAATACAACTAAGCAACAAAAAATGGGTAAAACTGATTCTGAAAACTTTAAAATAAAATTGAATACAAAAACATGGAATACATGGGTGATGAAATGAAAGGTTAAGGCTCAAAGTGGTTAACTAGGGGATAACATATAAAAATTGGCTAAAAATAAAAGTGTTTGGGCTAAAATGGGTTCCTAGTGCTTCTTTCATTTAATTGCAAAAGTTTAGTTCATGATCTCGACATGCATATTGTGAACAAGTTCTACAATCAAAGCAACAATAAGCATATATGTGGGCAATTCCATGAGCTAATCATATAGAAATGAAATGTTGAGGCTCAAATGCTCAGGAATGCACGTGTCAGGTGTGGATTGTGCAATTGAAGTCAAACATTTGTCAAGACTCAAGTACTTGTGCTAAATCAACTCAATGAAAGTTAAATATAACAACATCCTCTTAATCTTACTTGCTTAGAATTTATCATGCGAGAGGATCTAAATATGTCTAAAAGAATAAAAATTTGCGAAAAATTTCTGCCAAAATTTACTTAAAAGATTTAATTGCGAACATAAGTTGTCAAAAGAACATGTAAAAGCATAGCAGGCATAATAATGATCTTCTCCCCACACTTAAAATTGTACATTGTCCTCAATGTACCGACAATGCGTAATAACAATGATATATTACGAAGTGCGAGAAAAGAGATGTGAGAAGCTCCCTGAATCGGCAATGGTGGCGTCTTCCCCACACTTAAGTTGAAGCGCATCTTGCAAACAACAACTCAATCACAAGGTTAAAATTTATGGCATGAAATACAAACTAAAATAAAATTCAGAAAAGGGAAACGGAAACCCGGAAATAGGCTCCCGACAAACAGATGCGTATGTACAAGTAACACACTATTAGTACGGTGTGTAAGCGAACACATTAACGCGTTGAATTGCGGATTATTTGCGCGAAACTGAAAAACAACACAAAACAGATAAGTAAACAGATAAAAGATCAAGCCAACAACTAGGTATTTCCCGATATTTCCCTGTCCCCGGCAACGACGCCATTTAGTGATCGATGTAGTATAGGGGTGAGTATTGAAGACCGGGTTTTGTCGTTCCACCGGGACAGGGTACCTTACTCTACCATCGTCATTGTTTGATCAAGATAATAATACGGGGGATAGATAGGACAACTACAACTAAACTAAACTAGACAAGATAAATAAATATATTAAAGGGATAGAACGGATTAACACAGGATGGAACATAAGGACAATTATTCACTCGGGCTTTCGATTCATCATGACCGGTCACGGAAATAAATACGACAATAATATGAAGATATGACGAAGATTAAGCACGGAGCATGCTGTTCTACTTCTAAGCTAAATCATATTATCATGCGATAAAGCAACACTTGAGTTATCAACATGCTGATCTAAGCATTTAAAATATGACAAAGCAAGTATAATGTATCCACGTTTTCACTTAGGATACAAATAAAGACTATAATTCAACCACAAATTCACCGAGTTAAGTAAAAGTCAAACTACAAAAATATACATCTTTTCAAATGATATATCCAGTAGTCATCGGAACTCAAAAAGGTGTCAAAACGATCAAAAACAGCCCGTACGACCAAAAACAGCACACTGAAAGAATCAGGGGTGCTTACGGCCTAGATTTTCATCTCAGATCATACATACATGGAAATGGATATTATGAGGACATAAACTCGGTAAATCGAACCACACTACAGGATTCAAGATTTAAGTACATGCGTTTCTAAACATATAATCGTGTCAATACACTATTTCTAGTCGAATTAACACATTTCAAGCATAACACATGCATACATCCACTATGGACTCTTAGAACAGAATCTACATATCAATTATATGAGTTCATTCCAGTGTTTATCATACCCAATAACAGATTATGAATTCTTCATACAATTTATAGCTTGTTTGACCCATTAATAAAGTCAAAGTAACTAGATTTTCATCTAATATACTAAGACATGCATAAAACCACAATATTAACAAAATGATCAACATGGACATACCTAAATTGATCTGAGACATGTCCCAAAAATGCTTTCTTCATTCAACCATACAAGTTTGTATCATTTCTAATAACAAACTAACATGGCATTTCATAATTTTAGCATACATTCTTGAATATCCATATGCAAATATATGAAGGAGTTATCCTAACATATTTCTACACATGCACATGAGCAGATTGAACATACCATATATGATTAAACACATATTTATTCTGAATTTAACAAGCTTGATATCATCAAGTCAACATAAAAGTCAAATATATTGCCATAACTAGCCAAGAATCATCTTGGCCCAAGTGAAATAAGTCAAGCTACATCAAATTTAAGTACAACAACATCTGGAATACATGGTACACGAATTAGAACAGAAGATAAAATGATTATACCAAGCAATTCCAGAATCATATGCACTTTGGCTTCAAAATCCAAGCTTCCAAGTGTTGTTTCAAGCCTCCTAGCAAGCTCTCCTCCTTTGGAAATCACCATGGAATGGTGCCGGAGTGTTAAGGGATCATGGGAGAGTGTTTAAAGGGTGAAGAATCCGGAGCCAAGGCTGGAGAAACCCAGCCAAGCCTCAGTCCATTTCTGTCCAGCCTTTAATTTCTGGCAGAATCTGTTTATATAAACTGCTGCAAGGGACCTCAAAGTCAAAGATTCTCCGCCGAATGTAAGTCTCGAGGCCTGACGACGCAATAAATGAAGATTCGTGACAATAATTGGTGCAGGGGGTCCTTGCGGCCGCAAGCTTTTTTGCTTGCGGCTGTAAGGCCCTTTTTTTGCAGAACTCCTTGCGGCTGCAAGCATTTTGCTTGCGGCTGTAAGGACCTTTTTTTGCTAAAACTTCGTTTTTGCTCGATTTTTCGCGGGATTCATCAATGTTTCTCATGTTTAGCTTCTTTAAGCCTGCATGGTGAATTATTAACATATTAGATCATTAATTGGACAAATCACCGTAGAAATGGGTTAAGAATGCGGGTGTTTCGGTATATAAAACATGTATAAAAACGCAGTTATCACAAAACGTGTGAACCAATCACACAGCATGAGTTAAGCACATAACTCAGACTCTATGACACTCAGTCATTTATGTTTGAGACTGACTCAAACTATATATCTTAACTACACTGAGCAGTTAATGTATGTTTGGAACTTACCAAACGTGTGAACTCATCATTCGGCTTGACAGGTTATTCAGTTTATGAAAACTTATTTATAAACTGTGCACTCAGCTTAAGACACTTAGTCTTTGTCAAACTGAAAAACTCAGATTCTAAACACTTAGCTAGGGGTTGAGCATACCCAATTTACTTAAAAGATACATAAACCTCTTTTCACAAGGGGTTTAGTAAAGATATCTTCTAATTGGTCATCAGTGGAGATAAATTTTATGTCAACTTTACCTTTTTCCACGATGTCCCTGATGAAGTGATGTCTAATTTCAACGTTCTTGGTTCTTGAGTGGAAGACTGGATTGTAAGTTATGGCTATAGCACTTTGGTTATCACAGAAGATAGGAGTTTTCATGAAACTCATACCAAAGTCTTGAAGCTGATGCTGCATCCATAGGATTTGAGCACAACAACTTCCTGCTGCAACATACTCAGCTTCAGCAGTTGAAGTAGCCACTGAGTTATGTTTCTTACTAGTCCAGCTGACTAACTTCCCTCCAAGCATTTGACATCCTCCAGTAGTTGATTTTCTATCTAACTTGCACCCAGCATAGTCAGCATATGAAAAACCAACTAACTCAAATCCAGAATTGTTTGGATACCAAAAACCTAGATTTGGTGTACCTTTAAGGTACCTAAAGATCCTTTTCATAGCTTGAAGATGTGATTCTTTAGGATCTGACTGATATCTTGCACAAACACATGTAGCAAACATGATATCAGGTCTACTAGCTGTCAGATAGAGCAATGAACCTATCATTCCTCTATAGGTAGACTGACACACAGCTTTACCATCTGAGTCCTTGTTCAGCTTGACAGCCGGTGACATGGGTGTTTTCATGGTTGAACTTGAATCAAAACCATATTTCTTTATCAAATCAAGAACATACTTGCTTTGGTTGATGAATATTCCATCAGGCTTTTGTTGAATTTGTAGGCCTAGGAAATAAGTCATCTCACCCATCATACTTATCTTGTACTTTTGTGACATTATTTACTCTTTTGTGACCTCTAGTGAAATCCATTGATAATAGATAAGTGGATATTTTATCATATCAAGCTCTTGGAGCTTGTTTAAGACCATACAAAACCTTGTCTAACTTATAGACATGATGTGGAAACTTTGAACTGACAAAGCCAGGAGGTTGTCTCACCTCTTAATTAATCGTTTCCATCTCGTCACTTGTCGTACTGTGGTAATCCTTCCCAACACCATCACCATTCTCACCGGTTTCACCACAAAAAAACTTCAACTTGCTAAATGAAGGCCAGGTCTTTTCATGAATACGAGTCTTTAAATAAAAAAATTATTCGGTTTTTATATCTTTCAATATATAAATATTAACAGTTGTATATATACAATGCTATTAAGCATTTTGGTTTAGTTTTAAAACAACTTAAGTGAACTATATACATTAATAAAGTTCATACATGATTTTGTTGCAACTATTGTTTGATAGTTGTAACTTATAACAAAGAATTATATAGTTTTCTTCATTTTATTTCTACATAACATGGCTGTTTTTCAAAAAATATTAAGGTATTATTTATCAACACTCTAACCTACACATAATAAAAAAAAACATGCATTTGAACATCGCTTGTATGAACGTATTAGTTGTAATAGGATATAAGTCATAAGTGCACTAAGAATGGATTCAGAGCTTATATCCAATTGATAATGTAGGTCATAACTACTTATATTATGAAACAGCTGTAATGACAAGAGAACCATATGATAATACTTTGGTCATTGTCCAACTTCATCCCGGGGACACACATCCGCCAGGTTTAAGGGATCTCTACTCGGCTCCTACTTTATCTACACGGTCTTTTTTGCTGTATATATATATTTACTCTTAATGCATATAATAATCTTTGATATACAAAAACAAGATCTGACTTGACCATCGGATTTAGTGGATCTGGGGCTTTCGGCTCAGATCCACTTCTAGTGAGTTTCTTTATGAGCAGCATGGTTCAAGATCGAGGTAATGGAGAACGGATAAAGCCCGGGATGGGAAATAGAAAAATGTGTTATCAAAATTTGAGAAAATGATCTATGTAGTTACACATAACTTATATGATGTTATATTCATTCACAGTTAAATGACATAAGTGGTTAAATGAGTTCAACATCAACTAAGTGATATTAGGGTTTAGGGTTTAGCTATATTTATCATTTCTAAACAAATTAGACTTTAATCCTATTAATTAAGTATATATTCTTATTTATTACCATCAATTAGTATTCAGTTTCTTAGTAATTGATTTTCTTTTTATGCTTTTTGCTACGTAATAGTTAAAATAACGCGAATAAAAGTTAATTAGTAGCCGGAAAAATAAATATTTTTGATTAATACAAGTTATTTTAGACTAGTTAAAAGGCGATATTTATTAATTAATTAAAATGAAATATGAGTTGGTGAAGTAAATTAATTGGCCCCACCATTTTAAAAACAAAATGAAAATATGATAGGGTGAATCGTCAACGTCCTTATTAAAAAGTAAAAACAAATCACTTTTGCCATGAATTCAAAACTGTTAATCACTTAATTCCTTCGTCAAATAAATCTTATCTTACTTCTCTAATAAAAGACTAAATGTGAAGCCACGTGGCTTTTTTCTAGACCATCATTTTTGAGTTTTCCCGCCTACTAACTCAATCTAAGCTACTGACACGTGTCTCCACTTCCCTGAAACTGTCGCTTACCTATCTCTACTCCTCCTTTAATCTGAGACGCGGTAAATTAGGGGTTTTGTTGAGAAAAACTGTATATCCTTCAATCTGTCGCTTACCTGTTCTTCTTGAGTTATATCCTTCTATCGCTTAACTAGGGCAACCATTATCGCTAATTCATCTCCTTCTCAATTGCTCAAAATCTATTTCTTTTACGGTCTCTCCTTCAACTAAATTACATATTTTCACTGCAGATGATGATCTTGATAGCCTAGGAGCCACCATCGACCATCCCCAACAAATATTGAAATTACTCCAAATCAAAAGTTGCTTCAGATCCTCTAAGCCTTTTCAATTCAAAATTGATTATACCATTGTGTGGTTACACAAATAATTTAACTTCAATACAGTAATTTAGAGATTTAATGCAATTGAATGCACTTCCGATGAATTTCAACCTGTTTGTCCATTTTCTTTTCCAAATAAATCCTTTAGCAGTTGAGTTTTATCTTATTTTTCTAAAAAACTTACGGTATTGTTTTATGTTGATCTCTTTTGCTATATCAGTGTTTCAATTAACGGGTCAAACTCAAGAATGTTTGTATCTGGGTCTTGTGATGCACCGGCACGCCTTTGGGACACTCGTGTTGCAAGTCGAGCAGTAAGAACATTTCATGGTCACGAGGGGGATGTTAATTCTGAAAAATTCTTCCCGGATAGACATAGATTTGTCACCAGATTAGATGATGAAACTTTATACTGTATGGCATCAGACACGACACCAATTACAGGTTTATCCGCCACAGCAGCAGCAGGGCAGTAGTGATCACCTCCTGTGATTTCTATTGCTTTCCTTTATATCGGGTCGGTTTTAATAAACCTGCATTTCATGTTAAATATGAATGCTTCATTGTTTCAATCTTTATAGACTGGTTCAGTCTATGTGTGATATATCTACCAATTTCATAATGGAAAGTTTTGACCATGTAGATATAAATTGGTACTTGGGTATTATGTGTAATGTAGAGTTAAATCAGTTTCTGTAGGAATTTGAAGTTGATAGCTTTATATGCAATAATGAAGACATGTTATCGTATTAGTATATTATCTCTTTTTAAAAAAAGATATGTATTTTCCACATTAAAGACAGTAGGGCAAATACCCTAAACCCTAAACCCTAGGGCAAATACAAAAACCACAGTTAATACATCTTGAGGCCATATAAAAGATCTGAAAAAAGAAGAAGTCTCTGAAATTCTAGGTAGATGCATAGTTGCAAATGTCAAGAGATCAGACATGCTTGAAGATCTAACTACAATCTTAAAGTTAATTTGCCCAAATATTGAAGGATGGAAGTTTACAGGTGGAAAACAAATACTAATAATATGTAATTCGAAAGAAACAGTGAAGAATCTGATTACCAACAAAGAAGGAGAATTATGGCAGTGTTGTGAAAAATTAGAAGAATGGTCATCTGACTTTTCAAATGGTACACATCGTTTAGCTTGGATAAAAGTGTATGGTCTCCCGTTGGATCTTTGGTGTGAAGAAAATTTCAAAAGAATTGGAGCAAGATGGGGTGAAGCGTTAGTGGCAGTGGCGAATCTAGAATAAAAAACTACGTGGTTCCCTATTTAAGTTAAAGCGATAAAAATGATCGAGTAAACTAAATTTATTTCGGGTCGGGTCGCTAAAATAAAACATAACATTAAAAAAATCAAATACATCGTCTATATTTATATTCTAACAAACAAAACACAAATTATAAGTTACATTTAAATTAAAATATAAATATATAATACTAACAAATTGTCTTGGACAGTACATTGTTTTAGGAAGTACATAGCTACAAGCAATGTCAAAAGAGTCACATGGCAATGGCAGAAAGTGAAGCTACAAATGAAAACAACTCAAGACCTACACAAATACACTTTCTTCTCTTTTGTACGTATTCAACTTTATTTATGCCTCCCTTATCCTCCTTCTGTCTTCCCACTTCTTCATTCCCAAATAAAAAATTTCAAAAGCACTCAAGCAAATATGAGATTTCTTACTACCATCGACGACAAAAACAAGGTTGAGAAGAATATATGAAGTTTTAAACAAACCTCGGTTAAAAGAGATATCTTGAGCAATCAACCTGTCACAAAATATGCAAATAAGCATCTTGATCTTGAAGAATGGAATGAAACCTTGCATCGACAGCAGCGGCGAAACGTGGGAGACGATGAGTCGAGATTCAAAAAATGGGATGAGGCATCGACATTCACCGGTTCACGTGATATATTTTGGTTTTTCCCTTTTCTTTTCTTTAACTATCAGTGTAGAGTTTGGAATGAGTTAAGTTTTTAGGTTTTTTTAAGTTGGGTTATTTTACAAGAAGATACAATTTGGTTCTTCAAAATTTTAATGAATCAAATCTACTTCATTTTTATCATTAAATACTTTGAGGCAGGTCCTTTAAAAATTTTAAGGTAGTTCCCAAATTCTTTTACTATACAAGTTCTAAAAAAATAAAAAAATAAGGTAGGTCCAAGGACCTACCTAAGCTCAATGTAAATTCGCCCCTGGTTAGTGGTAGAAAACGGTTCTTGGAAAGAGTCTACAGCATTGGTTTGTGGAAAGGTCCTGGTAAACACTTCGCATGAGTACCCTTTGATAGATAAGTACATTGTAAAATGCCATGGGTATTCTAGGGAAATAACCCTAAGGGAAGAAGGGTGGGTAGATTCCATAGACGAGGAGGATGTTTCGTCGGGGGAGGAAAGCTTAGAAGCTGCTTACGAGGGTTTCGTTTCGGAAGAAGAAGGGGAAAAGGACTTTCCAGTTCAAGACCATAATTCCAACCATCCATCAGTGTACGAGGGGTCACCGGAAAATTTGAATTTTGAAGATAGAAGATCGGAAACCCTTCTGGAGGCATTTAATGCGGTGGAAGAAGGTAAGTACGGGAGAAGACTCCAAACAGAAAAGTTCAAATCCACAGAGATCGACAAATCGCCGTTGGGAAGAGAGAAAAGGTGTACGGTTGCAAGGGCGTCTTTTGTATCGGAGAAGGAAAAGTCAAGCGGAAGTCAGAACAAGTGGATAAAAGTTTTAAATGGGCTTGTTGAATCTGGGCCTGCGGAGCCCATTAAAAGCATGGTATCGAATTACAGCAACCAAGACCAAAATATTTTACAAGATGGTGGTTTCCTTTCTACCCCAGATCAAGGACACACATTAAACTTGGGAGGCCCATCTCAGAATCAAGTTCTGAATAAAAGTACGTCGGTCCTTAATGAAACGGAGGTGCTAGCAACACAAAATGAAAGTCTTGTTTCTTTAGTTCCTGAGTCTTTTCCTTCACTGAGAAAAACCAAGTCGCAAAGAGGGTCCAAATCAATCTCGGTCGCGCAAACAAATAGAACAAAAAAGAACTGGTCTGGAGCGACGAAAATTGAGCTTACATGTCATGAAGAAAATGGCTAGGGCAAAAGGGAAAGCAACAAGCATGGTGCGAAGTAAAGGGGGGGAATCGTCAGATTCGTCACTAGGGGGAAAAACATTCTCAAATTCAACGGAATCACTAAGGGAATTAGGGGAGAAGGTCGGATTTTTCGAGCTGCAGAATGATGGGCAGTCGCACCATAAGAGATAAATTTGTAAGTTTCTGATTCATATCTAAAATTTTTAATGAAGGTCATTTCAATTAACGTAACGGGTTTGGGGTCTCTAGAAAAAAAAGTTGGATTAAGTCCATTTGTGTAAAAGAAAAACCAATCATTATTGGTATTCAAGAAACGAAAACAGACATGATAGAAGAAAACATTGTAGAAGAATTGTGGGGGAATTCATGTTTCAATTTTGCATCGGTAAATGCAATTGGGAATAAAGGGGGCCTTTTGTTAATTTGGGAACCGAGATATCTATCCAATGTCAAATATTTTGGGGATAGTGTGTTTCTGGGTATTGTGGGTTGTTGGAAAAAATTGAATCAGAATGTGGCATTCATTAATGTGTATGGTCCACATGCCGCGGATGAGAAAAAGAAGTGCTGGGAAAAATTAAGTAATGTAATTGAAAACATGGGTGAAAATTGTCTTCTGTTCGGGGATTTCAATGAGGTAAGAAACAGAAATGAAAGGCTTGACGTCAACTTTATCGATAGTAACATGAAAGACTTTAACCTTTTCATAGAAAATAATGAACTGGTGGACATTCATTTGGGAAATAGGAAGTATACAAGGGTGTCAGATAACGGATCAAAATTTAGTAAATTTGATAGATTTCTAATTACGGATAATCTATTGCAACTGTGGGGGGATGTAAGTAGTATTGCTCTTGACAGAAAGGAGTCGGACCACTGTCCAATAATGTGTGTAGTAAACAACCAAAATTCAGGTCCTAAGCTGTTTAAATCCTTTGATGAATGGTTAAAACATGAAGAATGCAATAGAGTATGTAACATCCTCAAAATGGGCCTAGTAGTACCTAGTTGTACCCTATGCTCAAGTAGTTGTACCTTGATTTTAAAAATGTATTTTAGTGATTATTTATGTTTTAGCTAGTTAAAGTGGATATATGAGGTGCCATATGTAAGTTAGAGTTAACAAGTAAAAGTGATAGAATGTTAAATGGTTTCGCGTAATGGTTCCGTAGATATCCCCGTTAGTTGAAACAGGTATTCGAGTGTTAAGTTGTAAGTTGGAAAGGGGAACAAAATACCCGAGGTTTAATTAATAACCCCAAAGTCGGTTCTGGTGATTCCCTTATATTCTATACACCAGTAAACACACACCTTAACACACACAAACATACGTACAAACATACACACTTGCTTTTGGGAGCTTTTGAGGGAGAAATCAAGAATCAATTCGTTGCAAGGGATTTTCGTAGCAAATTAGAGTTACAAACTGCTGTATTTGAGTTATCTTCATCACCAATTGTAAGTATTCTAATTTACAAACCTAGTTTTTGAGTTCATGAAGAAGAAACACCAAATTGATGGTGTAAATTGTGTTCTTGTGATGGGTTTTGATGTTTAAAGTGGTTGTAAGCTCCAAATGATGTTTAGTAATGTATATGAGCAGTTAGAATCGAGTTTTGAAACGAGTAAAGTATTAAAACGGTGATTTACAGCTGCTGTCATGACACAGGGTCGAAGAACACTGTAACTGGGGTCCATACGGTCGTATGGCATGTGCATGCGGTCGCATGGGGGTACATGCGGTCGCATGGGGTTTCTGGTATCCATGCGGTCGCATGGCATGTGCATGCGGTCGCATGGGGGTCCATGCGGTCGCATGGCATGTGCATGCGGTCGCATCGGTCGTCAGTAATTCTTGCGATCACAGGGTAAGGCCCTTGCGACCGTAAGGATATGTTTTTAAGTAATGTTACCGCCTACGGGCGATGGAAATAAGGTTTGCAAGCGTACGTACGTAACTTGTGATCATAAACCAACACTAGAGTTATGTTTGCGACTAAAAAGGACCCTTGCGACCGCAAGGCAAGTGCTTGCGACCGCAAGCAGGGGTTCAAGACTGATAACTTGTGTTTTGACTTACTAGTGCTGGGTGTAGTTGATGACAGAGCGTGTATATGTTGTGTTAGGTATACCTAAGGAACCGGAAGACACGAGTGGCGTATCCGCTTAGTAAGGACTCCAGGTGAGTACCGGTTTCCCATAAGGCTCAGTAAGTAGTGTTAACTGTTATATGTTTTATACGTGTATTGATGATTTTGAGTACGTATGCAAAGGTATGCTATGATGCGATGTACCATGTTTATGATGGTTAGAATTGCTGTAAAAGTAAGAAGATAATTATGATAGAAATTATGAGGTAATTGTATACTAAGATAGAGTTGTACTTCCATGTTTGTTATCCGCATGAAAGATATTAATTGGTGTGTTTATATGCGCGCATTAACTGGATCCTTATTGGATCAGCTATTTGTATATGTTATTATGTCCGGACATTCAGGGGCTGTACAAACAGTTACCACCACGAGTAAGGTCAGTCAGGTAGACGGGTGTTAATATCTTGCTGGGTTCCCAGGGTCCTTAGGGGCTACGAATTGGGGAACTAACGGTTCTCAGGAGTATACGCCTGGGTGAGGTTCTGCAGGCCGCCGTTCCTTAATATGAACTGGGTTCTTCGCTTAGGCTGGAACCAGCATGATAGACAGAGTGTACCACGTGGACTGCTTTTCGCTCCCCCACTGGTGCAAATGGTTGCGGCTGATTTCCCCAGCTAGGATTGTTGAGCGGGGCTCGCTACCCTGCAAGACACGACTCCTGCTGACATGATTGACGCGCCGCAATATGATAGGATAGCCCTGTGTGCTTTCCTGATTTTGACTGTATGTTTATTGATACTTATGTGCAACCTGTACTCACTAGCTAGTGTAGCTAACTGGTTCATGATTTACTCTTTTTACAGGTAAAGATTAGGCAGCTTGGTGAGGCGGGTACTTGTGGGTAGTTGTATTTAACTCTTTTGGAACACTCTGTTGTTTTAATTGTCTGTGACCTGATGGTCGGTTTATAGTATGGTAACACCGGTTGGTTTTGGGTACTTGGTTTTGTTGTTTATAATTACCAAGTCGGTTAACATCCCTCTGTTTTTATAACCGGTGCTTAGTTCCGCTGCACTTCTTTGATAAATATACTTAAAAAGTTTAAATTATTACGGATTTTAAGCTCGTGAAACCCGGTGTTACAATTATTTGTTCCGCTGCACTTCTTTGATAAATATACTTAAAAAGTTTAAATTATTACGGATTTTAAGCTCGTGAAACCCGGTGTTAGAATTAGGTATCAGAGCCTAAGTTTGAGGGAATTAGATACTCGGAAGAGTATCTCAAACTCGGGCCCGACCATCGTTAAGTGTTCCTTGCGGGATAATTGGAGTTAAGTGTGAGTGTAATGTGATTATTATGTTTTGTAGACTAACTTGTAGTGTTAATAGTTGAGAGTAAGTTGCGCGTTACATATTTTTCTTTACTAGTAGTAGTCTAAGATGTCGGATCAGCAAGCTAATGTCGAGCAAGATGTCGTACAAGTAAGGGATGAGATGGCTCGTCTCCGTCTCGAAGCAGAAGATGTAGGTTCTCGTCATTATTCTGAGGAAATAAGGTGTGATCAAGAGAGAGAGGCTTATGTTCGACGTTTGGAAGTGGAGCTGCGGTTGACCAAAGATATATTGTTTCATTCGATAAATAAGGAAGATGATAAGTACGATGCTTTCCAGGAGTTCCTTTTCTGCGAACCTCCTAGCTTTAATGGTAGTGACGATCCTTCTGCTGCTGCTCGATGGCTTCGAGAGATGGAGCAGATTTTTGAGTTGCGTGACTGTTCACCAAAATATCACGTGGAGTACGCAATACATATGTTGAAGGATAAAGCTACCTCATGGTGGAATGTTGTGGAAGCTTCGATCAGTAAGAAAGTACTAGATGCGTTGACTTGGGAACAATTTCGCGAGAAGTTGACGATAAAGTATTGCACTGATTTCAGCGAAGAGTTTATGGAGCGGGAAATCAATAAGCTCCAAAAAGGGAGTCAATCCATGAGAGACTTGATTTGTACTTTTAAAGATAAAATGGAGTTTGTTCCACGATTGCTACCAGATGAAATTGCTAAGATACAAAAGTTTGCGAGTATGCTGCCGATCGGGCATCGTGTTTGTGTTAGAACCGCTACGAGTCTGAAACAAGCTTTCCAGATGGCACTACAGATCGAAGAAGAGTGTCTTCGTTATAAAAGCAATCGTGTGAATAAAAGTAAGAAAAGGAAGTCTCGATCGCCCTCTGAACCTGGTCCTTCGAAAGGACAACCCTCTGTGGTTGAGAAATCTGGTTCCTCTAAAAAGCCAAAGTTTGATGGTCTTTGGTGTTCAAATTGTCACCCTTATCATGTCGGTGATTGTACTAAAGCAACCGTTAGATGTTATCAGTGCGGAGAATTAGGACACGTGGCGAGAATGTGTAAATTTAAACAAGGTGTGTGCTACAGGTGTCGTAAACCGGGGCATGAAGTTATTGGTTGTATCGTGGGTAAGAATGTAAGGGCTAGGGGATCCTCGTCTAGCCGGAAAATGTAGACGATCCCTATGAAAAAGGAAGCTAGCTGGAGGAGTAGTTATAAGTGGTTTCTTTAGTAGTTTTGTTGTAACTATGTTAGTGAGTTTACGAGTCATAAATTTTGTTTGTAATGTTGTAAATAAGTGATTTTGTAAGAGATCGTAAGTGTATGTTCTATGTATACTGACTCGTTTAAAGTAAGGTTTGTTAATATCAAGCAGTAACAATTGTTGGTTATATTATTGGAGTTATTATTGATATTGACGAGTTTAGATATACCTCCATCTAAATTTGTGAAGACAAAAATAAAACGGTATTCGTATTACCTGGTTGTTTAAATATGAAAGATAAATTAAGAAGGAATACGTAATACCATGAATAATTAAAGTTGTCATTATATTGAGATTGAATTTGGTGATAAGTGGACAAATAATAAATAGTGAAACTATCGCTAGTTGCGTTCTCTTAAGCTATTGTTACTGTTGATGCGATTAGTTTCCTTATTCTCGTTAGTTAGTATGTGTCGTGGAAATTTAAAGGGAGTAAGTGTAAACATGGCAGATTAAAATAAACGATTAAGACACATGAGTTTTTGTCAATGCAAAGGTAGAAGTAGTTAAGAAGAGAATTGTGAAAATATAATCGGAATGATATTAAGTGAAACCTGAATGGTTTATTAAGAAAGAATATATGTATGGTGTTTGTATTTTTGTACTGATTAAGAGTTCTTTTGTTGCAGAGATATGGATAAAAACTTAAACCAACAAGCTAGAGACGAAGAGAAACGTGAGGAAACTTTAGATTTAACTACCATTGGAGAATTGCAGGATCACATTTCTGTCTACGGAAATAGACGCGGAGCTGTACCTACACGTCATCTTCGAGAAGTTATGTCGGAGCAATTTGACAAATGTTTTAAGAAAAACAAGCCGCCGATTTTGACAGAGATAAAGAATGAAATGAAGAAAGAGGTAAAGAATGAAATGAAGGAAGAGGTAAATAATGAAATGAAGGAAGAGATCAAGAAAGAAATAAGAGACACTATTCGAGAAGAGTTTGACATGATAGGAGAAGAACCCAATGAGAGAAATAAGAAGATGAAGACACAAACCGAAACTGGAGGATCTCGACATAGAGTTGCGTGTGAGACGTGTGGTAAAGGTCATATTGGGGAGTGTCGACACAAAGAAAAGGTTTGTTACTCTTTTGGACTCCCTGGGCATTATGCTAGAGAATGTTTAGGTAAATACTACTATGAGTGTAGGCAATACGGGCACGACTCTTTAGAGTGTCCTAACTAGTGGGAAGTGTTGTGTAAGTTTCGAAAGGATAGTAGAGGTTGGTTAAGTAGGTAAAGTTGAAATGTCATGTAGTTTTGAAATAGTCGCGTGTAGTTTCTTTTGGTCAAGTAAGATATGTACATTAGTGTACTGTAACCTTAGGGTTTGTGAAGTGAATAGAGTTTTGTGCTGTTAGTTTTCGTATTGATTATGGTTGTTGCTTAATGTAACATCAAGAAGATGGTTTATGGCTATGTGTGTGATCGAGGTTGGATTCCGAGGACGGAATCCTCTTTAAGGAGGGTAGATTTGTAACATCCTCAAAATGGGCCTAGTAGTACCTAGTTGTACCCTATGCTCAAGTAGTTGTACCTTGATTTTAAAAATGTATTTTAGTGATTATTTATGTTTTAGTTAGTTAAAGTGGATATATGAGGTGTCATATGTAAGTTAGAGTTAACAAGTAAAAGTGATAGAATGCTAAATGGTTTCGCGTAATGGTTCCGTTGATATCCCCGTTAGTTGAAACAGGTATTCGAGTGTTAAGTTGTAAGTTGGAAAGGGGAACAAAATACCCGGGGTTTAACCCCAAATTCGGTTCTTGTGATTCCCTTATCTTCTGTACACCAGTAAACATACACCTTAACACACACACACATACGTACAAACATACACATTTGCTTTTGGGAGCTTTTGAGGGAGAAATCAAGAATCAAGTCGTTGCAAGGGATTTTCGTAGCAAATTAGAGTTACAAACTGCTGTATTTGAGTTATCTCCATCACCAATTGTAAGTATTCTTCTTTACAAACCTAGTTTTTGAGTTCATGAAGGAGAAACACCAAATTTATGGTGTAAATTGTGTTGTTGTGATGGGTTTTGATGTTTAAAGTGGTTGTAAGTTCCAAATGATGTTTAGTAATGTATATGAGCAGTTAGAATCGAGTTTTGAATCGAGTAAAGTATTAAAACGGTGATTTACAGCTGCTGTCATGAAACAGGGTCGAAGAACACTGTAACTGGGGTCCATGCGGTCGCATGGCATGTGCATGCGGTCGCATG
Source organism: Pulicaria dysenterica (assembly GCA_947179395.2). NCBI lineage: Eukaryota > Viridiplantae > Streptophyta > Magnoliopsida > Asterales > Asteraceae > Pulicaria > Pulicaria dysenterica. The sequence goes on along the minus strand of OX359291.1, from coordinate 9,651,393 downwards.
GGGGTACATGCGGTCGCATGGGGTTTCTGGTATCCATGCCGTCGCATGGCATGTGCATGCGGTCGCATGGGTCGTCAGTAATTCTTGCGATCGCAGGATAAGGCCCTTGCGACCGTAAGGATATGTTTTTAAGTAATGTTACCGCCTACGGGCGATGGAAATAAGGTTTGCAAGCGTAGGTACGTAACCTGCGATCGTAAACCAACACTAGAGTTATGTTTGCGACTAAAAGGGACCCTTGCGACCACAAGGCAAGTGCTTGCGACCGCAAGCAGGGGTTCAAGGCTGATAACTTGTGTTTTGACTTACTGGTGATGGGTGTAGTTGATGACAGAGCGTGTATATGTTGTGTTAGGTATACCTAAGGAACCGGAAGACACGAGTGGCGTATCCGCTTAGTAAGGACTCCAGGTGAGTACCGGTTTCCCATAAGGCTCAGTAAGTAGTGTTGACTGTTATATGTTTTATACGTGTATTGATGATTTTGAGTACGTATGTAAAGGTATGCTATGATGCGATGTACCATGTTTATGATGGTTAGAATTGCTGTAAAAGTAAGAAGATAATTATGATATAAATTATGAGGTAATTGTATATTAAGATAGAGTTGTACTTCCATGTTTGTTATCCGCATGAAAGATACTAATTGGTGTGTTTATATGCGCGCATTAACTGGATCCTTATTGGATTAGCTATTTGTATATGTTATTATGTCCGGACATTCAGGGGCTGTACAAACAGTTACCACCACGAGTAAGGTCAGTCAGGTAGACGGGTGTTAATATCTTGCTGGGTTCCCAGGGTCCTTAGGGGCTACGAATTGGGGAACTAACGGTTCTCAGGAGTATACGCTTGGGTGAGGTTCTGCAGGCCGCCGTTCCTTAATATGAACTGGGTTCTTCGCTTAGGCTGGAACCAGCATGATAGACAGAGTGTACCACGTGGACTGCTTTTCACTCCCCCACTGGTGCAAATGGTTGCGGCTGATTTCCCCAGCTAGGATTGTTGAGCGGGGCTCGCTACCCTGCAAGACACGACTCCTGCTGACATGATTGACGCGCCGCAATATGATAGGATAGCCCTGTGTGCTTTCCTGAGTTTTGACTGTATGTTTATTGATACTTATGTGCAACCTGTACTCACTAGCTAGTGTAGCTAACTGGTTCATGATTTACTCTTTTTACAGGTAAAGATTAGGCAGCTTGGTGAGGCGGGTACTTGTGGGTAGTTGTATTTAACTCTTTTGGAACACTCTGTTGTTTTAATTGTCTGTGACCCGATAGTCGGTTTATAGTATGGTAACACCGGTTGGTTTTGGGTACTTGGTTTTGTTGTTTATAATTACCAAGTCGGTTAACATCCCTCTGTTTTTATAACCGGTGCTTAGTTCCGCTGCACTTCTTTGATAAATATACTTAAAAAGTTTAAATTATTACGAATTTTAAGCTCGTGAAACCCGGTGTTACAGAGTAGTTTCTGAAGCTTGGGGGTTGGAGGTTCATAGCAATAAAGGGGATATAAGATTTTGTGGGAAATTAAAAAAATGTGAAAAAAGCCTTAAAGGATTGGTCAAAGAATGAATACGGAAATTTGGAATCGGAGATTTTAAAACTACACAAGGTAAGTATGGATTAGGAACTGAAGGCTGAGTCGGGTATCTTGAATGAGTTTGAAAAGAAAAGTTGGGATGAAGTCTATGGCAGGTTAAAGGAGAAAGAAAACACAAGGATACGGATGTTAAAGCAAAAAGCTCGGGTAAAATGAAGCATGGAGGGGGACGAGAATTCAAAATTCTTCCATAATTCTATAAAAAGAAGGAACATGGTAAATAACATAAGTGGAATCTTGATTAATGAGGTTTGGGTCGAGGAAATTCAAAAGGTCAAAGAAGGAGCAGAAGTATTTTTTTGGCAATTTTTACAAGAGCAATGGGAGGAGTTCAACGGGGTTCAAAAGTAACAATTTCAAAAAGTTGACAGAGCTGGAGAAAGGATGGTTAGAAGAAAAGTTCAGCCAATTAGAAGTTAAACAAGCAGTGTGGGATTGCGGGGGGAGCAAAGCACCGGGACCGGACGGTTTTAATTTCAAATTTCTAAAACACTTTTGGGAGTTGCTAAAAGATGATTTACTTGTGGCGGTTAACTGGTTTTGGGAAGAGAAGGCGATCTCCCGGGGGTGTAATGCTTCATTCATAACCTTAATCCCAAAAGTCCAAGATCCGTTGGTGTTCGGTGAGTATAGGCCCATAAATTTGATAGGGTGTTATTATAAGATCATCTCAAAAATTCTAACAAGAAGATTGAAGGTAGTTTTCTCAAATTTGATTGGGTTTGAACAATCGGGATTTTTACAAAACAGATCAATCACGGATGGTATTCTTGTGGTGAGTGAATCTCTGAAGGACTTAAAAAAAAGAAACCAGAAAGGAATGATTTTGAAGCTTGATTTTGAAAAAGCTTACGATAACATTAGTTGGGACTTTTTGGAAGATATTATGTGTTACATGGATTTTGGAGAAAGATGGAGAAGTTGGATTAAAGCATGCTTGCAGTCTTCTACCATTTCAGTTCTCATAAACGGGTCCCCTACATCAGAATTCACCCCTCAAAAGGGAGTAAGACAAGGAGATCCGTTAGCGCCGTATCTCTTCTTGATAGTCGCAGAAGCCCTTAATGTCATGATGAAGGAGGCGGTGGAGAAAAACATTTTTCAAGGATGTCAAATTGGGAATCAAAAAATTAACGTATCACATTTGCAGTACGCAGATGATACAATAATTTTCGGGGTGTGGGATAGAAAGAATTTCAAAGCTATTACATCACTCTTAAAGTTGTGGGAAAAAGCTTCAGGTTTAAAAGTCAATTAGAAGAAAAGTGCGCTTTTGGGTACGGGTATTTCAGTAAGGGATCAATTAAAGATGGCAAAAAAAGTAGGATGCAAAGTAGAAAGTGATATCTTTTATTATTTGGGGGTTCCCGTAAATGTGTCGATGAAAAGAAAGATTCATTGGGTGGAAAAGGAAGGCGTTATCGATTGGAGGGAGGTGGACTTTGATCAAGTCGGTACTATCTTGCTTGCCTGTTTATTATTTATCTCTGTTTCGAGCTCCACCCGGTATCCTTTCTCTATTAGATAAAATTCGAAAACATTTCTTTTGGGGGGGGGGGGACGCACATTCCAAAAATATAGCTTGGGTCAGATGAGATTTGTTAGTACTTAAAAGGGATTTGGGTGGTCTGGGTTTAGGGTGTTTGGATAATTTTAATATTAGTCTTTTGCTTAAATGGTGGTGGAGGTTTAGGGTGGAAAAATATACTTTGTGGGGGTCGGTAATTAGGAGTATATACGGGAGTGATGTGGGGTTGGATCTCATTTCTTTAAAGTTCAAAGGGGGTATTTGGGTTGGGATCTTAAAAGTGGGAATTTATTTGCAAAACATAGGCTTGCATGTGGGTTTGTTTCAAAAAGTGTTGGTAGGTAATGGTAAATCTGTGAGATTTTGGAAAGATAGTTGGTTGGTTAATACCCCATTGTTCAAAACATTTCCTAGACTTTTCAACATGATAGATAACAAAGAGATGCTCATCAGTGAAGCGGGCAGATGGGAAGAAGATTGTTGGGCTTGGAGGGTAGCTGAAGAATCAAACTTGAGAGGAAGAGTCCGAGCTGAATTTCTGGATCTCAATCAAAGACTACAAACTGTCAAATTGCAACAAAGATCACAAGATAATTGGCAATGGTTGGGCAGCTGCACAAGTTCCTTTTCGGTAAAGGAGACGAGAGATTTCTTGGAATCAAAATTAGTAGATCAGTCTTTAATTAGACCAAAAGCATTCTGGTCAAAATTAGCTCCCAAGAAAGTTTCTATTTTTGCTTGGAGGGTCATCTTGAGGAGATTACCAGTGCTAGTAAAACTCGCAGATAAAGGAGTGGATGTGCCCTCAATTCTTTGCCCAGTTTGTTTGGATTCAGAAGAAACAGTGCAACACGCCATTTTTAATTGCCGGAAATTAAAACCAGTTTGGACTTATGTCTGCAGGTGGTGGGGTGTGGAGCTGCCGGATCAGATTTCTTTTGAACAGCTGGAAGAGTCGGCAAAAAATGTATTGTCGCCATTCTCACTCAAAGTCTGGGAAACTACCATAAGAATTGCGGGTTATTGCATTTGGAGAAACAGAAACAATCTAGTGTTCAACGGGTTAAATAGATTAGGAGATATCATATATGAAGTTCAACGGTTGGGATTTTTCTGGATCAAAGCAAAACTAAAAAAGGATACCAGATTTACTTGGGATGTTTAGTTGGTTTTTCCTGCGCTGGTAAACTCAAGTAATTAGGATTCATATTGTGTTGTTACTGTATTAAATGTCAAATGGACTTGAGCATTTAGGATAGTAACAATGTAAGTGTGGTCCTTCACTGCTGGTGAATGGGGCAAGTGGTAGCATTGCCTGTTCATGCTGTTTGTTATATATATAAATATATTTGGCTTTTCAAAAAAAAAAGATATGTATTTACATAAGTTTTATTATTCTTGGAAGATATTACTTTTTGAAATTTATTATTAATATTTTTATTTCATCGCCCATGTTATACACGGGTCACTAACCTAGTATATAATATACAACGGCCTATTTTAGAAATTCATGGTTAATTGATTAGCTCTTTAGAATTATAAATACATACAAAAGGGAGGAAAGATTTTTGTTTTATATGGTTTTTGTCTTTTTGTAAGATATTATTATTATTATTATTATTATTATTATTATTGTTGTTGTTGTTGTTGTTGTTGTTGTATTATTATTATTATTATGGGTTAAGATCCTCTCATGTTTAAGTCTAACATGAGTACATGACCCATCATGTTCTCTCACAAACATGATGGTGGGTCACTTATATTAGTCAATAATTGGCCCCCTTTGTAGGGTCCACTCTCATGTTTGTGAGATAACATGATAGATCATGTTTGCCCAAACATGAGAGGATCTTCACCCTATTATTATTATTAGTAGTAGTAGTAGTAGATTATTTATATTAAAAACCCTAAACCCTAATACAATAGTTGTTTATATTTAAAAATTGGAAGCCTTTTTAATTATATTTATAGATTTGTTTAATCGTATTTCATTAATAATTTAAATAATAATATAATCTTACAGTAGACGAGATATTATTTTACCCGCCGCGAAGCGCGGGTAATATTTACTTCTTGTATATAATTGACAAATGAATTTTCAGAAGAAAAAAAAAGGAGCGTCTCTTTTTAACACAAAATCAGTGTGGGTCCTTAGTTTTAATTTTCTTCGTATTAGAACAAAAATGAATACGTCGTAACAGCCTTTTGTTGTCGGACGACAAAAGCCCCACCATGTATCATATGATATACCCACATGTTAATTCGAAAGAGTTCACGTAACAAAACTTATTAGGAACAAAGACCTTATAATTTAACAATATATATGTTTAGTTGTCTTATAAAATGGTTATTTTAAATTTTGTTTTAATAAAAAATGATGTATATTTAAGATTGGATTCATTAAATGATGTATATATTTAGCTTTAAAAAACAAGAAACAAAACAAAACTTATTACAAGTATATAAAAATAAAGTTTGAGTTGTGATTAAGGACCTACCTAGTATTTAACCCATATCACTTTCACACTTTGTTACCTAAGTGTATTTCATTTAACAATAGTAGGTGTTTAAGATGATTTTTAAGATTTTAGATTTTCAGTTTTATAATAGGCAAAAAGTAGATCTAAAGAATGTGTGACTTTTGTTGTATAAAAAAGTACACTTTCATTCTCGCATTAATAAAGTGTGATAACTAATATAAAATAAAGTTTTTGATATGGACAATAAAATTATGGACAATTATCTATCTAAACATGTAAACGAGAAAAATAATTAATGATTTTATAAAATATAATAGACATTGTTTTACACGACAAATCTTTATTAGTCACATATTATGTTAACGCCACTATTCCACTTTTGGTCCGATTTGGTATCACTTTGCTTCGGCCTAACTTGGTTTTGTAGGGGAAACACAGCATTACTAATTACTGAAGTCGATCTATTATTTTATAGTATATTAAGTAATAACATATCTAGGGATTTAAACTCAAGAATATATTAAACAAATTGGTATCCGCCTTGTTAAGTAGGTTCAACTATAGTAGGAGGGATATTTGTGGTTGTGTTTTGAAATAGATGATGTAATTTTAATAATTAGAATTAGGTAATTAGTTCAAGAAACGTGTCGTAAAACAATTGTGTTTAAATTTTATTATGTAGTTTGATTTGATTTGATGATTTCACAATAATAACACAATTATTATTTGAAATGTTTGACAATGTAGATTAATCATCTATGGCTTGTTTGATAAATGACAAGAAATGATATTACATAGTTTTCATTAAATTTGTTTCTAAGTGTCTCTCTTTTACAGGACACTCTTTATAATTTGATTCTAAACTTGGTCTAATATTTAAATCTTATACTCATTTTGTTGAAATGATTTTTTACATGTCTTTTAATAAAAATAAAAAAACTAACATATATTAAATTTATTAAAAGTCTTAACCTTTTATTTAATTAAATAAATTTGATTAACTTTGTCCATTTATTTAATCAAATTTTAAATTTCTATTTTCAATTTTCTTGGTTCAAATTGAATAAAATTATTGAGGAATTCCATATATGACCTTAAACTTTCAAATAGTATATATGTTCACCCTAATTTACAAATATCATATTTACTTTATAAAATATCAAAACATTATTTATAACCAGATTTTTTATTTTATCCATTTAAAAATATCTTATCTTTCTAAAAAAATTTAGACAACAAATACTTGACATTTTTGTCATCATTGTAACAATAATGATCGATGATTTGTAAAAAAAATTATAATCATGTCTCTTTGTATGACAATATCAAATTTATTCAGTCATGTATGTCCTTAATCTCACGTCAATACTTCCACCGTTAGTTTATGCGTTGACGTCGTCCGTCATCATTTATCTGAAATGTCATTTATTTCAATTCTTGTTTTTTTATATTTAATACCTCTTTAATATTTATCATCTTTTAATATATGTATATATATAAGACTAATTTGTAAAAAAATATTAGATGATCTGGAACATTCATTTAATAAAAGATTTGATCTTAGCCGTTAATTTATTTAATTCTAAAATTTTAATTTTGACTTTTTAGAGTCAAACTAATGTGAATTAGATAAAGATAACCCTTAATTAAATCAATAATAAAAATAGAAAAAATTGATAATTTTATATGTATGCTAGTTTTCATAAAATTTTCAAATGCACCGTGTTTTTATAAAAAAATTAGGGATAATATTAATTAAGATGGTTTTGTATTTTTTAAATGTTGATTAAGATTTCTTAGGATTATAAATTGACCATAAAAGCCAAAATGAGGGTTTACTATCAAAATGAATAGTTTAGATTTTAATCAAATATTTTAATATAAATTAATAGCTAAGATTATTAAATAAATAAATAGTTCTTATTTAAATTAGTCTTTTATATATATTAGAAGATTACTTTTTTAAACAATTCCGTTTATTACACTGAACATTTAAACTAGTTTTATTAAAACAAACCACATATTATTCATACATCAATTTAATTTAATAAATAAATAAAACGAATATTCGTATATTGAGAAACTGGAGAAGTAATATGCACGTGTTTGAAACTATTTAATACTATATTTCTTGTGGTTGAGAAAAAAACAATATTATCCAATATCCGTCGTATATATTTTCTTGCATTTATTTATTTGATCACGTTTGACAGAACATAACACTATGAATAATATTATGTTTTTTAAGTAAATCACGTCAAATTGTGATAAGAAAGCCACGAATTTGGTGATTAGGTGGGATTTGAATGAATGATCTTCAAATTATGATAAACCTTCAAAGTGTCCTCTCAGTTATGAGTTATTACAGCTCAACCCCCTGACGCCCTATATCTTGTCATAAACAATTATAACCGAACGTGAATACAATGTCTAAACAATAAGAGATGTTTTTGAATATTTGAATTCTATTCATATTTGATTGTTTATTTCTTTTATAAAAAGGTTTGAATTTTTGTAAATATTTGCTTTGTCATAATTTATATTTATCAAGGCCGGTCTTGGGTACGGGTAAACGGGTCGGACATCCAAAACCCAAAAAATTCTAATGGCCTATTTCTAAGGGCCCAAAAATACATTTAAGCATTTTGCTTAAACGTTTAAAAGTGTTTTGCAAATTATTAAATTGTTCCTCATATAAACTACATTGAGTAACTATTAGATATAGTTAATAAGATTCTTATATTAAATTTTAATAACTAAACTTTAAATATTTAAGAATATCAAAGTCAATACAATTTTTTTTAAAGTCAAAACCAATACAAATTAACTTAATTATTAAAAATATTTTCATAACCTTTTTTATAAATTATGGAGAACAGAAAAGTTAAGGAAGTGGAAAAAAGATAAAGAAAATGGACATGTCATGAAACGAAAATTATTCATCATCATTGTATTGCATAAATATCATATTCCTTACGCCTTGAAAATGGACATGTGAAGGAGTAGGAAATTGTGTGTGTGTGTGTGTATGTATAGTGATAAAATAAGCTTTATGTTAGTGCAATCGTTGAGAAGAATATAGATGAAAGATAAAAAAAATATATGTATTTAAGATAAGAAAACAATGTTCAAAATTCATATGTTCAATAGCCTCTATCATTCACCCTTCTTCCTCATTGTAGCTATCTACCCTTAAAAAAGCAATTAAACTTTCAGTTAAGCTGCTTCTATATATCAAGAAGTTCACACTTAACTTTATCTTACTATAAATAAACGCAAATATTATTATTAAACATGAGGCTATTTGCAATAAGTATTAACAAGGTATTGCTAAATAAATTATAACTTTTTAGAATAGTTTATATTGCATATGCATTTGACTCTTTTTTAAACAAATATATATTATAAATGCATTTCAAAATGAATAAGGAACAAAAGTTTAAAATCCAATTTTATTTTACTTAGTTAAATTTTATTATATTTTAATACTCTCATTTTTTATTTTAATACTCTTAGATAAGACTGTTTTCTTATTTTTATCCAGGGCCTAATATATGCTTGAACCAGCATTGATATTCATCAAAGCTTAAATATAATCAACATATCCAAACTTAAACACAACCAAAATCACAAAACAACAATTGCAAGAAAGAATAGGAATACATTTTTTGGTGTAGAGGCGCTGATTACGATTATGAGTACTGCAACAAAGATTGGAGAGTGTGTGCATGGTGATGAGTGTTTAGGATTGCAAGTAAGACAATGATAGTTTGAGAGTGTGAGAACGGTGAAAACGATTAGAGAGTACGAGTAAGGTAGTGACATTAAGGGAGTCAACAACGGTCAAAGGAGTCTGAGGTTACTAACAATTGCGGAGTTTAGAATTATATAGGATACCAATAGTTCAAGGTGTGAAAGATTGAGGTTTATTATCAATGGTTTCTTAAAATCTGGTGTTATACAATACTCGGAGCTTTTCAAAAGTTAATCAATATCTTATTCATTTAGAGCTTTTAAGAATTCTTCTGATATTAATAGAAAAAACACCTCTTAAATCTTAAATACTTTTAACCAATTAGATTACAATATAATAAGAGTTTTTTTAAGTAAACGAACCCTTAATTTATTTATTTTTGGGAAACAAGATTTTAAAGCAATAATTTAACAATTTATAAGATGGCATCTTCTTTTAACTCTTTGCTTCGATTTTTTTAATCCTCCATGTCTCTAAAAGTCCGGCAAAAAAGTAAAGTTTCAAAAGTAGAAGGACTAAACGAAGGTTGACCAAAAAGTTGAAGTCCTTTACTGTAATTAACGGGAAACAACAACAGCTGGAATTCAAGTTGACTACAGGCTTGCACAAGCACGGGCCACTGCCAATGGATACTTCTAGTTCGTAAAAAATTAATCCTCGTGCTTTCAATTTCAATCGGATTTTACGCTCTGATTTCATTCGCCACTTGTAGCAATCAACTATACAAATTCAAAAACTGGATTCCAAACACGATTACACGAAGATTATCGAAGAATCTCACACAGGTAATGAAATTTAGGGAGGAAATTGAAGCAGAGATCAAGAGTTGAAGAAGAACAGTTTGGATCAATCTATCAATGGCTTCTTTGGTTTCGCCTCAGACGTTTGAGGCGCTCAAGCAGGCTGCTGGAGTAGCTGGTCTGTATCTCTCGATTCTCTTCCCTCTATTCGTGTGTTTGTGAGTGTTTATGATTTGACAATTGACAATATCGAGATATTACCTGAAACTTACTATTCCTGTTCGTTGCGGCGATTTTGTGTGGAATCGTGTAGGAATTAATGTGCAATGTGGTTTGTTTTCTGATTCTGTATGTTTTCATGAGGTAAGCACTTTGTATACTAATGGAAGTGGCAAATAGACTGGCCATATTAACGTAATCATCCAACACTAAAATTAGTAGCATTTAGGTCCTCATGTTTACAATTCAGTTTTCTTTTAGAATCTTTGAATATAGTGTTGTTGAGATTTGGAGCCATGTTTTAGTGTTTGACCGAATCTTAGCTTTTTAGGGTTGATTCGTGTTGTGATGTGTAAAGAATTAGGGATGACGAACTTGTGATTGCATCATTATATTTGACTGGGTTGGGATTGGATATGGAGTTGGAGCTGAGAGGAACTCTGTTTATATCATAAGATTTGATCTAAATTGCAAGTTTCAAACTTGCTGAACCCTAACATATGCAAGATTATTTGATCACTGAGGCACAAAAAGGGCACTGTTTGTCATAATCTTGCCTTACTTTCATAAGCTCGGCTTATTTTCTTGGCTTTCCTTTTTGTATGTTTAATCTTATAATCAACTGTTCAATATTTACCTTAGTTAAGCATACCGGTCTTGGTCCAAACATCTTGTGTAATGGTGCAAATTCTTGACAACATTGCAGGGAACATATTTGCTTTTGGGCTCTTTGTGTCACCTATGTAAGTATTAACAATTTCCTAACTGGAGATCTTTTGAGAAGAATTCTTTTAAGAAATGGATCAATACATGAACACTCATTATGTTTGATTTTCATTTCCAGACCAACCTTTCGAAGAATTATCAGAAACCGATCAACAGAACAGTTCTCAGGAATCCCATACATATATGCCCTCTTGAACTGCTTAATCTGTGCCTGGTACGGCTGCCCGTTAATATCATATGATAATATCTTGATCACAACAGTCAATTCTGTTGGTGCAGTTTTCCAGTTCTCATACATAATCATCTATATAACATGCGCTGAGAAACGCAATAAGGTTAGAATCCTATACTTACATGCACATAATACCCATGACTTGTAGATATTATGTAAATGATATTGAGCTCATCTTTGCAGATGAAGATGTCTGGTTTACTTTTGGCAGTTTTTGGTGTATTTGCTGTAATTGCAATTGGGAGTTTGCTTGTTACTGACCTTGAAATTCGGCATCTAATTATTGGGTATTTGAGCTGTGCTACCCTCATATCAATGTTTGCTTCCCCATTGTCAGTAATGGTATGTTCTTTAGTCTAATCACTCTTTTTAATTGTGTTATCCAGATTAAAAGATTAATCATGCTTGTTATTGCTTCTTCTTCGTATTCATTTGGTTACACTTAATAATTTCAAATGGTAATTATTATTTTTTTTTCTTCCAGAATCTAGTGATCCAGACTAGGAGTGTTGAATTCATGCCGTTTTACCTCTCCCTCTCAACTTTCTTGATGAGCACCTCTTTTTTGCTATACGGAGTATTTAATTTCGATCCTTTCATCTATGTAAGTTTCTTTCACCCAAACAAATTTCAAAATTTGTTTCCATTTTGATTGATGGACTAACTTAAGATGTATATTTTTTTCCTTTGAATTTTAGGTTCCAAATGGTATAGGGACCATTCTGGGAATCGTGCAATTGGGTTTGTACTTCTACTACAATGATAAATCAAAACAAGAAACCAGAGAACCCTTGATAGAGTCAGTTGCATGATCAAGTGCAAAGTTCATATCTTCCGCAGGTACTCAAAACACGCACCATTAATTTGCCTGTGTGAACTAGTTGGTTCTTGAGTTTTATCTACAATAATCATCGAAAAAAGGTTGCTGCATCATTCGATTGGTGTTGACGTGTGATTTCGGTTGTCGAGTTGTGTATTTGTTTGTAAAGTTGAGGTTCGCGTCATCTATGTGATATATTTATTCCCATTTTGTTGTCGAGAGGTTTGTCTGTGTATGTCAACTTGTCAAGTTTCTTGCCCACCAATAAAATTTGATTATTTATCCTTCTGTTGACCTGTTCGGTTTGAAATTTGATGCATTGATCGTATATACGAATTCTAAGCGTGTTGCAGATGATCTTAATGTATACAGTTTTTACTAGATCTTAAAGAAAAAAATAATTAATTACACTCATCGTGATACCAACAAGAACGAAAAATGAGAATGAACTATAGAAGATCTCGCAAAGTAGTTCCTCCCCCTGGCTGTTCCTGCAATCCCACAAAAGAATAATATGTTTAGTTTGATGCTTTAATCTGTAATGAAGCTTATACACAGAGTTTCAGCTAAAGAAGTCTTGAATATAGCTTAAATCTTAAACTCAAGCAATTTAATCAGGTATACTGTATACATACATGGATATTAGCAGGTTGACTCTGATCCAATGGCTTCCCTCTTTCATCATAAAGTATGAGCCCACTAAACCTCGGAAACTCGCACTTCTCACCCATAAGTATGGGCCGTTGCCACACCGGAGAGGCGGCATTATGGCTCGGCCACCCCACCTCGCCACCACCTCTAGCAAGCAACGGTGTGGGCTGCTCTTTCCGGCTTGCGCACAAACTCCCATCCCATTTACTAGCCTTGCTCCATTGAACCGACCCGGTTAAACTCTTCTTCTTCCTTAGCCATTGAGCCATAGACCCATTTCCCAGCGCCTGTTCAACCACAACACCACCCTCCTGAATCCTCTTCCTAAATGTTGTGGCGGCACAAAGGCCGACAACCACCACGAGGAGAAAGGTGGTGCCGCCGAAGAAGATTACAGCTTCTTGTGTTGAAAGCTTCCATTTATCTTCTAGATTCCAAAGTGCTTCCATGGAGTTAGAGTTGGGTTTTGCATGGGAAATAAACGTTATGGTTTGGAGTTTGTAGGATGGGAGGTCACCGACAATTGGGCGTGGTTTGGGATTAATTTTTGGGATAAAGTTGGTCCAGGTCTCTTTCGTTTAATTAGCCGTTGGAAAATTAATCAAACTCAACCAGAGCACCGACAGGGTCACGGGGATGTCAAAGGCTACGGTGGATCATTAAAGACGACCAACAACCTACATTTAAGCTTCTTCTGATGACATAAAAAAACTTACTATTTGCTCGATAATCTTCTAATCTAATATATATAAAAGACTAATTTAAAAAAAATTATTAGATTATCTGAATCCTTTATTTAATTATAGTTTTAATATTAACCGTTTATCTTATTTAATTCTAAAATTTTGATTATAACTTTTAAAGTCAAACTAATATAAATTAGATAGATAACCCTTAATCATATCAATAAATTATAAACAATTAAACAACTAAACAATCGTAAAAATAACAATAATAATAAAATAATGTAAAAACATTACAAGTTTACAATGAAATATGTTTTTTTAATTTTCCATAGAAAAAAGAAAACTCCTCTTTTTCATTTATACACATTTTAAAATTTCCTAAAACGTGAAATAAAAAAATGTTCAATATAGTCCATACTTAATTCATAGTTCTGATTTTAGCCTTTGGATCAGCCCCATTAATAGCCCTAATTGAATTTTAAAATTTTGGACGGAGTTGCATTTTCGTAATTAATATGTGATAATTTTACAATCACATGTGATTGTATACTGAATCACATGTGACTGAATATTAAAATTTCAGGACTATGTTTTTTATATGAACTTTATTAAACACAACTCACGTAAACTAATGTTGAACTTTCAAAGGACTTTATTTCATTTTTTATTTATACTGATTTTAGTAAATGATTATATAATGTTTATCGAACACATACGTTTTCATCTTAGTGTTAAATGAAAATCGTATACGTGCTTATATATGAAAAAAAAAGTATTAATGTAAATATAGGTACTAAGAAGACTTTATACAGCGTATTAATAGATATGTGGATGGTTAATTTTGGTTACATCAAGTACATTTATAAGTTTTATTAATAACAAAGTATCATACCAAAGGGCAAATAGTCCAACGATATCTGATGTTTAGTTGTCCTATAAGGTTGTGGGTTCAAGTCATGTGCTGAACATAATGTAGATTTAGAATTAGGTTAGAGAATATGTGTTTAGCTGTATAAAAAAACACCATTTTAAGTTGTTAAATAATGTTCGAAGGGGCCAATATCTACATAGCCACATGAATTTTCACCATGTCAACATACAGTGACTTAAACTCTAGCTACAAAGCATTTATTTTTATAATTATCTCCTATGCCTTTAGATACTATGATATGAATGTATGTTCAATGTTTGATATATGGAAAATTTTGTTAAAATACAATGAATTTTAAGGTAAAATACTATTGTATGCAATAGACATTCATTTGTTTCACAAAATGTTAGCAACTTTTTAAAATGTCACACTATATGCACTTATATATAATAGCGTGTAAACATCTTATACTTGTCTTCTGAGGTTCATGTTCATATGCGATCTTGTTCATCATGATGTTCAGATCACTACAATGTATTTCTCCTTACCGTATATGTAACACCGGGTTTCACGAGCTTAAAATCAGTAATATTTAAAACTTTTTAAATATACTTATCAAGACGTGCATCGGAAACTAAACACTGATTATAAGATATAAAGTGTTATTATCCAACTTGGCGATTATAAACATGAAAGGCCAAGTAACAAAACAAACCGGTATTACCGACTACCAACCGACCATCGGATCACAAACAATTTACAACAACAAAGTATTCCATAAAAGCTAAATATATTTACCCACAAGCACCCGCCTCGCCAGGCTGCCTAAATCTTTACCTGTAAAAGGGTAAAACATGAACCGGTTAGCTACACTAGCTAGTGAGCACAGGTTGCACATAAGTATCAATAAGCATGCTATCACAACACATGAAAAGCACACAAGGCTATCCTATCACATCGTGGAGTGCCAACATATCAGAGGGAGTCATATCTCGCGGGGTTGCAAATCCCGCTCAATGAATCCAACTGAGAAATCAGCAACACCAATCCATGCTGGTGGGGAAGCAAAGAGCAACCCCCTGAGCACGTTGCGGAGCCACCTGGGCTCAATTAGGCCTTAGTTACAAACCAAGACCCCGCTGTTTGTCAAGGAACGGCGGTCCTGCAAAACCTACGACCCAGCGTGCACCACCGAGTCACCGTTGATCCCGAATAACCAGCCATCTAGGCCCTCAAGGGATCCAGCCGCAATATAGCCAGCTGACCTCAACCGAGTTGGAAACTATAAGCAGTTTCCCGAGTGTCCGGACATAAGTACACAAACAATAAGTGATCCAATCAGGATCCAATAACATGCGCGCATATAGTCACAGCAAATACTGTTCATACTAGTGAACAGAACATGCGAGCATAACTTAATCATAACATATACTTACCACATGATTCACGTTACATACTTTTAGTCACTGTCAATATAACACTGTAGCATGGCATATCACGTTATAACATACCTTACGCACACACATGTGGGAGCACCAATTACACATTAAAAACACACAGGGATTAGCACTACTTACTGAGCTTTATGGGAAACCGGTACTCACCTTAAGTTCACGATTAGCTAACACAACGATCAACGCCTTCCGGTTCTTCAAGAACGCCTAAAATATCACACAACACTGGGTTATCACTTAACATTCAAAAGCCTTCGTTAAAATACGCGTCACAATTCTAACAACATTGGACAGGGTCCTACGGCCACAGAAGATAAGGCCTACGGCCGCAGAAGACCAAACAACACTACTACGGCCACATAAACCTTTTCCTACGTCCACAGAAGACTTAATTTCAATAACCCTGAAAAACACCCTCCTACGGCCGTAGGAACATTCTCCTACGGGGGTAGGAACTAAATTTCTACAAATCTGAAAAACACCCCCCTACGGGGGTAGGAACTTTTTCCTACGGGGGTAGTAACTTTTTCCTACGGGGGTAGGAACTTTTTCCTACGGGGGTAGCACAGCAGACTTCGTCCCTGTTCTACGACAGCTTCTGAAAATCCCGTTTTAACCACTTTAATCGATCTAAAACTCGATTCTAACTACTCATACACATTACTAAACATCATTTGGAGCTTACCACCACTTTAAACATCAAAACCCATCACGAGAACATAATTTACACCATCAAAATGGTGATTCCTTCCTCATATGACAAAACTAGGTTTCCACATGGAAAAATACTTACAATTTAGTTGAAGAACAGCAATTAATACGTGTAGTTGCTACTGGGATCACAAGCAATTCACTTGTTTCTTGATTTCTTCTCCAACAATCAAGAGAGCTAGTGTGTGTGGGTTTGCAAATACGTAAAAGTGTATGAGTATACACTGTGTTTGGGTTTCAACTCAACAGGGGATAAGGACACACACACACACACACAAACCGACTTAAGTGGATTTAATACCCCACGATGGTATTTTGTTCCCCTTTTCAACTTACAACTTGTCACACGCTAACTCGTTTCAACCAACGGGGATATCTATGGAATCATTACGCGAAACCATTTAACATTCTATCACTTTTACTTATTAATCTTAACTTTCATATGACACCTCATATATCCACTTTAATTAACTAAGACATAAAACAACCATTAAAATATTTATTTAAAGTCAAGGTACAACTACTTGAGCATAGGGTACAACTAGGTACTACTAGGCCCATTTTGAGGATGTTACAGTATATGAGCATATCAGTGTCCAAGAACATGCGCAAATCTTATATACTTATTAAAAGAAATGTTTACCTCATCATTCCCCTTCCCTAAAAAATCTCCACCAATCATAGCCCTTCATTTTAAAAAATAATAATTAAAAAAATAGAAAATAAAACATTATGACATCACATTTAAGTCTTCACGATTATTTCTACATAATTACATTAATTGGAAGGGGTTTAATATAAAATGTTAAGGGGGTAGTATGAAATATGTGAGGGGATTTTAAGAAAATTGTATATTAATGTAATTAATTATAAGTTATTTGAAAATTATGTTTAATAACTTCAAATATATTTTGTTTTGACAAAAAATAATTATATATTTGTAATCGTCTCATTTTTATCTACGTTTTGATATAAATTTTATCGGAATATGAGTTTTTAAAAAAAATTAGTATAATTTAATTGTTTTATCAACATCTAAGTAGTTATTGGACATTTTAGTCGTCTTTTATAGTTATTCCCTCTACATAATGTAGTCGATATAATCACTGATTTCTTGGTATTTCGATAAAAAGAATTAAAAGTATAATATAACTAATGGTTAGTGGCATAAAGTTGTTTACAAAACTACCACTACCATTAGAGATTTTTAAAATTAATTGTTTGTTGTGAGTAAATAACCCTTTAGAAACTAGAAATCTACATAATTACTGGGTAGTGAAACAACTGTAATGATAGTGAGTTTTGTAACTACACATAAAACTTGAAATTTTACATAAAAATTTTAATTGTCTAAGTTTTCTTATTTTTGAACTAAGAACTTGATACATAAAATAAAAGTTATTATTACATGTATATTTGAATTCAGTGAGATCTCATGTTTTCAATTATATTTAATTGAATAATAAATTACACTTAAGTGATTTATGTATGTATAGACATAATATATTCTATGTTAGAATATTATTTTTATGCGATCTAATTTGCGTATACTTAGATGGATGTCATCATTATTTTACTTATAATAAATTTAGTTTACAATTTCAAATATTCAAATATATAATTAGCTAATAAAAATGTATTTAAAGCACTTGATATTATAACATTGACAATAATATTATAGTTATGTCATTACAATGTCGGGATAAAGCTCCATCACGAGAAACATATTAATATTATACTAAAAACTTTTAAACGTGTAATGTAACTTTATATTTCTTAAAAAGAGTATTTATAAAAAGTATTAAAAATACACGTTTTTACTCAGGGATAGTTATATGTAGGGCTGTTAAAAACAGACACGGCACGACAAAAATAAACAACACGAAACGAAATTGGGACGAAATCGAAATTCGAATTCGTGTTCGTGTCGTGTTCGTGTTGATTATAAAAAACACGACGTCGTGTCGTGTCGTGTTCGTGTTGAAATTTTACCACGAAATTAACACGACAATCACCCGATATGGACACGAATATAACACGACAATAAAACGATATCTACACGATATATATACAAATATAATTATATAATTATATATAATATCTCATTGTCCATATATCTCATTTGTTGTGGTTCTTGATATCCTTCTTTTCTTAAACAATTTAATTAAGCAAATGGATATTTTATGTTGGTTTTTGTTATGTTGTAGTGTTAGTCGTTTTTTCAGCATGAATTATTGAAACGGGTGAAAATTTAATGTTACTTTTGTCGTGTTGTTGTGTAAGTCGTGTTCGTCGTTTTTTAATTGGGTCGTGTTCGTGTTAGGAATAAAAACACGACATCGTGTCGTGTCGTGTTCGTGTCATGAAAAATCAATTCGTGTCGTGTCGTGTCAAACAAAAACACGACACGATGACACGATTTGACACCCCTAGTTATATGTGACGGTTTCTCGAGTGAAGAGTAAGGATTAATTAAAAGTTTTAATTTACGATGATGAAGGAAACCATACTAATAAAATCATGAATGTTGTTTATAGAGAGGTTTTACAAAAAATTTAATGAATAATCTTATGTATGGATTTCAAAATTCTGTAATGGTTATTCATTTCTTATTTTCTTACGAGATTTTATTTTCCTATCTATGTTTTGTAATTATTTTTACAATATGTGTTATTACTCTTTAAAACTATATAAATTTAAAATTGACTTATATAATCGCGTGTTGATACACGGGTCGTTTAGCTAGTTATTATAATTTCAAAGTAGACTCCTTACAAATTCATCTCGGTTCATTTGTTTATACATGAACCCACAAAATTGAATTGCATAATCATTAGGTAATCAATTGATTCATAATCAACAAACAATGAATTGAAATCATGAACCCTAAATAGCACCATGAACATGCAAAAAATAGATATGTGATGTGCTCATCATGAATCCTAAATCGTACCATGAGGTTGTCATGTGTATGCAAAACACGAAGAACCCTATATCACGATTAGTTCAGTTGTTTATTTAGTTGTTCCGGTTTCCTACAAAACACCAAGTACAAGAAACTTCAAATTGATTTTTTCTTGGATTGTAAACAGGAAGAACAAGAAACCATAGTCTTTTTTGCAAACACGAATAATAAATTGCAGAAACCAAAAATAATGTAGGAAACTCGTAAATGACATGAAGAACCCTAATCACATTCTACCTTTACGTAAATTCGAAATCATCAGCGATACAACCCAAACTAGTGTAGGAGAGTTTGTAAGATCTAGTTTATTAGAACCCTACGTAAGATCTGGTTTGTACGAACCCTTATCACATCCTACCTTAATCATCAATCTGAAAAATGGAGTTTATTCTAATTGACGTGGTTGGTAAGAACTTATCTCCTAAGAAGATAGAAATTCTGGTTGTTACAAAAATTTATAGGTTTAGGTTTAAAAAGTTTTGGGGTTTCACATATTTTATGGGTGTGCATGTTTATTTAGAATTGAATGAATGTTGTTCCTTAAATTATTCTTGAAATGAATAACATGAATACAGTCTTTTGCTGTCTACTATCAATGTCATAAATCGCATATAATGGACTAAATATGAAAGTTAGTTCAATAATAATAACAATTCAAGACAACTTCAATCATTAAGGTAAACACCACTCCTCAAGTTTAGAAACATTGTATAGACTTATGGGGTTATAGACTTTATAAAAGAGGATACATGATTTTTTAGTTTAAAGCTTTTGTATTGATAAGTTGTGAGTGGGTAAGGGCTATCATATACCCATTAAAGTCAGTTTAATATAAAATAGAAAATATACACACTCCACATAATGTGTGTATGTATGTGTTTTGTTGGCGAGCTATGGAGAAAAACGGAGATAAAGAGTAGAAAAACAGAAAACGATATTTCCGAATAGAGAGGAGGATATTCAAGACAAAGGAAGTGTTTCCAGCTTGCGAGTGTCTCATATTGTGTTGATAGCAAGAATCAAGTCTTAAATACCTAGATTGAAATGTTAGTAATCTTGCTTTTTAAGTTCTTGACTTGTTTGAAAGTTGAATAAAAATAAACGATTCATTAGATTGAGAATTTATAGTTGCGTGTTGATATTTCAAGTTAAGTTGATGCTTATAAGATGCGTGTTAACTTTAGAAACCATTTCATGTGGACATGATTGATAGCAGGATGAGAATAATGACCTAATTAGAAGGTTCTAGTCTGTCGAGTAGGTATTTACGACCGTAAAGAGGGCAATTTAACAGTCATGAAGCCTTTTGATAAAAGGTGGGAAAGAGAAAGAAAAGATGGTGATAACAACAAATAGATGTAAACAACAAACAAGGACAAAAAAAAGGTTGGTTGTGTCAATTATTAGAGATGGTGGGTGATGATGACGAACGTTGTGAGGTAGACAATGGCGGTAGGGTGAGGATTGATCGATGATGTTGGATAACGAGTGAAAAAAGTTTGAAAACTATGAACATTCAAGATTTATAGAAGAATCTAAAAGCTATTGTTTGATATATTTTGTAAACCAAATTTTACATATTTTATAAAAACTAATTAAATTAAATCTTTAATTTTTCAAACTTTTAGAAAAGTAAGACTTTTTAAATTACCCTAAACCCTAAACCAGATTTTTAGAAAAGTAAGACTTTTTTAGAGCATGTGTAGTATGGTTTTGTTGTTCGAATCATCCTATACTCAAGGTAGTTGGGTGAGCCGGTGCGACATTACAACCCGTGGTGGCATCGCTTGTTCGGGGTGTGGTCGCTGATCGGCGTGGGTGGTAATGTGTGATTTATTTGTATTTACGTTGTAGGGTTAGAATGAAACACTACGAGGTATTATTCGTGTCATAGTGGTGGAGAAGGGAGATTGATGCGACACATTTTTTATGTTTTCTTTACTTTTTTTTAATACACAATATTAGGAATCTGGAGGTAGACTAGATATTCAAAGAAGAATATTGACCGGGAGGAGAAACGAGTGGAATTTGTGAGAAGCCGGTGACAAACTGTGTTGAGAAGAGTCCAAAAGACTTTACGGTAAGTTGGTTTGAGATTGTTTAAATTTTTGTTTCGTGATTGGGGATTTAGAAATCTTGAGTAACACTAGATAGATGAACAAGAAATATTTCGTTGGACTAAATAGTGCTTTTAGATGAGGTGTAGTATGTTATTTACACGGGAGTAGAAGTTTTGAAAATTATATACAATTATATCTGCTACATGACTGTTGCAGTAAAAAAAAGGTTTTAACCCACACCGATCAACAAGGATATGTTGATTCCCCTTATACTGACCGCATGATGTAATGTTGACGACATACATCTTGCGCATGCCAAAAATTCCATCAAAACCCACGCTGATTCACCATCTATGTACAATTGCTCCTAACTTAATACACCGACCGGGTCACCCGTTTTTCAGTTTTAACTTATAAACATGCTTTCTCCGGTTAGCACAAAAAAGTATCAGAGTTTTACAAAATCATTTGTTCATATTCACATAATTGCTAACAAGTTCAAAAAGATATGTCAAAAGTTCTTGTTTCAAAACACCCAGAGATATCAAATCCATCATAGAGATGAGGCCTTACCCTTGCTGGAACTTGAACCAACTGCAACAAACAACAACAATAAAACATACGCTTTCATTTAGTGAGCATACTAGCTTAACTAAAATAATCATATATCAGGAGTGAAACCTCTTGAGGATATCTCACATCCAAACTGTAACACCTGCATAGCTATTTGTAATAACACCGTATTGGAGTATAGATAGTTAGATACACGACTTAGCGTAGCCATACCCCATAACACCATATTTGTATACAGCTACACCACCTGTGTAGCTATATACCTTAACACCAGATTTGGTACACAGCTACACCACATGCGTAGCTATGTATCCTAACACCAAATATGTGCATAGCTATACCACCTGCATAGCTATACACCACCACTTTACAATGTATATGCATCATAGCTATACCACAAAATAAGGATATCATACAAATCTACACCAAGAATACTTATACACTTATCATACAAGAGAAGTAGTGAACTCACCTTGTAACTCAGTAATGTGCTAAATAAGTAAACGTGTTTTGAAAAGTATCAACGCACCTCCCAACACCAATGAAGTAACTAAGCACTACAAACTATGAGAATTGTATTGAAAATGGGCATGCACAGACCGTGTAAGCCTACACGATCCGTGTAACCCTCACAACCGAATTTGGTCATCAAGACCGAATACGACACTAAACAACTGTAACACCCTCTCAACAGGCCTAGATTTATTAAGGTATTTAAATTAATTAATCTTGGGAGTTATATTTAATTAAATGATTATTTGCCATTTTGTGCAATTAATATTTGTTTGTTTTATTGGTTTAGTTTATTATTTTAATTTGAATTGATTATTAATTTAATAAAAATATGAAATGATGATGAGATGTCATTTGGGGGGGTTGGTCACGCCAAGTAGTCACCAACTTCACCACCCATACTTTTTATTTCTTACAAGTAAACATAGTGTGTGTGTGTGCTTTGTTGCTCTCGGCCGAGAAGGAGAAGAAAGGAAGAAAGAAAGAATCACATTGGGTTTTTAAGCTTGCATGTCATTAGATTTCTGAATTCATATCATCTTAAGGTTAGAACACTGATTCATAGTTGGTGATTTGTTTATATGTTCGGTTTTGATATATATATATATATATATATATATATATATATATATATATATATATATATATATATATATATATATATATATATATATATATATATATATATATATATATATATATATATATATATATATGAATACCGATTGATTCTTGATGATTATAGGATGTTTACATGTTAGAAATTATTGTTAAAATGTGTTCATAACATGCTTATAATAATTTCTGGAAACTTAGAACTCTTGCATGCTTAATATCAGTAAGATTTAAGTTAGAAATAGATGTTATGCATGAAGTTATGATTCTGTCGGATTTGAGGTATGAATGACTCGGAATCCGATAGAAGGTTACTCGGATTTGGATTGTGTTGGAATCCGACTAAATGATCAGTGATGCCTTAACTATTTACTCGGAATCCGATAGAAGGTTACTCGGATTTGGGTTGTGTCGGAATCCGACTAAACCTCTATGTAATGCCTTAACTCTTTTCTCGGATTTCCATTTTCTCGGTATTGGACCTTTATCGGATTTGCCTTAGCAATTTATCGGATTTAGCCTTTACTCGGATTGTGCCTATGCTCGGATTTGGGTAATGATTTTATCGGATTTGAAATGATCGGATTTGGTATTATCGGATTTGGACCTTATCGGATTTGTTGCAATCGGAGTTAAACTTTCTCGGATTTTGAATCTTCACTCGGATTTCCATTTGATCGGATTTGGTTAATCGGATTTGATGATTTAAAGATAAACATGAATTGTATATCTTTGGGAATTAGGTTCAATGGATATGTATATATTCAATTGTGATCATACATGATTTACATGATTAGATATGATATTTATTTTGGATCAGTATTATAACTTGAATACTGACTTGGGTTACTTCAATCTCAGGAACTGAGAAGACTCAGTGAGTTAGTCACTCGAGTGTACCAGAGTTTTGAAGACTTTGGCGAGTGAGTTTATATATTTTGATATACAAGATTTAATATCCTATTTGGGATGCTCTTGTTTGGATTGTATATACATGTTATTTGGGGACCAGTTTAGTCTTGGCCTTTGCTTGGGGGATTTACCGTAGACATGGGCAAAACGGTCCTGGACCACGCCGGTCCGGTCCGGTCCGGACCGGGTCGGTCCCTGGCCGGTCCGGTCCTCAGCGGACCGGTCTTCGCGTAAGACCATTTCGATAAATTCGGTCCTCGGGCGGTCCTAGACCACTTCCGGACCGGTCCAAGTCCGGACCGGTCCGACTTCGGTCCTGGACCGGTCCGTTTTTCGGTCGGGTATTTTCCGGTTCGGTTTAGACATTTCCGGGTTTTTTAATTCCGTTTTTCGGCCGGGTTTTTTTAGTTTTTCGGTCGGGTTTTTTTTTTTTTAGTTTTCGGTTTGTTTTTTTGTTTGAAAAAAAAAGTGACTTGTAAATTAAAAAAAAAATTGCAAGTTATAAAATATAAAGTATAAACATATATAATTGCAAGTTAATAAAAACATATAAATAACATTACGATACAATTACGAAATAAATTTACATATTGTTGAAACTTGAATTATATTTTTAACAAGAAAATGGGACTCTAGCAATGGAGCTTCGGCATGGCCATCACCCCAAGTTAGAGACCCGAAAAATACATATTGTTCGAAAGAAATAACGTCACAAAATATAAAGAGACAACTACTGAAATGGATAGTCGGAATTGATATTCCAATAGTTGTAACTATCGTCGGCATATGGCCCATGCCCATAATAGGCGAAATCGTTCGATTGGACGTTGGATGATGAACCTGCGTTCATTCTATTTTGAGTGTCGTCAACGTATTCTTCGCCGGGTTCGGGTTCTTCACTTTCAGCTTCGGTGTTAGTTTTTGATGTTCCCGATTGGAAGTCTCTATTGTAATCGTCTTCGAGAATCGCTTCCTCCAAATTAGTTATGCCTTCTTCGAGATCCGCATCGTTTTGACATCTTTCCAAAGAATCATAGTAATCCTTAAGCATCACGGCCATTTGCACCGACTCGGCCTTCAACATACACCGCCGTGCACTTAAAATCCTGCCACTAAGAGAAAAACAACATTCCGAAGCTACGCTACTAGCTTGGACGGTTAGTACGTCCCTAGCCATACGGGCTAGGATCTTAAATTGACCGGTGCCAATATAATTAGTGTAATCAGTTTCTTTATATATGGAAAGTTCGTCTAAAGACGATTGAACTCGTGTACGTTTCGATTGAGATATATTATTAAACCAAGACGAGTCAATGCTAAAAGTATTGTTTGGCCGAGTAGCCGATGTTTGTGAAGTCGAAGACCTCGGGGTGGAAGCAACTTCTCCCCGTGGTGCACATTCATTATCATAAATAGTATATAAGCGTTTAACATAATTTTCAAAATTTGATATACTTATCGTAATCTCATCCGGAGATTGACCCAATGCTTCCCTGATAGTAGTTAAAGATTCCGTTACACCCTTAAAATTAACAAGAGGGTTTAATGCCGAAGCAATCAAAAAAAATTTTGGAAACTCTTTAAAATATTTTGTAAGACTTACACACATTTCGTTGGTAATCATATCCCATGTTTCATCCAAAGAACCAAAAGAGTGTAATGTTCTCAAAATTTCACAAACACCTATCATAGCGGAGTGAGATGTTGGAAAATATGTTTGTGATAGCATCAATATGGCTTGATACAAAACTCCCAAACCGGTGTGTAATTCTTCTAAAATAGTCCAATCAGTTTCCGTAATGACTTCATAAAATTGGGGTAGGTGTTCTCGATGATATTCGGTAAGTAAATCTTTATTTTGTATCAAACGCCCTATCATTTTATAAGTCGAGTTCCATCTCACGGGCATATCTAAGAGAGGTCTCAAACATCTTCTTCTTTTTGTTCTACAAAAATGCTCATATTTTTCGAACGCAACGGGTCCGCTTTTAAAAATTGCCTCATTTAAATATTTAAATTTCAAAAGACGAGTTTCCATAGACTCCAAACCTTTTTGGACCGCGAGGTTGAAAATATGACAACAACAACGTACATGTAAAAATTCCCCGTCACATACTGGGTTTAAAACTCGTTTCAATCGTCCCATAGCATTTGTATTGTTGCTTGCATTATCTAAGGTGATTGAAAGTATTTTTTCTTTAATTCCAAAACCATTAAAAATCCTTAATAAAATATCGTAAATTTGTTCACCTCCATGCGGGTGAGGAAAGTTTTCAAAAGCAATAATGCGTTTTTGCATAAACCATGTTTTAGGGTCTATCCAATGTATCGTAACACAAATAAATGAATAATGGGTTGTATGTGGAGCGGACCAAATGTCGGTGGTTATGGAAACTCTACCATCGAATCTAGTAAAAATTTCCTTTAAGTCTTGATATATTATTTTCCATTTTGCCATAGCATTACGTTTAAGAGTTCTTCGACTTACAGCGCAATAATGAGGTTGTAGTGCTTTTTTGATAAACCTTGTGACTCTTGGGCGGGAGAAGAAGTCAAATGGTAATGCTTCTTGCATTGTTAACTGCATGCTTAATTCTCTAGCTAAAGCGGCATCGAAACGCCATGTTTGACCATCAACTTGAGTTTGACTCTCAACCGCAGCGGCTTGTTGCACTAAGCATTTAGTCTAATTTTTTAAAGTTCATATTAGAATAAACTAAGTTCAAGTAATGTAAACTATATTTAACTAAGATCATGTACTTAATTCAAGTATTCAAACTATAGTTATTGATTATAAAGTAATACGTTTGACTACCAAGCAAAGAGTGGCCAGGTCAGTCGGGGGGCAGGATCCTTTCGGTTTAAAACCTTTCGGAAAATCCAACAACCACAAGCCGATCATGACTATTCTAGACACCACTCTCCGGGTTATATCTACTAGTATTACGATTAGAATGAATAACTAAGTTATGAATAACTTAAATATATAAAAACTAGTATTTAAATAAACTAAACTTAAATATATAAAAACTAGTATTTAAATAAACTAAACTTAAATATATAAATACTAGTATTTAAATAAACTAAACTTAAATATATAAAAACTAGTATTTAAATAAACTAAACTTAAATATATAAAAACTAGTATTTAAATAAACTAAACTTAAATATATAAAAACTAGTATTTAAATAAACTAAACTTAAATATAAAAGAATACTTACTAAATGTCGAGCGAGAGAAGAATTAGAGCCGGATAAGATATGTCCACAATGCATACACTTCGCGTATTTCTTGTTATTTTGTTTGAGTTGTACAAAATCGTTCCAAATTTCCGCATGTCGATTTGTTTTTGGAACTTCTTCATACGGGAGACTTACGTTGAAATCACTTCGACCCGCGTTCAAATTGCTAGATCCTTCACCGACCATTTTTTATAATCTTGAAGCAAATCGAAATATTATATAGAACACTTGTATTGTATATAGATTATAGAACACAAACTTGAATTATAAAACTAGAAAAATCAAGATTCAAGAATGAGAGAATTGGAGATTTGGAGAATGAGAGAATGTGAGAAAGATTGGTGCAATTTTTGGTTTCAAGAATGGGGTATATATAGGGAAATTTTCGTAAAAAAAAAAAAAAAAAAAAAAATTCAAAATCTAGCCGTTGGGACCGGTTCGGACCGGTCTTGGACCGGTTTGGACCGGTTCGGACCGGTCTTTTACCGTTTTTTTCAAAAAACATATCCGTTGGAACTTGGACCGGTTTGGACCGAGTTTGGACCGGTTCGGTCCTGGACCGGTCTTGGACCGTTTTTGGACCGGTTCGGCCCGGTTCGGACCGTTTTTCGCGTTTTCAGTCTTGGACCGGTCTTGGACCGGCTCGGTCTGGGCGGTTCTCGTCGGACCGGTCCGGTCGGTCTGGGCGGCCCATGTCTAATTTACCGTATCAAGTCTTGGGGTGTACTTATTGTATACAAGAAGGCTGGTATTGTTATCCATTTTGGCAAGGCTATCGGTAAACCTTGGTTTTGGCCGACCTTGGTTGTAGGTGCTTGCAACACCGCCGGTTCTCCTGGGATTCATGAGCTATTTGGGTTAGGCATGTTTGCCTTGTATCTGATTAGATATTAATTCCCTCACTTAGCTTTGTGTTAATTCCCCACTAGATTGTTTTGCAGATTCTCCGTGGAGAACTTGATGCCTTGGGCTGAGAAAATGGACAGACCTTACTCTGATGTCAAAGTATTTTGAAAGAGCCTGTATTTGGATTTAACACTGTAGAAGTTTTGGTGTATAAAACAAGTTAAAACTTTTGTATCTATTATGTAATTAAGATAATTATATGTAATTAGCTTCCGCGTGCAGTAAATATTATGTTTAAAAATTACAGTGTTACAACAACCAAGTTACTCAACCGAATTCGGTTGGTAATAGTTGTTACACGGGCCGTGTACTTCTACACTAGGCGTGTACCTCATATGCTACACGACAATGTATGCCCACATTGCCTGTCACCGTCTTAGACCTTTACATGGGCCATGTACTTCTACACGGGCCGTGGACACAACCGACTTGCAACATGTTTGAAGAAGACAGTTGCTGTTATTGACACCAATACAATCTTTAAACGGTTTTAACCATACAAAGGTGTTTTCTTACATATCAAACACTCTAAAACCTCTATTAAAACAACAACACTCTTGATTTATGATTCAAGCTTTTGACTCACTTTGACCATATAGGACTTGAGCCAAATAAACAAAGCATACCTCTTGCTTAGGTGTTGGATTTGCTACTGTTATACTGCTTAATCTGACTTGTTCTCTTGCTCAAAATAATAAAAGGAATTGGCAGCCCTTGCATAAACACAAACGTATGTATGTATATTTGAGAATGTGTTTCAAGATACTTGCTTATATATACAAAACTTTGTTCAAATGGCTAATCAATACCTCAACTCATCATCTTTTATTTTGACGGTTTTAACCCCTCTAGTTCATGAACACCTCGTATCTCATAAAGGTAACACATACTATTTATAATACTTACTTATAAAGACATTCGAACTTTGGGACATTACATCGACTTCTTGTTTCACATACTATTTATAATACTTATAAGAACATTCAAACTTTGAGTCATTACACCGACTTCTTGTTTCACATAAACTTTTTCTTAGAGAGCCTAAGCTAAACTCAATTTCTAATTTTATTAAGAGATTATGATCCATAATCTTAATATCACCTATTCAGAAGCCACTTACATAAATATAGTTTACTCATTCTAAAATAATGTTAATATTATAGATCATTTGTACTTTTAATAACTCTTAAATAAGCTATATGAAAAACAAATATTTATCAAAGAAGGATACATTTTTTAGACACTGATGTTGCAAAACACATTCAGCACGCAAAGCCTTTCGTTCGCGTTGAGTTAAGTTTGCCGCGGCTCCACGCACTTGAGCTTCCGTCGATCTCTTCTCTATCTCCCTCCCTCCATTGAAGAGGGGATATTCGAAGCTCCCCCACTCATCAGGTCAGTCTGTTCTATCAATCGTGTGTTGGTTTTTTCTAGGGTTTCTTAACATTCGCATTTCATAATCTTTTACTTTGATTCTTCTTTTTCGACTATGGTCAACTAGGGTTTTTAACCCCTTCCATATGACTTCTTATAATCACTTAATTGGGCATAATGCTTTTCCGGTTTTACGAATTTTTGAATTCCTCTTTTGATCGAATGATAAAATCCGCAAAAGATTATCGTTTACGTATCGAAATTTATGCATTCTTCTTTTATGCGGTGCTAACAAGTTCTTGCTTACTTTATTCTGTTACTGGACTTTTCTTTGTACTTACCAGTTTGAATTTCTTGAAGTATAAGTTGAGTCTCTCATTCAGAATTTGGGAGATCGTTTCGTTTTGAGATTATGTTTTTCTGTGCGTTCTTAATTGAACTCAGTACCCCGCTTATAACAATTCAGTTTAGTATAACTCCAATGGATATAAGATATTCTTATGACTTAAAGCTTATGGTTTCGGTTATATCATATATGCTTGCACATACTATCATATGGTTAACTCCAACATTGGCTTTTACTTTTTTTGTGGTTAAATGCTTATTTTTGTTCTTATATTTTAGGTCTACTTACACAGAAGATTTAGTATACTCATCAAGAAGTTAGTTTTTTTTTCATTTATTGAATTTTCTTGAGCAAGATGTCTGGGAGGAATCGTGGACCTCCACTTCCAATGAAAGGTGTCCCACATGGTGGAATGGCTTCTATTCACGAACCTCCATTTGGAAGGAATCTTGGTCCAATGCCCCATCCTGCATTGCTTGAAGAGATGAGGGAAGCTCAGTTTGGGAGGGGCCACAGACCACTCCCGCCTCACCCTGCTATTTTTGAGGAGCGGCTCGCAGCTCAACATCAGGACATTCAGGGGCTATTGGTTGATAATCAGCGGTTAGCTGCAACCCATGTTGCGCTTAAGCAGGAATTAGAAGCTGCACAACACGAGCTTCAACAAACAGATCACTTTGCTCGCAACTTTCTCATGGAGAAGGATATGCAGATGAGAGAGTTGTATGAGAAGTCGGCTAAATTGGAACATGATCTTCATGGGGTGGAAGGCATGCGGGCCGAGCTTATGCAATTGCATGCTGATATTAAGGAATTGACAGCCACACGTCAAAAGCTCACTGCACAGGTTCAGGCTATGACCCAAGATCTCAACAGAGCCAATGCTGACTTGCAGCAAGTTCCAGCACTCAAGGCAGAAATTGGAGGGCTTAGACAGGAACTGCAACATGCGAGGTAACTCTGTGGATAACTATGTAACTTCATGCCTCTATGCTAGTTATTAAGTTTATCATGTTAATTATTATAGTGATTTCTTTAGTTTGGCCACATCCTGTAATTAGTTCTGTGAAGTTATTGTTGTTTATTGTCTTTATACATGAACCTACAAGTAATTTTTCATTAATAAATTCATAAGTAAGGAACTCCAATAAATCAATAATGTTTGCATGGAAGGTAAAATTCCTAAACCTTGATCACACTTATCTTTAAATTTTAACATGGTTATGTTATACGTAGTAGTAGAAGCCAAGAACACTGACTTGTATTGTTCTAAATTGATGTTAAAATTTGTTTTTATGTAAAACTTATAGGTCTCCATTTTTTATATTCAAATAGAGATAGAAGTATCATGAAAGAATGAGTTCTCTTTCTTTCTTCAGTAGTACTTGAAACATATATTACTTTGCATATGAATGTCTATTGACATGATGTTCACATTTTCAAGGGCTGCAATTGAACATGAGAAGAAGGGGCATGCCGAGAACTATGAGCATGGTCAAGTGATGGAGAAGAATTTACTATCTATGGCTCGAGAGTTGGAAAAGTTGCGTGCTGAGATGGCTAATGCTGAAAAAAGGGCTCGTGCTACTGCAGCAGTAGGGAATCCAAATCCAGGTATGTAGTCACTTGTGGTTCAGTGTTGCCGATAATTCATTTAAGCTTCACGATTCCTCTTTTGCCTTTGTATATGTTAAGCTGAGTCCTTGCTTGAGCATTTGTGTGTTTTAAATATACCCCTCATAGCATTCGGCCCTTTATTTAGTTTTTCTAGCTCTCCAATAATTTGTTTTCTGATTTTATTCTTCTCTCAAATTTGCGCGTTTTTTGTTTTAACTATTTGTTGCTAATCTACATACCACATTGTTTTCTATTAGTTATATAATGTGTTTTCCTTTTTGTATGCATTACTGGGTCAAATTTGAACTTTCATTCTTTGGTATGACAGTAGTCTTTTGTTTAACTATAAGATACCTGAGGGTTCATGATATTTTTTTGGGGTTCGGGGCTTCCAGAGTTCCAGCGCATGTGATTGCTTTGAAAATATTGATGTACTTGTCATAAGTTTTTTTGTCAAGTTCTACCGAACTGTTACAGCATCCCTATGTCTTATTAACTCTAGTTTTGCATTGTAATTGTTTCTTTTTTTGGGTGTTTATGCACAGGCTATAACACAAATTATGGCAATGTTGAAGCTAACTATGCCGGGAATCCTTACCCTGCAAACTATGGCATGGGTTCTACGAATCAAATGAATCCTGTAGGTTTTCTCATTATTCTAGTTTCGTTATTGTATTATAGTGTGTACACTTCCACAGTTATCTCATTCCATTGTCAGCTGTTTTTTTTTCCCTAGGAGTTGCTGTAAAAGCATCATTTTTTCTATGGCTTACTTTTTCTTTTTTACCTCTTCTGTTACAAACTATCAGGTGCAGGCTGGTGCAGAAGGTTATCCTCAGTATGGACCTGGACCTGGTACTTGGGGCTCATATGACATGCAACGGGCTCAAGGACACAGATAGATGATCTCATGCTTGACTCTGGTCTCTTAGATTGCTCATTGGATCGATGCTACTTTGAATGGAAGTCTAGGTTTGTTTAAAATGTTATCTCATAAGAGACATTTATTAAGATATGCCTGCTCTTTTGGATACTGTTGTTTCATTGCAAATGGTACCCGTTTATTTGAACTCAGGTCTTGGAATATTATGTTTTTGTTCGGTTGTGTGCCACTTAAGCAATATGTGCGTGTGTCTACATATTATATTATATTATATTATATTATATTATATTATATTATATTATATTATATTATATTATATTATATATGTATGTGTATCATCTTTTGAAGTGGTTTTTATAACTTAACTTGTTTCATTAGTGAAACATAGATATGCAAGATCAGCTGGTGTCACATTAGGAGTTAAAATAGTATGGTGTGAATGGCATATAACTTATGGCTCAAGGTGGCTACTTCTAGTCTTCTATCTTGGTTTTAAAAAGCGTAAAGCGCTAAGGACATGCTACGGGCTCAAGGACACATTATTGCTTCAATTTTTCATTAGTAAATACTTCCAATCTCCCAGCTGTATGTATACCTTTGAGAGAAATAACAAACGAGCCTAGATATGGCTAGCTACTGTTAGAGCTAAATATGCTATCTAGAGAGGTCCATGGCTAAATTGACATACATTTTGTTGGTGAGACTAAAGGATATCTTGGATCTTTAGGGTGCATTTGGTTCATGAATTTAAAAATGCAAGGATTTCAAGTTAATCCCGGATTTGAAATTCTATCCCACCCCATGTTTGGTTGGCATAAAATGATAATGAGTTGTCAAGATTAAGGCAACAGAGTGAGCTATGATTAAGGCAATTGATGGTGGTCTAGTCGAACTGGTGGTCTGGTAGATGGTGAAGGTCTTTCAACAGTGAATAATCGATGGTGAGCAACAACAGCAATTGAACTAGTTGATCAGGGCAAGATGAGCGGTGGTGAAGAACAGTGACAGTGGGAAGAACAGTGACAGTGGTCTGGATGGAGGTGAGTGACAACACATCCGATGGAACCGTCAGTGAACAGTGATGGTGATTTTGAGCAGCGATTTGGGAAGGTGACAAGGTTGGTGATTTTGACGGTGGTCTTTGAGCAGCTTGAGTGACGACGGTGAAGGTGATTTTGAGCAACAATGGTGACCGCGAAGAAATGATAGAATGGGGCATTTTATGGTGAATAAACAGAGCTGGTAGAAATCCTTCACCCAAAGGATTTTAAAATCCTTCCCACCCCCAAGGGATTTAGAAAATTGCACAACCATAAAACATGTCATATAATGGGATTTTAAATGCGAATCCCAAGAAATGACAAAAACCAAATGTCCCCTCTACAGGTATATCGTTAGTGTGTGTTATATCGTGTTTCACATCTATGGAATGAAGTTGTACTTACTCAAGTAGCTTATGTGCTAGCTAGTATCATATTGCTGCCTATGTATCATTTATCTTCTTTCACCACCACAAATCACAATTGCTGCTAGAATTTTGTGTTTGATTGCTTTTTGTCACCATGAGACGCGTTTTGTTAAAATGTTGAATTGTGTTAGCAGCTTTTTTGTGATACTTATTTCTAGCTTAAAGCTTAAAATTGGTTTACAAATGAGCATATCAATTGTTTTGATGCAGCTCCTTTTACTCCCCTTTTATCTGGTTTATATAGTTAGCTGAAAATTTTACTGAATGGAGCCTAAGCATCTTCTGCCTACAAGAGTACAAGTTTATCACCAATTATGTAATAAATGTTTCGAGGAGTAACTACCTAGGATTCCTCTTAGGCCATCTTAAAGTAGTTTTCAATATTCAGGGAAGTTAATTCTGTTGTTAACATTCAGTGTTTAGGGTTATACCCATCTTACGAACACAGTCCCCTTAAACCATTTTCTCACATTTGACTATAACTTGCATTATTTCATTAATTAGTCCCTCATGCATAAGAGTTTTTACAAAATAAGTCTTCCAGTTATTTTAAGAATTATAATCTCTTTTATGAGTACCGGGAGGATCATGAAATCTCAATTTTTAGAGGGCACTAAATTATCATTTGCTTTAAGCCGTTTTGTTGGATGGGAACATTGAGCTTGGTGTATGTCTTATGATTGACCCTGCTCTTTGTTGAATTAAATTCTTTTGCGGGTTTCTTGCTAAGTTATAGCTTCTCGTTGTAGAAAACTGTCATAATACCTGTTAATATGTTTCATTGTTTGCTGCTGGGCTACTTCTACAATATGCAGCAGCTCCAAGTACACATACCCCAACAGTTGTATCTTTTTTCTTCTTCTGAAGACAACAGTTTTCTGTCATTTAATATTTTGTAGTTTGTATAATGGGCATTTTGAATTATGAGAAGTAACCATTTAGGAACGAGTTGACTCTGGTTTGCATATCTGTAGTGGTGCAAATAAAGTGCAGTTATTTCCATTTATCTGCATGGTATTTGTGGGATGGGGTTAGTGATCAACAGGCTTCTTTTGTAAATGGGCGTAGTATCAGTAATTTGCACTAAACAGTCGAATATCAAGGCCTCAAGTGATTGCATGTGGTGTGCTGGTTCCTAGTTTCCTACAACATTTGAAGGAGTGGAGGCCCATGAGTTTGACATTCAAGTAAGTGATGAACTTTTGTGAGCAAATCAGTGTTTTTGTTCTTCTCTTTTGTGTCTTGTTTTCTTCTTGAATTGCAAAAGATATTTGCTTCTTTTGTTAGATTAGCACATAAACCTATTTTTTTGTAGTGATCTGACCCTTGTTTACCCTAGAAGCTGCCATACAATGAGCGGATGAGATAAATCAGGATATCACTTTACCTCTTTTGTCCTGATTAGCTGTAAACATTTTTCTTTCTCTCTCTCTTCTATATGGAGGTTTTACAGCTTTGGACGTAAGTAGCTGTCTTTCTGTATTTGATTTTAGCTTGAGAGGTGGAGGTTGAGCACAGGCTGCACTGTTATTGGTTTAGAATGTAGTTACCAGTTAACTATCATTTAGTTGACTTTAACTCTTAGAGGAGAAATTTTAGTAATTTCACTTCTTTGTTAGTATAGTTGCTTTATGACTAGTAGTTATCAGTTGCTTTGTTTAAAAAGCGAGTCAAGTTGCTCTTGTTAGGATGTGATTCGAGTTTTAATCTAAAAATCCTAAGCAGACTTTCTGATCTCTGATCAACAACAAACTTTCTGTTTTCTGGAATTTTGTTTGCCTGTTCAGGGAGCTTTTGTAACAGTTATCATAATCGTTAATCTGCATATAAGATATAAAGCTGTGATAGTTTTTTGTGGCAGCTATTTTATCTACTATAAACCATATCCAACTACAAATGATTAGCACAGTTGGATATTGCAACGAATCTCAGGAGGTGAAGTGGTCTTAACTACATGTATGCTGCTATATATCGACTTAAGTTATGGTGTGAAAACATAATTATTGAGTCTTCATTGAGGGGTGGGGGAAGCAATTTGTATTTAAGAGAGATCATGAATATTTGCACTCATCTGTCCTTATAATAGAGTGTAAGAACTGAGCCTTTTTTCATTGAAATTGTAGTTTTGTTTCAAGATGTTTGTTATTTACAAATTGTAAGATGGTGTCATATACTGCGTTGAAATCTTCTTTTTAGAATTTAATCATTTATGCATGTTCGGTCTAGTGATTTAACTTAGAAGACCTGTAGGTATTCGTTTTTATAATCATTTTTTGGTTTAGTCTTGTCATCAACTATGATGTGTGTTTTGTCAGTTACATAACCATTTTCTCACTCATAATTACTTAGAATTTTCTGTTCTCAAAATATTATCTACATGTTGCTCTTTGTAATTCAGTTCAGTACATTGCTTCACCATTCATGTAAATGACACTTTGATTTCATGTTTTAGGTGTTCGATTCGGCATTTGGCAAATCAACACTCTACCAGCCTCGACAAACGAGATTTTGAAAGGTGGTTGCTACAGTTGATCTTTTTTCCTCTCTTCTCTTTTCGTATTGTACTATTGTTATTAATATTATTGGTCTAAATGATGAAATGCTAAATAAGTATAGGCACATATAGCAATATAGCGCCATTGTTACCAACGACATTCCATCGTTACCTGGTAAGTTAATAAGGCGTTTATTAATAAGATTTTTACACAAACTTCTATGATGAGTTGTTGAGTTTGTAGTTTTATGCTTCATAGTTTTTCTAAATAGTAAATTTCTTAAACTAAATCTGTTGTATTTGGGGATATTTTGGTGCGTGGGTGGTTATGTTTGATTTTTTTACTTAGATGATGCCTCCTCATTTGATTAGCAGGGTGGTCTTTATAATTTAATTCTCCACCTGATAAATTTTGGGTAAATTCCCGTAATCAGTTCGAACCTTTTGATGACAGACACCTTGAACGGAGGATGAGTTACTTTGTAATCAATTTTGGAGGACTCTTGCATAGAGAATGTTATCATCCCCTTTCACAAAAAAAGGTACTGCGATTTTGATACCTGTATACTTTTTTTTAAAATATAGATCATTTCGAAACGGGTGATCTTTTAGTGTGGGTCGAAACTGGTTGCATTGAGGTGAACCACAATCACTTATACCAATTCAAAGCGTTACATATGATTACAATACCTCTTTATTGGAATAAAGCAGTATACAAGGTTGTATGCATGAAACTACACTCTGGCTGATTTTCACACCCGTTTTTTAATTATAGCTAAATTATTTTTCACCTTTTTTGATTAAAAGAAACCCAAACTTGTTTGTAATTAGAAGGGTTGAGTTTCCCCTTTTAACAGTTTATATCAGGGGGATACTTCCTTTGTACCATAGATACTGCAACATTAGGCCAAATAAAATCATTTGATGATGACTATTTCATTCTACAATTTACTCAATAAGAAGTTTCTATTTGGAATTTGCAAATTTAGATGGATAGTAACAGTACTTTCTTATAACCATGTTAAATCCTTTTTTTTGTTTCCTTTCGCTTTGATCTTTACTTTTGAATGTGAGTTTTACCAACAGACGATCCGGACCTATGAACTTAAATGTATTGCACTTCTATATCCAGCAATCACATCTACAATTCTACGTTCTTCTGGTTTCAAATTTGTCTCATTGGGCATCAACAATATAATCCTAACACACAATTTTCTATGTTTAGATTGATTTCTGTAATCTTCCTTTTTAGCAGGCAAAAATTGAGCGAGGGAGCGTGCATGAATGTTAGTTGTTGTCACCATTGCATTCATGGTCTAAATCTCTCTCAATCCTTGTACAAATTGCTCTTCATTTATTTTGAAGTTGGCTGCGAAATTAAACAGAGAAGTTACAGCACACCTGTACGCGTTTCAGACTCTTCATTTAGATCATATACCTTTGCTTGCTGTCATGACCAAAATATATAATAAGTGGTAATTGACTTATTTTGACAAGTTTTTATTTGTCATATACAGATCTTCCTCCTTCTAAAGTATATATATACAAGAAAATACATTATGTTACAAAGACCAAAACCAAACACTACAATAGAATGTAAATGAAAACGAACCAATTTTGATAGATTTTATACTGATCTGGTTTCGGGTATAGAATCAGTTTGGTCCTATATTTTTTATGAATCAAATTAATATGTGGGATTGTCTTTAATGTGGAAAATAGTTTTTAAGACGATATCATTGCAAGTTGTGGAAGGCGGTGTGATATACGTTGTGAAAAAAATGGCCCACTTCTGGTTTTGAATCTAGAGCCAAGAACCGAAATACAAATCGAATTTTATAAAGGCTAGAGACAAATCGCATTTTATAAAGGTAACTATTAGTCTTGAACTATCAAAGGTGAAACATGATAAAAAAATGATTATGTTAGATCATGAGTCAGCAGTTTTTGGTCACATATTCATGTTATAACCTTTAATAATTTTGTTTGATCAATGAGTTGAAACAAGAGAAGGACAAACAGTTACATTTTAATAATACATGGATGATATTAGCGAGTTTATTTATCTTTCATCCTTCAAACACACTCACACACGAGAAACATTGCTAAGGGTAGAAACAAAATCTTGCAGCTCTTCAAATCCTGGATAGCGACTAGTAATCGGTGTTTGATGGATGCCTCAGAGCAGGCACTGTTTGAGATTGCTTATCAAAACTGTTTATCTGCTTTAGTAGCTATTGAGCTTAATTATTCAAATTGCTAATCTGAATGAAATAACCTGCATTAAATATACAGTTTAAAATCGTCTACTTTAAACTGTTTATTTTATAAACAAAAGGCAGATGAACAGTTTTTTTAGCAATCTCAATTCTAGTTCTATTGATTGCCGGTTCCGTCAGCACCTTGGATCCTGCATTACTGAAGCTTGGGCAGGTGGCAGTATGCTGCCTGAACGGGTCGGAACCATGATGGTGTTGCGGTGATTCGGGATGGGCGTTTGGATTAAAGGTGTTGATTGAGAGGAAGAATGGCTTCAGAAATGGATACAAATAATTGAAAGAGGATGAAGAAGAAGACAATCAGCACAACTGAAGAAGTTGCCATTGTTGGTGGGTTCCTATGCTTGGATCATAGCTATATATACTGTAGGAGATGCAAAATATTGCTTCTGAAAAAAGGCATACACATAAATTAAAAAAAGAATATTAATATTTATGTGTGGATAATATCATCCGGTGTAAAGCCAACTTATTGTGGGTCATAATAATAAATAAAGGCATTTATAGTCATCACAACTGCACTAAAATTCTCTGTTTTTATTGTTTTTAATTTTAATTTTTTTTAAATCTTTAAGGAGGTATGCAAGTGGATGCTGCTAACTGGACTGATGACCCAAAGGCAACAAAAGAGCATGTCTGTAATCTTCAGTCAGCAACTTTGTCTTGTAAGTTTCTTTAAGATCTCAACCCAAGTTATGCAATTTGATTAGAAGCTCCGTGTACAGAGGCCGAAATTTGGATTCTCCAAGGCTCCGGGACTTGATGGATTTATTTTTGTTTTGTAAACCATTTTTGGAATGTTGGAAAAGATGATTTGATAGAGGGTGTGAAGTGGTTTTGGGACAATGCAGGTATTTCAACTGGATGTAGTTCGCGGTTTCTTACTTTAGTCCCAAAGGTCAATAACCCGGTGAGTTTGGGAGATTTCGGACCCTTTAATCTAATCGAGGGTTTTTAGGAAATAATTTCAGCGGTGTAATTTGCTGATTAAAGGAATTCGTGAATATGGTGAGGATTCTAAAACGACATTCAATGAGCTTTCTATCTTTGATTACAACCAAAAAGATTACCAAAG
This sequence comes from Pulicaria dysenterica, assembly GCA_947179395.2. Taxonomy (NCBI): domain Eukaryota; kingdom Viridiplantae; phylum Streptophyta; class Magnoliopsida; order Asterales; family Asteraceae; genus Pulicaria; species Pulicaria dysenterica. The sequence continues at coordinate 9,611,590 of OX359291.1, read as the reverse complement.
CCGATAACTGTCCCGATAAAAACCGAAACTGATAGTTGGAAAAAGAACAAGTAACCAATATTTTCTGTTATGGTTCGGTTTTGGGTCATCTTAAACCAACTCATGCTCATTACTATGTAGATTGATTAGTATTTAGTAATAAGACCGACTAATATATAATTTCTTTAATTTTGCCCTTGCAGAAGAATGAATTGAAGTTGTTCTCTGGTTTATCTATTTGGACCATTTCTCAATGATCAAGGAAAGAATATATTAGCACCCATACACCATTTTTCATTTTTTTTAACAAGAAGAAATTATATATATTAACCATTGATTAAGTTATTTGATCCAAGAGTTTATGCCTTTCCTCTAGTGTTCTTCTCTTAAAGATGAATGAAATAGATAGATTTGACCACTTACATAACTAAAAGACTAAATTCCTAACATAAGATACTTTTGATATTAACATTTCTCCATTTAACTAATATTTAAATAATTGTTAATTTCTGAAAAGTATCACAAATACATCTTGTACAAATCAATAATATATAAAATGTAAGGCTAAAATTAGCATACACATTTCATTAATTGCATAGTTAGAGATTTATATGTGTTACTGTTTTTTCATTTTTAATGTCCTGACTTAATAAATAATAATATATATCCTGGTATTTCTAGACGAATATGTGACAATTTGAAAATTGGATTTTTTTAAATATTTTATCTTTCGATAGCCTTATCCTCTATATATGTATAAGGAATTCTTTTTAATCATGATCTCAAACACAACCAAAAATGGCTTCTTTTCGTTCCATTTTTGTTCTCTATCTATGCTTTCAACTATCTTTCTCGATCTCTCAAGCCACAGTTCCTTCTTCTGAAACCTTCACATATGTGAATGAAGGAGAATTCGGAGACTATATCGTCGAATACGATGCAACCTATCGTGTTCTTAGCATTGCCAGCAGCCCATTCCAGCTTTGTTTCTACAACACCACCCCGAATTCCTACACTTTGGCTCTACGTATGGGAACGGTTAGATCAGAAAACCTCATGCGTTGGGTTTGGGAAGCTAACCGAGGGAAACCAGTTCACGAAAACGCCACCTTCGCATTGGGTACAGACGGTAACCTTGTCCTAGCTGAAGCCGATGGTCAAGTTGTCTGGCAAACCAACACTGCCAACAAAGGTGTAGTCGGGTTCGAGCTGCTTCCGAATGGTAACATGGTTCTTCGGGATGCCAAAGGTAACTTCATATGGCAAAGCTTTGATTCGCCTACCGACACTCTCTTGGTTGGTCAGTCTCTCCGAGCCAGTGGTGTGAGTAAGCTCGTGAGCCGCGGTTCAGTCAAAGACAACATCAACGGACCATATAGCTTCACGTTGGAGCCCCGAAGGATAGCTATGTATTACAAGAGCTACATTTATTGGGAAGAATCTCCATACATATTCAACGACACAAGTAGTCTTATCACTCTAACTCTTGACTCGAGTCCACGTTATGATGATGATTTTTCGATTTGGTTCTTGTCTTTTCTTTTCAATGTCACAAATTCGAACCCTTTGATCCAACGAAGTCAGAGTAACTCTGTATACACAAAATACAACAATACTTTAACATATCTTCGACTTGGGATAGATGGAAACCTTAGATACTTCACATGCAGTCCCAACATCCAAAACTACGCGTGGGACCCGTTCTACACGTTTTTGGACAGGGACTCGAGTGTAGGCGAGAAAGATGTGGGAAGTTTGGGTTATGTGAGGATAACCAGTGTGTGGCTTGCCCGACTCCGAACGGGTTAACCGGTTGGAGCAAAGATTGTGAGGCTAAAAAGGTGACATCTTGTAAAGCTACCGACTTTTATTATTATAAGCTTGAAGGTGTTGATCATTTTACGATCAAGTACACTAGAGGAAGTGAAAGGAAAGAGAAGGAGTGCGAGAGTAAATGCACAAGTGATTGTAAGTGTTTGGGGTACTTCTATCACACTGATCGATCGAGGTGTTGGATTGCTTATGAGTTGAAGACGTTGACGAGAGTTGGGAACTCAACGAATCTTGCATACATCAAAACACCCAAATAAATAAGAAGATCGATGCATGAAAGAATGCATGATCGATCGAACAAGTAATAAAAGGATCGATGAATGTATTGTATAACGTACGTACGTTTGATTCTGTAATATTTCACGATTTTCGGTTTCTTGTCATCTTATTTTAAGATTATTTGCAATAAAAGTAAGTGTCGGATTAAAAACTACAACTGTAGAAGACTAGAAGTAGTTGCATTTAGCGAGAACTTTCAATTTCCGCCATTATTGACTAATCACTTGATAACTCGATCGGAGGGATTAAAATGAAGCGAGCTCGATGAAGGTGCGTGTATGCATGGCGGCTAAGTAATTAGGCTCGATGGGGTCGGAGCTGTTCATGAGTTCGATCATCGAGTCACATGGTGGGACGTATGGCAGGATATGGTTAGTGGTCCAGCCAACGTCGTTAACCGGAGGGGTGGGGATGGGGGCACTAGTATACTATATCAGTGTTGTCCCTTATTATACTCGGTTAATTAATAAACAAGATGGAAATAACAAAAATAAAAATAAAAATTACAAATTATAAAAATAAAAAAATTATATAACAATTAAATAGAATATTTAGATAATATTACATTCAAAAAGCTTCTAGTTTTTCTAAAAGTTACTTTCAAGAATTTATTTTGTTTTAGATATTTTAGTTAGAAAAATAATTTTTTTATCTGAACATGACTTTTAGTATTTTCATTCAGAAGAAAAACACTACCAATTATAAGGAAAAAAGCCTTAGAAAATAATGTATATGGAATATTGACGGATTGCGTAATTACCCCACACCCAATGACCAAGTTTGGAGCATACCGATATATTTGGAAAGCCGACGTGCTATAGACAAGGATATATGGTCCATATTTAGACTAATTATTCATGTAATTGATATTGCCAACCGTGCTTTTGAAATTTCTATGTGATATGTTTTGTATGCTCATATCAAACTTAACTAATTGGATTTAATATTTAAAGAGTTTTTGGTCTATCAATATTAAGATGATTTTAAAATGTTTTTATAAGACAAAAAGTTTAATTCTTATTCTGGACATATGTATAGATTAAAATGTGTGTATATTTATCGTTCAAAACAAAGTCACAAGTAGCTAGTATTGTCTTGGAGTTATATTCAGATTCTTAAAAAAACGAGAAATTCATCTTTAAAAAGGTTAACGACCTTTTCTTATATAAAAAATAAAAGAAAGGACTCCTTTTGAAAGTCAAGGGGAAACCTTGTCCAATTAGAGGTACAAAATGCATATAGTCGTAGATCAACACCCGCGACTCTAGCCGAAACAACATCATGTTATGCAACTTCCTACTCAAACCAAACAAGAATCATCAGGGTATTATTCCCTGATATATTTAAAATGATCTACCAGAACTGAATTTTGATTGTGTAATGTTTTATGCTTCTCGGTATTTTCGTCATGTCTTATGTATGTTAATTGCTCTAATACTCATAAACAAATTAGTCTAAGGATAATTAAAAACTAGTCGCTTTTAGCAGCTCAGATGACATTTAGGTTCTGTTTATTTCACCGTAATGCGAAAGAATGAAAATGATTTTAATTCCATCCATGTTAGTTATGGAATGACATTCCTCTACTTAAAGAAATATTAATACTTCAAAGAATTTAACTAATTTCCAAATAATGTTACCAAACGCAATATGCAACGGAATTTGATTTCGATTCCATTACATTCATTCACATTACGGTGAAACAAACGAGACCTTAGCTTTCAATCGTTGTAGCGGAACTACGTTTAATTAAGAACTAGTTCAAGGACCCGTACACACATACGTGTTACATAAGTAAACCTGAATCACAAAGTAATTGTTTGTACAGTGAATGTCTTCTCTTCACTACAAACTTGAATGCTTTCTTCTTCAATATCTCATTCGATGATCTTCAATAGCTTTTATGGAATTGGAGCCCTGCAAAACAACAAACGGGGCCTCAAGAGGAGTCCCTGAAGTAAACCCCTCCGATACTTAAGTCAGCCATGGAAGACATTGTTGAGTTCAGAGGAACGGGTAAAAACTTCAGAGAGGAAGTACAGAGAGAATTTAAGGTCTCGGTTGCTTACCTTCTGTAGATGGTACATGAGAGTATTTATGGGGAAAACAGTGGTCCCCAGTTAGTTCGTTATTTTCCATTCTGTTATGGTGTAATCCAATGATATAGTGACACACGTACAAAGAATCTCATGGTCCCCTCTTTAACAAGATACGGCCACGATACACGTACTTATTTCTTAGTAACTTACTCCGGGTCACTTGGTCCGGATGGTATTCTCAACCGGATGGCCTTACGATCCGGATGACATCCTAGCCGGATGGTTTCACGAACCGGATGACATGCCCAGCCGAATGGTTTCTCGAGCCGGATGAACATTCCCAGCCGGATGACTTGCGAGCCGGATGACCTTATGTGAGACGGATGAGTTTTTTACCGGGTGATATGATATATCAATAGTGACTAGATAGATAACATTTTGAATTACCTAAAAAATTGTGTCTTAATACTTACATAACAGCAACACTATTAAAACTAATATAATAAATAATAAAAAAGTGAATATGGTTTTAATTTTGCACCACTTCACCATATATGGCTTTCATTTGCTTTCTTGTTTCAATATCATTCTTACCACGCATACCTCTTTCCACACTATCTTGGTGAAGCCATCATAGATGAGTGTTACTCAACCTCACAACAGTACCCTTTGTTCCATTCTATCCCTTGCATTTCACCTCAATTTTACCCAAAACTCTTGTATATATAATCTTGGTCTTCCACTCAATTGGGATGTTGCAACCACCCAAAACTACAACAGTTCATGCATGCTTTACAAAAGCCACACCCTCTAACCATGTCATTCTTTTATTTCACCCATGTGAACATGTATGTACTTTTTATTATTGAGATTGCATCACAATACACTGCTTACCCTCATCTTTATGTTCTTGCCTAACAAAGTTAAACAAGTAATATAGATAAAGGAAAGAAAAAATATATATATGGAAATACGGTATATTACTTCAAATACTAAATAGTCATAACTCATAAGTCATTACTAAATGGAACCCATAAAATATAAGGTTAAACAAATAATATAGTTAAAGAAAGAAAAAACATTAATTCGAAAATACAGCGTATGAGTTCAAATACTAAATAGTCATAAATCATAACTTATAACTAAATAGAACCCATGAAATATAAAGTTAAACAAGTAATATAGTTAAAGAAAGAAAAGGTATTTATTCGAAGATACGGTATATAAGTTCAAACTAGATTCTAAACCGAAAAGTTAAAAACGTTTGAATCAAAATAATTTGTGGGAAAAATTAAAAAAAAACAGCATTTTCAAGTGTTAAAAGTTGGAGCCTTAAACTTTGACTTTTAAACTTGAATTCACAATTAGTCAAAATTCAAAGTTTGGATCTCTAATTCCAATTCCCGCCGGTTTCAAATTTCCCCCGAATCCGTTTCCTTTTTTCTTATTCCCGGCTTTCTTTCTTTCAATCCTTCATTTAAAAAACCGCAATCCATCTCCCACATTTACTTCATCACTTTCTCTCTGCACCACACCTCACCTCAACAATGGAGAACAAATTTCATAGCTTGCCTCCTCACAAACGATTCAAGCTTATCCACCAAGAAAACCCCACCACTAATCACCAACATTTCAATTCTCCGATTTCTTCATGCCTGCCGGCAAAAAAACGGAAAGAATCCCGAGACCCGCCGCCGTTTTCCCCCAATCTTGATACCATTGCCGCCGCCGCTGCCACCGTTTGCTTACCCGCCAAAAAAAGAATATGCGCCCTTCACCCGAATCTTCTTCCCGATAAACCCTTTTCTTCATTTGACCTGAACCTCGAATATGACCCAAAATCGGATCAAATTCAAACCCCTGTCACTGGAATTGATGAGGATGAAGATGGGATTTTATGTGCTGTGTGTCAAAGCACAGATGGAGATCCATCAGATCCGATTGTATTCTGTGATGGGTGTAATTTAATGGTTCACACAACTTGTTATGGTGATCCACTCACTAAGGGTGTTCCTGAAGGCGATTGGTTCTGTTCTCGATGTTTGATTAATGATCAAAATAAGGATTTGTGTTGTTGTTTATGTCCGATTACTGGTGGTGCGTTGAAGCCTACTAATGATGGTCGTTGGGCTCATATTGTGTGTGCATTGTTCATTCCTGAAGTGTTTTTTTGTGACCCAGAAGGCAGAGAAGGGATTGACTGTTCTGTGGTTCCACAGAGAAGATGGGGAAGAAAGTGTTATGTTTGCAGGGAATCAAATGGTTGTGTTATTGACTGCTCTGAGCAAAAGTGTTGTTTGAGATTTCATGTGACTTGTGGGTTGAAAGAAGATTTGTGTATTGAGTATAAGGAAGGGAGAAACAAAGGTGCAATTGTTGCTGGATTTTGTAAAAGCCATACTGATTTGTGGATGAAGGTAATCCAAGATTTCTCCTTTTACATTTTGGATGATTTGTTGAGTTTCTGGGTCAATAATCAATTTGGAAACAGTTTATTCAAAGTTGATTATTGAATATTCCCATTTCGGGCATAGTATATATGATTCTAGTAGCATCTATCTTAGTTGTTTCTACATTTACAAACAATTTTAAACTAGAGGTATGTTAGTTATTTTATTATATAATCATTTAAGCGTTTGTGAGTGTGGAAACATATATTATAGGTGTTTCTAGCTACATATATTCTTTTCCTATTTCATAAGTGGATATTATATATGCTTCTAACAATATTTATCTTCTATATTTTGTTTTCTATCTTATTTCTGGTGATGTAATTGGATCTTGTTTTGTTTGCAGCAACAATCAACAGGGAAGTACAAGATTGTACCAAGAAAAGAGGAGGAACAAGAATGATTTGTTTGCATGAAAAGATTTGTGGGTTAGCTTCAAAGTAGTTTTAATAGGACTAGCAAACTTTAAAGCATTAATTTTACTTTTTTTTGTGTTAGTATTTTAGATCTCAAATCTAATAACAAGTTCTACATATTTTTGTCTTCTTAGTTGACATGTTTATGAATCATTTTGGTTTCTTTTTATTGACATTGCTGGTTATACAAAATTTATGTCTTAGAGCATCCACAATCCATACAACTCCACAAGAGTTTAATGGATTGACACATCAGCATTCCACTATCTATACAACTCAATCTTTTAACCTTCACACTCCATTAAACCCCACATAGTTTAATAGATTTCCACATCATTATATATATATATATATAATATTTATAGAGCAACAAAATACATAAATAAAAAAACAAAATTAAAACGTTCAATAATAAAAGTACGAGAATAAAAATACGTTGATTAAAAATTACGAAATCTAGAAAATAAATACTTTAGTAATTTTATAAATTCAAAGATATATATATATATATATATATATATATATATATATATATATATATATATATATATTAAGAATAAAAATATAAATACATAAAAAATCTAATAACTTAAATATTAAACTAAATTCTACATAATATTAAAAAAAGTATATAATATATATTAAAGCTGTGGGACCCACTATTTTAAAATTGAAAAAAAACAAATGAAACCCACCAATTGTGATACCACCGTTGAATGGTTATTCAACTCCCCTTTTATTGAACTCCTCCTACAATCCATACAACCTCTATAACACACTTATACCACTCTTACTCATCTCCCATTGTGGATGCTCTTAGGTATTCAAATGTGAGAAGATATGCATTTTGATGGTCTTGTAATGTAGTAATGTATTCAAGACAATTAAGGGTTACCTGAAACATTATATTAGACGCACTTAAAACTTGGTATATTGAATATGAATGAGATCATCAAAGTACAATATTTGTTATTTTCACCACTCCACTATATTTTTATTCACTTGTTACAACATTAAATTTTGGAATTCATCTATGACTTATCACACGGAAAATAATCCATCAATTAAATAATAATAAAACTTATCACCATCATACCACACCACACTATATGGTGTGGTTTGCCGTCAAAGAGTATTTGGTGTGGGAAGTGGGTGGGGTATGGGGTGACAAGGGGGTGAAGGTGGTTCCATACCAAATTGGTGTGGTGCTTTGGAGGAGGGGTACCACATTAAGTAGTGAATGTTAAGTGGGTCCTCCATATGTTTTTGTGTTTTTTTTTTATTTTTTTTTTTTGTTTTTATATATTTGATATATAATTGGTTAATAGATATTATATATGGGTCCTATAATTTGATGTGGTAGATAGTGATCACTATAGGACTAAGTGGTGAGTTGAGTGGTGGGAAAAAATAACTGACGTGACGATGTGATGGTGTGAGGGTTACTAATACTCTAAAAATGTTAAACTTATAGAATTTATATATGATTTTCCTTGTTTTTTCGCTCCTTTTAAGGATGTATTTATTTTGGCTTCATGTTATGCTTGTATGAAATAAGTACCTGGTGACAATCTTTTCTTTATTAAGAAAAACCGAATATAAAATGCTGCTATTTCATTCTATGTTTCTAGTTAAACTAGTTGAGACTTGTGGCTATGATGTTTACTGAAATTATAAGATGATTGTCGGTTATATAGAATGTTGCCAAAATTTTATGATGCTTATTCTTGGATAATAAAAATGATATGAAAATACATATAAATATACTAGCATATTACCCACGCTAATGCAAAGGCACGACGAGTAATTGTTCGGCAACTTGTCCATTTTAATTATTGAGTCATTGTTAGGTTCTAAATTGTGTTCAATATATTTTAGTGAAGTTTAATATTATATTTAACATTAGTGATAGTTTAGGGTACATTCTGTAAATATCGTTGAGGTATAAATAGTTTGTAATTAGCCCTAAATCAATTAAGCTTTCATCATACGTTTAAACAGAGAACTCTCGTCTTCTTCACGTATGCATACTTTCATTCGAGAGTTCATATACATTGTGTGATTGCTTCATTTGATTGATGATACCAGATACACTTGGACCTACAAGTGGTATCAGAGCAAAAGATTGATAAAAAAGGTTGGTATTTCGATTTCTTTTTCATGATTTGATCGACTCCTCTTTTTGCTTCATGCGACTGCCGTAGGTATATATAAACCCTAATTCTCTTGTTTATGTGAGATATAGATGCGTTTAATCATTAGGGTTTGTTAGTTCAGTGATTTGGAATTGATAGGAATCGTTTTTAGATTGTTTAATTACGTTTTGTGTGATTATTTGTTCTAATCGTTGTTCGACTGTCGAAACTTGTTCTTGGACTGCGCAATACAAAGTCTGTGCATACCAATTCCTGCGCACAACTACAATCTACGCACTTAACACCTGCACAATGACCATTCTTTAATTACCACCGACTCATTTTTTATTTTGATCACCTCATAAACTTAATAATACTTTTTGTGAGTTGGTATAACTATTTGCCATTGCCACCAACCTTGGATTCTATTTGTTTTTCACTGTCGCTGGAATTCATCAACTCCATTTTTGAATTCTTTCTATTAATTTGAGTTTATTTCTCCCAACTATTATTAATATTGGTTTAATGGTATAGTTATCACAAGGTTTTATTATCTTTTTGTGTGATTAATCCTCTTATATGGAGTAATCAAGTTGTTTTCAATTGGAGTCAAAATTCGGAAAATAAAAAGGAATCATTGTGCTCAGTAGACCGCCCCAAAGAGTGCACGAAAGTCTGCTCGGACTTCTGCTCACACTTTCTGCTCAGTAAAGTCTGCTTAGTGTTTGCCAGTGTTTGCTCACACTTCTTCTGCTCCGTAAACACTCTGCTTAGTGTTTGCTCAGACCTTGCTCAGTAAACTCTGCTTAGTGTTTGCTCAGTGTTAGACTTCTGCTTGGACTCTGCTTAGTCTTCTGCTCGGAACTCTGCGTAGACTTCTGATCGAAACTCTGCTTAGACTTCTGCTTAAACATTTGCTCGGAAGTTTGCTCGGAACTCTGCTGGTTTCATCTGTTTAAACTCATGTTCCAACTTCTGCTCGGAAGTCTGCTTGGACGTCTGCTCCATCTGCTCGAACTTCTGCTCATAATCAAAGTCTGATTAATTCTGTCACTTAGTCATTTTTCGATCACACAATTCACACACACACTTCTCGTGTCATACCAACTTTTGTTCTCAATCTACGATCATATATCTGCGTATCAACATGCCAAAAGAAGTACATGCCAATAATAGAGATCTGCAGTCTTGCATCTCAGAGTCTGGTTATGAGGTTAGTACCACTGATTCTCAATTGACCGATATGATTCATACTTTGCAAAAGCATATTTCAGAATTAGAAAGAGATAAAACTCATTGTCGGATCTTAGAGGCTAGATTAGACAACAATTACAATGAGTTAGTTCAGTGCAATCGAGAACTGGCATCAACAAATGATCAATTGTCTTATGTACAAGGAAAGTTCAAACTCTGCGAAGAAAAAGTTCAATATCTCACTGAAGTCAACTCTGAAATTACTGTCAAATTAAGGGATGCAGAAATTCAATGTAAAGATAATGATGCTGAGATTGATCGTTATATTAAAGAAAGAACCCAATTGTATTCTAAAGTTAAAGAACTGGAAGATAATCTTTGCAAACGTGGTCAATCAGAACAGATTATATTTTTGAATAAACCAAAAGACACTCAATTTTACGACGTAAAAACAGGTCTAGGTTTTGAAAATCCAAATAATTTATCTAAAGTCTGTCGTGCTCAATTTTATGAATTCGAATTTATGGGTTAGGGTTTCACTGATTTAATGAAATTCACTGGGGCTTCAGAAGATGATGAGATATAAATTCCAAAAAGAGAAAATAAAGATAAAATGCAACTTCCGTTTGACTACACTGAGTTAAACAAGAGATATGAAAATCTTGAAATTTCTTCATTAACCGAATCTCCATCTACTTATTCTTCTGAAGAATTCAATCAAAAATCAGAAAATCTTTCTGAAAAACCCGAATACTCTGATCTTTATATTCCAAGTTCTATTTTGAAAAATAAAGTTTCTGAACTGCAAGAAGAGTTAGCTAAACAAACAACAGATTTCAATAATGCAAGAGATATTCTACTTGATAGAATAGATTCTTTAAAAGGCCAACTCACTTCCGCTGTCAACACATCCTCCTCTAAAACAGAAAATGTTTCAGACTTTTTGAAAGACAAAGGAAAATCTGTTGTTGAACAAAATTTTGATGAGTTAATGGAGTCTGATTGTGGAGAAAAAGTCTTTAATGATCAATGTAGCACCTCTCAGCAGAATCTATACGTTAAATTTCCTAACCAAGATTTGGAAGTGACGACCGAGAAAAATTAAGTAAGAGGCAAGCCAAGAGAGCATTGTGGTTTGAGAAAAGAAAGAGTTTTCTAAAAGCCAGGAAAAGACGCTTTCAAGAGAAAAATCATTCTGGTTCGGGTAGTTATAAACACAAATTTGATCTTGTACATGGGAGAGCTTCAAATGCTGGAACTAGTTCTCGTTGTGCAAAGACTAATGGTTCAAAAGAGTTTGTTTTGATTCCAATGTTCATTCTCGTGCTCATGTTAGGAAGAATGAATCTTCTTCTTTTGTTAATTCTTGTTGGGATGTTTTAGATAAGCCTGATGTGAAATATCCATTTAAGGTATATTCTATTAAGCACTTGATAAGGTTATCTAAAGAGAAAATTTGTACCTCTCCTCAAAGAGTGAACACATTTTTGGTAAATCAGAAAATTCAAAAGGAGAAATTGAATTCTAACTACAAGTGGATGCCTAAAATGAATCTGTAGTTAATTCTCCTAATCCATGTGCACCCAAACTCAAATGGGAACCAAAATCTGCATAATATGTTTTGCAGATAAGCTTAGAGACATTCTGGAACACCACATTTACACTTGGAGAATATCGTGAAGTTAACACAACTGTGTGTTTAATACGCGAAGAAGTTCAAATCTCATAGCTTGGAGAAAGAAGAGTGTTCCCTGCTGTTCATCACACACATCATTGTGTTCAGTGTCAGCCCGAGTCTGATGATCTGAGAAACTTGTTTTTTATAATTTATCATTATTTGATATAACTTCTGTGTTGATGATTGTTACTTGCAGGGGGAGCACAAGTCCGAAGGACCCGCAAGTATGCAAATTTTTTCTCAAATAAAGTTGTGTTTATGCATGCTTGTAGGGGGAGTTATTAAGAAAAAGTCTTACAAAAATATTTCTTTTGTTCTAGTTTCATTCTTAGAGAATCCAAAAACATTGAAAAGTCAAAAATCCAAAAACAATTCAAATGTTCAAAATTACAAAAATATCGTTGTTTCGATCACCTCGTGCGTACTGTGTTTAGGCAGCTTTTTTACTCCTATGGTCTAGCCAGAGCCGGACATACCTACCCCATGAGCTTCTTATTTTATAGAAGGGAGAAAAGAGTGTCCATTCATTTTGGAAAGAGAGTTTGAGGGAGAAGTTGAAAAATATTCAGAGAGCTGAGAGTGAGAGAAAGGATCAGAAAAAAATAAAGATCCTCACCACACAGTGTCAATCTGGGTAGCCACATCTACTACTAGTTTTTTACTGGTATTGAAGAAGACATCATGGACCCAGTGATGCAATGCACTTACCCCACCCAGCTACTCAATTATCTCTTAAAAGATAATTGTTTCAACTTCACACAGAGACTTATCACATAAACTATTGACATCTCACTCGGAGATTGTTGATATTGAAAATAAGAGGACAACTACTCCGGTCCCTGACTTCTTTCGTGCACTTATTGAGTCTAGATCCATTTGCAATATTATTCTCTTCTAGGACACTCAGTGGAATCCTTTGCCTGTTTTTGTGACAGTGCCGGAACATCTTGAGTAATATCTTTATGATATTTACAGTGATAGATGGAAATCCTACCAGTGTTAACATCATGCTAACGCTGAACGTAGGTCACTCAGTTTATTTAAACTGATATGTCAACGGGAAATCTATGTGATCACGGTGTTACAATGGATGCATTAATTGTTATATCATTCTAATAGAGTCATGATAAAATCAAACTGAAGTCATTTTACAAGTGCGTGATGATCATGATGGATCCTGACCATCATGAGGGGGAGAATCAAGTTAAAAAAAAAGATAATTCATTTGATTTTGAGAAAGTTCATCAAGAGTGTGCAATCGAAGATATAATAATTCATATGCTGAGATTATTAATATGTCAAGGGGGAGCTGCTACATCAAAGCTACAAAGTTTCAAAGAAAAGATAACAAAGTTTCAAAGAGAAGAAGACAACTGTTCACAAATTTGAAAGGGAGCAAGGTTCTGGAAAAACTTCAGATTTTAAAGATCTTGAGCTACTTTCGAGGGGGAGCAAATTTGTTTAAAGAAAAATTCAAAGGTGCTGATACAGCCAATCCAACCTTCGAGCAATCTATGTGGGTAATCAAGAAAGATTATTCTCGTGTAATGCTCAAGACTGTTCCCGTGAAGACAAAAGAGATGATCATGGTTGTAAATTTTGATAAGCATGAGGCTTCTACTGCAATCTTTGATGAACAATAAAAATAACCTGATCACTGCTTACGAGTCTTACAAAACAGGATCTATACAAAATCTTGGACATCAGAGTAATGGTCCGACCATAATCCCAGTCATCATCATCTAAAAACTCACCACGAAGTATCTGCAAAACAATCTAGTAGGGAATTAGCACAAAGCTAAGTGAGGAAATAAATATCTAACCATATACAAGGCAACATGCCCAAAACACATAGCTCAAGAATCCCAGGAGAGCCGACGGTGTTGCAACCACCTACAACCAAGGTCGGCCAAAACCAAGGTTTACCGATAGCCCTGCTAACATGGACAACAGTACCAGCACCCTTGTATACAACAAATGCACGTCAAGATCAGATACTGTAAATCCCCAAGCAACAGGCCCAGAGCTCATACTGATCTCCAAATAAATATGTATACACATTAAACAAAAGCATAGAAACAATTAGGATATCATATTCTGTATATCCGGAGATATAAATCCACCCAACACAGTCTGCACTGATGGAGCACACTCAGTCAACTAAATCACTGAGTCTTCTCAGTTCCTAAGAAGATATAAACATAAGTCAGTATTCAATTCCCAATACTGATTCATAATAAGTAATTCACTTATTCATACATCACAGGTATATATATATATATATATATATATATATATATATATATCACCTATATAAAGTCATTACATCATAATCTGAATTGTTAAGGAAACCCTTAAAATCCCAAATTCCGGATAAATCATACGGAATTGTCATAATTTCGGATAATTTTCACATTTCCGAATAAGCAAGGGCATTCTATGTGTTTTTGTATCAATTCCGAATAGCATTCGGACTTCTTCTTTAATTCCGGATAAGTCATAAATCCGTATAAGCCAAGGCACATTCCGAGCAAAGGCCAATTCCGAATAAAAGATCCAATTCCGAATAAGCAGAATCCGATCATTGTAATTCCGAGTAAAGGCACATTTTAAATTCAGGATAATGTTCAATTCCGAATAGATATAATTCCGAATATAATTCCAGAATTCATTCTAAGCATATAATGAACATCAAATAACATCAAATTCTATCATTCAACAACCTAAGTTTATGAATTCATAACACATGCATCATTCGGAATTCATGATAATATTCAAAATCGAATAAAATTAACAATTAACAACTTTAAATCATTAATCTAACCTTCTGGATCAATTATAACAAAATTCAATCCAATTAATTCAGAATTTGAAAGATTGAAATTGTTGTGTCCTTTCTTTCTTCTTCTCGGCCGAGAGCAACCAAATACACACACTCACTCTCAATTCAATTTGCATGTAATTTGGAATGTGGTTGTGGTTTTGGTGATTAAGTGCCACCGTAAGGTGACACCTCATAACCCACTACTTAACAATTTTAATAATTGTTATTTTCTTAATTTAAAATTCATAATAAATTAACATATAATAATTAATTACTAATTTTACAAAATAACAATTAATCCACATAATTAATCATAAATAATCAGATTAGTAAACTAATCACCTTCATAATACTAGGCCGGTTGGGAGGGTGTTACAAATCTACCCCCTTAAGAAGATTTCGTCCTCGGAATCTCTTCGCGCTCAAACAAAGAAGGATAACGACTCCTCATATCAACTTCGGCCTCCCAGGTTAAATCTGAACCCAAACTGTGCTTCCACCTGACCAAAACCATTGGTATCTGCTTCTTTCTAAGCTTTGTCACTTTACGATCAAGCAACTCAACTGGTTCCTCAATAAGCCTCTGATTTGTATCCACCCGAAGGTCTTGTATCGAAAGAACCTGTGTCTGATCCTCTACATTACACTTACGAAGATAGCACACATTGAAGGTGTCATTAATACCTGCCAACTCATCAGGAAGATCCAAAGTAACAGTATGATCATTAACTACTCGTCTAATTCTGAAAGGATCAATATAACGGGGAGCCAACTTCCCGCGTTTACCAAAACGAATAACGCCCTTCCACGGAGATACTTTTAAATAAATTTTCTCTCCCTCAACAAACGATCTCTTGCAGCTTTCAACTTTTCTCAGGCAATTGCTACCTTATCAGCTGTCATCTGTACTATATCAGGCCCTGCAAATTGCTTTTCTCCAGCCTCTAACCATCAAGTCGGAGTTCTACAAAGACGTCCATATAACATTTCATACGGAGGCATACCGATACTGGAGTGATAAGAATTGTTGTAGGCAAACTCCACCAATGGCAGATGCGAATCCCATGAACCCCCAAACTCTAACATACATGCTCGAAGCATATCCTCTAAAGTCTGAATGGTTCTCTCTGATTGACCGTCTGTCTGTGGATTGCTTTCACCCTTGAGGTATAAATAGTTTGTAATTAGCCCTAAATCAATTAAGCTTTCATCATATGTTTAAACAGAGAACTCTCGTCTTCTTCACGTACACATACTTTCATTCGAGAGTTCATATACATTGTGTGATTGCTTCATTTGATTGATGATACCAGATACACTTGGACCTATAGTCATTTAAATCCCGTATATGTTTATGAATTTTGGTTATAGTTTATTTAAATTCATAAGTTCTATTTATTTATATGTTCTAATAATTAAGTTAAAATATTTATTATGTGATAGAATATTTATAAGAAAATGTTTTGTTAAAATAATTTGGAAGATTTGAGTTAATTGGTATGTTTTAAATATTTTCTTATTATAGAAGATTTAGTTATTAAGATGGTATATATAAATCTTATTAACTCAATGTAATAAATCATTAAGAGAAGGCGGGAATGGCTCGGGAGTCGGGAGTGTAGATGGGGTGATGTGGTTTCCACACAATTAGAGTGATGAGAGTGGTTACCTCCTATTAACGCGTCACATGCCTACTGACCCGTAGTGGTCATTTCTGTTGGAGTATGCCTACTGACACACGTATATTAGTAATGCTACTGATGATACACGAGCCTATTGGGTCACACACCAAGGATTGATCCCGACAGCACGCATCACAAATGAGAGAAAAGGGCAAGAGGCACATAACGGCCGTTTTGTGTCTCTTACGGCCGTTATGTGAAAATGGGCCTTACGGCCGCAAGCCATATGCCTTGCGGCCGCAAGGGGTTTCTGACAGACTGCAGTTAATGATTTGTCATTTTCTGCACATGGCTCAAAGCTTAAATAATTGAGGCACCTTGGGGCTTTCATAGACGACCATTTCAGGTCTGGAGACTTGTGAAATGTCCATATAAAGTCCAAGGTTGGTTCCTCACTTATTCCCTTGGAAAAAGTCCATGTTCTTTCTCTTTTCTCTCTCACTTGCATACACTCTTGAGTGTTCTTGAGTGAGTCCAGAATTACTAAGTGTTCTGGAGTAATTCTGGAAGTTGTGAGTTGTTCAAAAGGTGATTTCAAGGCTTTGAAGATCACAAGTTGGCATACTAGCATTTGGGGATCAAGTAAACTTGGTGCGGACTAGCAATAGAGAGTTGCTCTCTTGGTGACTTAGAGTAGGGGTGTAACTGAGCTGATACAACTCGTGATCGACTCGAGATCGGCTCGAAAAATATTCGAGATCGACTCGTTGTTAACCGAGTCGAGCTCGAGCTCGAGCTACTCGAGTAGTAAGCCGAGTCGAGTTCGAGCTTCATCACACTCAGCTCGCTAGGCTCGCGAGCCTAATCGAGTATTTAGATAAAGACATTAATACCCTTTAATAAGTATAAGTATTACATATTGGGACATAATATATAAATCCAAAACAACCCTAATTTTTTTAAACCCTAATAGATTACCCCGCCTCCTTCCTCGGTTCCTCTGTTCCTCGCTTTCTCCTTCGAGTCACATCGCTTCCAGCCTCCAGGTTTCTTCCACGTTCACCTGCGATTGTTGCTTCACGGCGAGTCGGCGATGTTGTTCTTCTGATTCAGCTTTCCACCGCCAATCACATCTTCACCGGCGATTTGAGGTAACGGGTGTCGTTTTCGTTGATTCCATTTGTTCGACCACAGTTGTTCTTTAACCATTCGATTTTGACTACGAGCTAACAGTCAACTCCATTATCCTTGCTATTTTAGTCAGCTTCTTCCATGTTCCACCATTCCACCTTCGATTGCAAATTTCCCCCTCGACTAGTGGACTACAACTTTGAGGTAATTCATTTGCCCCTCGTTCACTGTGTTTTTACTTTAAATCTGTGCTAATTGATAAAAGTCCTTCACATATTTTTACTTTGATATTCATGCTTTAATTGCACCATTTGGAACTGGTGGACTGCAATTTTCCTCTCCACATATATGAAGTTCTTACTTTAATTTGTATTAATCTGTTGCTTTAGATTGTATTAGCTCTTAAGCTTAATGTACAAGTTATGGATGCATTATGTGGATTTTAGTGGCATTTATATTTGGAGTGGCCTTTTTAATCTTTAGGAAGCATAGAGTATAAATGTTTATAGCTTGGTTGCAGGTTGGATGTTGAATTTGCAGCAAGTTCTTGTTGATTGGAGGTGTCCAATGTTGAATGTACTTGTGTTGTTTGTATGTCCAATGCTTTCCTTGAAGCTTGAAGAATATCAAGTACCTGTTATATATCTAGTTGAGTTTTATTTATTATATATGTTGATTGATTCTAAGAACTTGGATGGTTTTTATTGATTTGGGTCAAAAGACCTATTTTGGGTTCTGATGATTCAGTACCAAGAGATATTTTGATGTGTTTCTAGATGGCTTTCGATTTGTAATCAAATGTTTCTAGATGCCTTGCTTATTAATTAGTTACTTTTTGTATTTAGTATAGAAAAACTTTTGTTGATTCCATCCATACCATACTTTTATTATGTAAATAATTGCCGAAGGTTTGCATTTGATTTTGACATTTGAGTGGTTATTCATTTTTATTTTATTTCGTGTTTTGCAGGTGTTTGTTGGGTTGTTTGCAGTCGTTGCTTTCATCTTTAAGACGAGAAGATTAAAACAAATATTATGTTTAATGGAATATGTATCTTAGACTTTTGTTCATGACTTAATGTTGTTTCTATTTTTTTAGTTAAATTGAATCTTGTACTTTCGGTAATGTTTTCTAGGGACATAGAATATGCTTCTGCTGCTATATTTTAACTAAATATATGGATTATTATTTCAAAATTGAAGCCTATTAATTAATTTTAAAAAATTAAAAAAAGTTCGAGTCAAGTCGAGTCGAGCTCGAGTATGTCGAGTATTCATCGAGCTCGAGCTCGAGCCTAAAATATAAAGCTCGGTCGAGCTCGAGTTTTAGATTGCGAGTCGAGTTCGAGCTTGTCAATACTCGGCTCGGCTCGGCTCGATTACACCCCTAACTTAGAGTTCGTCACAACCTGAAGTATTCAGAAGCTGGAGCATAGTATATTTCATACTCCATCTCTTTGTTTTGGTTGCAATATTCGTATGTAAAGTTTCTCCACTTATGGGTCTTGATGACATCATGTTTTATACCCCAAACCATGTTTTTATGCTTCCGCTGTGCGGGTATGATGGCCAACAAAACCCAACAATTTCTCACCATACCAAATTATGTGACTCACATAATACCTACTACTAATAAAAAAAACCCCATATAATATACACCACGCATATTTGATTTCGTGACAATCTCCAGTTGCAATAACCTCCACATCGAGGTGGAGTGAAATTTGGAATTGTTTCACAGGGACGAAGCTCACCACGTGAGGGAAACCCCTCACTCCGCCCTCTAGGGTGTGGAAGTATATGAGGTGAAGACCACATTAGGAAAGCTATGTGGTAGAAATAACTTGTGGCCATCCTAGACGGCTAGACATGCCTCCCTCTTTATCCTTTTCTTTTTCTGTGTTATATTTATTAGTTTTTGATTGGTTAACGAGAATTAGGTGAGTCGCAAAATTTAGTGTCGGTGAGTATTGATTACTATGAAATTGAGCGACGGGAGAAAAACTGACGTGACGGTTGTAAGGGTTATAAATACACTAAAAGTAATACTTATATGACATGATGATAACTCATATGGTATTATGGCTTACATTCTCTTAATAGACACATGATATTTTATCATTAGAAATAATCATTCTATCCTCTCTAATGGGTTGATATCAAACATCCGTTAAAAATGTTGAACATATAAGTTTAGAGGATATCACATGAGATTATGAGAATGCTATGAAAGAAAATGGACTATGGTTGGAGGGAATAACTGAATAAGTATAAGAAGTTGGGTTAGTCCACCCGGTCATGAGGCTCTTGAATTGGGCTGATCCATAAAACACATGGTCACAATTCAACCATTTGTCAAAACCATTTCCACACAATCAAACTCTTCAATTTCAATATTCAATCTCACATGTTACCACAGGCCCAGACTATTCTTTTATTCCTTTCCTATAGACTTATAGAGCGTACTTTATTTACTCTTCACTAATGGCTTCCCATTCCTTAACTGCCGGCAATTTCAGACTCCGCTTTCAATTTCCCTCGATATCTCACTTGGATTCCGCTCTCAAATCACCTAATGGATCTCTAATTACTATACCCACCACCCGATTTCCTTCATCCATTCGCGCTATGGGTTCTTCATCTTCTTCATCGCAGAAACCAGACGCCACAACCCAAGGTCTCTTTCTCTCTTATCTTACTCTTTTTATGATGCTCTTAGGTTTTAATTTCATAGAATTGAAGCACCCTATTCTTCAATTTTGATTATTTCTCCGAATTTGTGGAATCACTTCTGCGTTCGGAATTGAAAATTGCTAATTAGCAAATTTAACAATTACGATGCCATGTTAGCACACGTAATTCACGGGTGTGCTGAGATTAAACTTGTATTTTGCTCGAATTAGGAACTAATATGTTCGAATTCTGCAAAACCCCTTTTTTCAGTTCAGATTTTTTTCTTTGATTAACTGGTTGACTAATCCCATCCGATCATTGGCTCACAAGGGGATTATAGTTTAGCTTTTACCACTAGTCCGCCACCCTTGTGGTTCCGTTCAGATTCTTTGTGGTGTTCATAAACAGATTATATCTATTTGATCAATTGCAGAAGCAGGAAAAACGGATTTTAAATCGGTTAGTGATCAAGAATGGAAGAAGAAGCTTACTGGAGAACAATTTTATGTAACTCGCCAGAAGGGAACAGAAAGGGCCTTCACCGGGTATGCTATTGCTATGTCATATATATGGGCTGTGTGGGTCGGGTAACTGGTCAAAATGTTCATGTTGAACCGAGCTGTTTTTGGTGCTGTTCATCTATAAATTGCATTCTAAAAGAGATTATCTGATTAGCTCGTTTACATAAAAATGATTAAGGGGCTGTTTGCTAAAACAGAATGATTAAACACTGAATGATTATGTGGTCTGAATAATTCAAAGGCTATGAATCTGTCTCTGAATGTGAAATGCTGTTTGATAAAGATTCTGAATGAACAATCCAGATTACCATTATAACCTAAATAGTGGTATATTATTTTATAAGATATGATTGTAACAAAACAACGTGTGAAAGGAGTATTATTGTCAAATACTTGGTGCTTAATGATTCAAAATCTACTTTGAGGTAGAACTATTCAACGACATTCTTCGGTTTTATTCGGCAGAGTCTTTATTCAGAGGCAGCAATCAAACATGCTGAATACTGAACGATTTAGCATTCGGCGCTGAATGGTTCCATTAAGCATAGGGATGTAAACGAGCCGAGCCGAGCCGGGCTTGACCCTTATCGAGCCAGGCTCGTTTAGGATTTTTTAAGCTCGAGCTCGGCTTGTTTAGATCTTATGATGTTGAGCTCGAGCTCGGCTCGTTTAATATTCATGAAGCTCGGGCTCGGCTCGTTTAGGCTCGTTTAAGCTAGGCTCGGGTATTATTTTAATATTTTTATTAAAACTATATATATAATTATTAAAAATATAAAATATAAAATATAAAAATATATTATATATGGAGCTCGTTTAGGCTCGCGAGCCCACTCTTTGAAGCTCGAGCTCGGCTCGTTTATTAAAAGAGCTTTAATCTAGGCTCGAGCTCGAGCTCGTTTAGGCTTGGCTCTTTTCGAGCTTTTAAGGATCCGAGCTCGAATAGCTCGCGAGTAGCTCGGCTCATTTACATCCCTAAAGCAGCAAACAAACAGTCCCTAAGCGTGTTTATTTAGAGAAAAGACTTGATTTAAAAAGCTAGTTGAGACCAGCCTTTGAAAAAGTAATTTGGGTAACCAATATAGTAGGGGTCTCGTATCGACCAGTCTCACGGCTTGAATCAAAATTGATGCGAGTACTAATTCGTGAAAGTTTTTGTAACTTGATATGCAGGGAATACTGGGACACCAAAACCCCGGGGACTTACCAGTGCATTTGTTGCGACACTCCACTATTCGAGTAAGTTTTCAAATCTAAAAAAACGATTCTTGTTTTGTAAATCTTGTTAGAAGATGACATGGGTTGTGGGTTTTAAAGGTCATCCACCAAGTTCGATAGTGGAACCGGTTGGCCTTCATACTATGAGCCGATAGGAACCAATGTGAAGTCAAAACTAGACCTATCCATCATTTTCATGCCTCGGCAAGAAGTTGTATGTGCAGCTTGTGATGCTCATCTTGGTCATGTATTTGATGACGGTCCTCCACCGACAGGAAAACGTTATTGCATTAACAGGTATAGTATTCGGGTTGTTCATGAAATTGAAATGTTTGTTTGGATGCAAAGACTTATTAAATGTTTGGTTTTTGCAGTGCTTCCCTGAAATTGAAGCCAAAGTAGAAGAGAGTCTGAAGAACAGAAGCCAATAACACATTTTCTTGATCTATTTTGGTTTCTATTTGTATAGTAAATGTGTAAGATGGTGGTTTTGAAGGGTTGTGTAATATAACAATGTTGTTCAATGTGTTGTTTTTAAAGAAGATTTATAAGTTTGTAACTGTGAGTTGGGTCTCTCTTTTATGTTTCATAGAAGAAAACTTTTAAGTTATATATAATGAAATTAGATTTAAACAGTTGGCTTATTTTGCATCAGTCAAATCTATTCTTGATTTCATAGATACAAATCTATGTCTCTTTTTTTGGTAATTTTTCCTATAATTAAACTAATACAAATAATAAAATTATAATTAAGTGAATTCTTTCAAGGGTCGCAAATAATTAACTTATTAAAAGTTTGAGGACCATAATTGTAATATTACAAGACGAAGATTACCAAATTACTCTAATGCGTTCCAACAAAAGTAAACTGTTTGTATACAATAGGTTTTTAATATAATAATAATAATTAGTTGTTGTTTGAACTATTATACCCTTGAATGTGTGGATAAGAATAAAAGACAGTGGAATTTTAGAAGCATAAAAGTCATAAATGTTGTGTGTCAAAAACTTATTGTGTACAAATCATTTTCCTGTAAGGATGTCTTGACATTCACAATCATTTTGACAATCTTTGTAATTTTCGATTTTAAAGGACTGAACGTCTGAACTCACTATTTCGACCAAAACACATGATATTTTTTGCATTTATTTTTTTATTTTTTGAAAAAAAATGTACTGTATAATTAAAATCACGGTTGAATTATAAACCGATTGCTTGAAATTACGGTCCATGAAATTATGACCGTAACTTTTAGGAAATGATGTGTTGTTACCAACAAATATTTTAAACGATTTAGCATTCAAAATACCTTTTAAAAGTGAAAATTAAATATAAGTATAAAAATAACTTAAATATTCTATTTCAAGAGACATAGCAACATATCATTTCTTGACGTTTTTTCTTTGACTCCAATGGATTTTTTAACAACAAAAGGAAGAAGTAGACCCGAGCATCAGCATTACCATTATCCGAGTCAAGCAAACTCAATTATAAATAACCATATCACCAGTGTAATGCTAGCAAAGTACACCAAATATACAATAGCAATCACAATACACCTACAATTGACTTAGTTTTGTTTCCAATAGATTGGCTGTAAGAGACAAGAAAAGCTCACTTTTCCGACTTAGGGGTCGTTTGTTTATTAAGAGGTTCTGAGTCTGAATCTGAATATTATGTCTGAACATTAAGAGGTGGTTCTGACGTCTAAATATTCATTCATATTTTGCTGTTTGTTTTTTGAAATATCTGAATGGTTGTAATTATCTGTTTTATAATATTTTATATTCAGTTGTTACATATATAACTAAATTTTAACTTATCTAATTATAAAGTAAATTATTTTAATAACAAATATCAAACCATAATAATATAGGGAATTAAAATAAAAAATATATGAAAGAGAGATGTGTGGCGGTGTGTTGCGCCCGAGGACGATCGTGAAAGGTGTCCATATATGTAGAGTATTTGAGAAGTATATGTTGACGTGAATTAGTGAAAGAAAGAGTATAATTGTTATAGTATAATAAATTCTGTTAAGATGTAATAAGAGGTAATTTTATCTCTTAATTATTAAGAGGTTTTAAGATGTTTTCAGATCTTAATGAAAAGAAACAGCTATTACATCTTAATACCTCTTATTGATTCAGATTAAGATGTATTAAGACCTTTTTCAGAAAAACAAACAACCCCTTAGTTGTTAGGCACACAATTTACCATTGACTTAGTTTAAGGTCTCGCAAAACTAAGCTTGTGTCTGTTTTTAAACTCTATTTGGTATTAATTCTGTATTTTCTTATTTTTTTAATAGCCAAAATAGATTTTATATATATCACAAATATTTGTTTTGAATTTTCTTGTTGCTTTAAAAATTTAGAGCACTTATCAATTATCATGTTTGAGAGAAATAAAGGTAACATATTAAATGAATAAACTTTAAACAATTCACCTATGATAAGTGTAAATTATAATAAGATTTAGTGCATTCAAATATAATAAAATGAACTCATTTTAATACTTTATATAACAACTAAACTACTTTGTTATAGTAATTTTCTTTTTATAGTAATTTGTTATAAAATAAATAAAAAATATGATGCCTAAGGAGTAAAGCGTATAGTTGACCTTTCTTGACTCGATCACAAGTTACACAGGGGAGAGCGATGAGCGGCAGCATGGCATCGATTTCGCCGTCCACACCGTGGCCTGCACGATCACGGAGCTCAGGCAACCATCACCACTCCACCGTCAACCTGAAACCAAACACCAAAATCTCAACTCTCAATTTCATCACACCTTTAAGACCAAATTACTCAAAACCATTCCCATCTTTCATCATCAACTCTGTCGCCGAATCCCCAAGTTCAGCCACGGGTAAATCCACCACACTACCATTGGTAGTCGTCGGATCAGCCAATGCCGACATCTACGTCGAGATCGATAGGCTTCCGAAAGAGGGCGAGACGTTATCTGCAAAAACAGGACAAACCCTAGCTGGTGGAAAAGGGGCTAATCAGGCGGTATGTGGCGGAATGCTGTCGTACCCCACCTACTTTGTTGGTCAGGTTGGGAATGATGCTCACGGGAAGCTGATAATCGATGCCCTTGAAGGCGGTGGGGTTTATATCGATCATCTGACCAAAGTTTCTCAAGTGCCCACGGGACATGCTGTGGTGATGCTTCAATCTGATGGGCAGAACTCGATTATAATCGTTGGGGGTGCTAATATGTGTGGTTGGCCTGAGAATCTTGACAACAGTTATTTGGAGATTGTGAAGAATGCTGGGATTGTTCTGCTTCAGAGGGAGATTCCTGATTCTATCAACATTCTAGTTGCAAAGGTGATGAACATATTTTTGATTTCATGTCATGTAATTCGATTTCATGTCTGATTATGAATATATTTTTGATTATGATTTGATTGCAAATTGTGATAATATTATGAATACAGGCAGCAAGAAGTGCAGGTGTTCCGGTGATTCTTGATGCAGGAGGAATGGATACTCCGATACCTGTGGAACTACTTAAGCATGTCGATATTTTTAGTCCAAATGAAAGTGAACTTGCTCGTTTAACCGGAATGAGAACTGAAACGTTTGAACAAATTGGCCTGGCTGTAGCTAAATGTCACAAATTGGTGAGTTCAAGTTTAAACATAACTAAAACATGTAAGGATTGGTTTAGTCATTAAGTTGGATTTAGAGAGAACTGAAACCGTACTAGTTAATTGTTATTATGCTATGGAAATTGTTATCAATGTAGAATAATAAAATCCCCGTAAGTATTTAGTATTATATTGATAACTATTTATAATGGACCATAAGATGAAACCCTAATGGACCCTAGCCTATCTATATAATTGGGCTGGATCGTCCTAGGCTAAACTCTAATCTACATTATCTTTAATAATCAGGGTGTCAAGGAAGTCCTTGTGAAACTTGGTGGGCGAGGATCCGTTTTATATATTGAAGGGAAAGAACCAATCAGACAAGGGATTATTGAGGCTGAAAAGGTCCTCGACACAACTGGTGCAGGTGACACATTTACTGCTGCCTATGCTGTTGCTTTTGTGGAAGGGAAACCTAAAGTTGAATGCTTGAGATTTGCAGGTGAGCATAGGCTTGTTCCATGTCAAACTCTTTCTTTTTCTTCTTTTTAAATGTTAATTTTGCAGTAATATGAATTCTTTTGATGGTTTGCAGCTGCAGCAGCATCTCTTTGTGTCCAAGTGAAGGGAGCCATCCCAAGCATGCCTCGTAGGAAAGCAGTCTTGGATCTTCTTCAATCTGTTCAGGGAAAATAAAGTTGAACTAATTGAGCTTCCAACTGGACATAAATAAGGTATAATTTGATTATCTCTTCTGCTTGAATCACCATTCAGTATTTTCATAGTTATTTGTTTTGCTAATTCCATTCCGTCATACTTGATTAAAACACCATTGTTTATTTGTTATGCCTAAATACTTGACATTACTTAAGAGGGTGTTTGGATGCGAGTTTTCAAAATGGTTATGATCATGTCATATGAATAAATTAAGAATTTGATATCAGTTGTAATAAAAATAGGTGTTAAGTAGTGTTTGTATATGCTTTTGCTATTTGAAGTGTAAGACAGTAAACTATTTGAGTACTTTGTAAACTCTGAATATATAAGAAGATAGTTGAAAAAAAATGAAGAGATGGTTTTTTCTTTAAAAGACGTAGAGATGGTTTACGAAAAGGGAAAAATAAAACAATAGGTCTGTAAAATTTGGTTAAAAAGAATGCATAAATAAGTACTTTTTCATTATCACTTTTGTGGCAATTGGTATCGAACTGATTATATGATTCCTTATTATTCAAATACTCAGAAGTAAACTATGTGTATTCACACATTAAGAAAATGTTTGAAAACAAATGTCCAAAGATCCTCTAAGAACCGATTGTCTTACTATATACAATCAACTAATCGTCCTTCTGTCTTATGCTGTGCCCAATTAACACACACACACTGACCTACACAGCTTCTGCAATTCTTTTGAAAGATAATAAAATAATAAAAATAGTAGAAAAGTAGACTCTATTTGGGCCTTTTTCTCTCTTTATCTTTTTTAAATGTCCCCTTTTAAGAGCATTATTAGTGTACTATATTACTTTCACCAGCCTCGATAATACTCTCTCAAACAATCATCACAAACACAAAGATACCAACTTTGGACGATTTCTTCAGCGAACAAATATGGCTCTATGTTTCATATTTCTTCTCATGCTTCTACACACTCATTTATCTTCGCATTCAAATCTTGAAGGTTAAAAATCTATCCTTGATCAGCTGTATTTACTGTGTGCAATATATATCTGTTATGTTGATGATAACATAAGTTGGTTTTTTTTACCAGATGGCGAGATCAGTGAATTCAGTACCTTAAAATTAAATGATAAGGTAACATTTTTGTTTATAGAATCTTTTTGTTTCTAGTTCTTTTCTTGATTCTTGATGCTAAATGTTACTCTGTATTTTTTTCGTTTGTATAGTCGTTTATTGAGGATAGCAATGGCAGGAGGATGAAGTTGCATGAGGTACATTCAGGACCAAATCCCATCAGTAATTCCTTCAAAGAAGAGGTTCCTAATATAGACATACAAACTGCACCTTGACATTCTTTTGTTGTTTTGTTTATTTTCGCTTAGATCAATAATAAAACAAACAATTCTTTTGGTTTTTCAAGAGATGAGTATTGCTTAGAATGTGTTAGAGGGGTATTTGGAAAAGTGTTAAATAATACTGCTTATCGTGTTATCATACAACACAGGCTGTTTTAACTTTAAGGGTGTTTGGAAACTGCTTTTCTGATTATAAGCTGTTTTGAATAAGCGGTTTTAAACTGTTTATTCGAAACTGCTAAATTTTAGATGACAAATAAGCAGTTCTAGTAAGCAAAATCCCAAACACCATCTTTTTTAAGGAAGTAACAAGTTGATTTTTGGTCCTCCCTTACGGTCTCGAGTTATTTTAAAGAGGGGAAGAAAAGATTTGGGAGGGGGGAATTATGTTTTTGAGTTTTTTTTAGGAGGGGAAGGAAAGGGTTGGGAGGGGTTATTATTTTTGTGAGTAAAAACTTCCCTCCCACTTTTGGGATGATTGGGAGGGGATGTTTTTCTATCCTTCCCTTTCCTCTCTTTCATTCCCATTCCTTCCCATCCTTTTATTAAAAAAACTCGAGAACATGGCGTTAGGGCAGATGAAAACTCCGGTTAACCGGAGGAAGTGGGTTAAGTTGGGCCACTTTCATGGTTTCAATTGAAGGTCTGTGAGGGCTTTTCTTCTTTCTATATAATTCTTTTAATGCTAAATGATGGAGCTATCTGGTTTTTATTTCCCTTGTAATCAATTTACAAACAAAAACACTATTCATTTCAATTTATAGTTTACCCCCTAACAATTTGATATTCCCACCCCACCCCCCTTTAATTTATATATACTATATTTGACCTTCAAGTTTTGATTTTCTTTCATAAATATATTTTTATTTTTCATCTTCAACTTATAAAAAATTACATTCTACCTCATACTCTAAAACTAAGATTATAAGTATGTATGTTAAACATGTAAGATATGTTAGAGAGAAATTCAATATGGGACGAGACGTTAAATTAATAATTGAAATTTGTTTACAGTAATTTGATAAAGTGACATTGATACTAAAATAATAAATTTAGTTTTGTACAATATATAAATAAACAATATTTCATATGACGCCATAAAATATCCAAGTATACAACCACATTTGTTGGAAAATATGAACTAATGTTATGGAACTTAACTTAATTTAAGGGTAAATTAGTCATGTAATTTTACATTTACTTATCAATTTATGACTTATGATCTATAATTTATATAATCATAATACATTTAAGTTACATGGTGCTAACACCACCTAATATTTTTCTGTACATGTTTTACATTGTATGCATATTACTCGAAAATATATATTTTGTATGTAATAAACTCTTAAACTCATCTTTTTATTAAAATATTTATGTACCAAATTTATCTCAGATTTCTATTTTGTGTAAGAGCATCTCAAACTCAACTCTCTATAATTGACTCTCTATCTCTATATTTTGTGGGCCCATTCACTCTAAATATTCTCTCAACTCCAACCCAACTATCTATTCAATACTTCAAAAATGGGACCCATGTATTTAATTGTTATATTATATTAAATACTCACTAAAAATAAATACATTAATAGATAGGAGAAAGGAAATTAAATAGAAAGTAAATAAATTAAATGAGTCCCATGGATGAAGTGTTGGATGAAGTATGGTTGGAATGTTCATATACTTCAAAATGAAGGGATAGAGTGTGGGTTAGAGATGCTCTAAGCAAACATAAATATAGCCTCTAAAAGTTTTGTACAACAAAAAGTAAGATTTTTCATATGATACACACAACTATATGTATAATATGTGTTTTTAAATTATAGCATAACATATATATATATATATATATAGGGGAGGGTTCATGCGAGAACCGTTGTTAGTGCGAGAACCGCGAGAACCAATCTTAGCCGTTCCTTAGATATGGGAAGTTTCATGGATGGTGAGCGTGGAGGGATAGAGTGTGGCAGGGTGCATGTGAGGAATTCATGGGTGGGCAATGACATTGAAGGAGGGGGAATTGGATGGCTCGGATTGGTTCTCGCACTAAGAATGGTTCTCGCATGAACTTTTTCCTATATATATATATATATATATATATATATATATATATATATATATATATATATCTATGTTCCTACTAAAGATATTTTGTTGTAGGTAATACAAAAGTTATCTAACTCACTCAAAATGATTCTTTTTCAATATAATGTAACTTTTAATTCAATAAAATTCATATTCATTACGTAACTAATTAGATGAATCATATTTCAACTTTATAGTTTTTAACATGTCTCTTACATGATTTTAAAATAAATTATATATTATTTCTTTATAATATTAATAATAACGTCATATTATCACAATTGATGACATAGTAGACAAACAAGTCTTCGAAAAAATGTAGACATGTTGATATGTCAAATGAAGTGGTCTTCAACTTTAAAAACAAACAACAGAGAGTAATAATCCAAGGTTAAAAATATTGATAAATGAAATAAGATACACAATCTCAAAAGTACAAACTTCTTATGATATTTTATTACAGCTCTGATCTTATTTAAGAAACAATCGTGCCTCCAATAAGTTCCGACAACTCATTTTAGTTTAGTTAACTACTTGAAATATTACAATTTGCAAAAAAAAAAACTCTTTTTTTTTATCTTCATAGATCACATTATCAAACAAATATATAATATGTGTATGTATACTACTTTCAAACAACCATCTTATCTATTAAACTGTATATAAATTAATATTGCATAAATGTGACTAAAAAAATTGTATTTTTTATATTTTTTTAGATAACGATTATCAATCTAAATAATATATAAGTATACTACCTTCGAACAATCATCTATAATACTATATATAAATTAAATTATTATGTATGTGATTATTTAAATACTAACCCGGTGCAACGCCCGGGCATTATACATCTTGTTTATATCAACATCACCTTTAAAAATTGGTCAAAGGGAATAGAGAATCTTTGAAAGCTAAATAACAGTTAGGAATTTAGTTCACTTTATATTTTGTGAATTCCCAGATAATAATAATCATACAAAAGTGTCGGTCGTACTGTTTCCATGGCGGCAATTTTGGCCGTTGGAGGGGACCAAAAAAAATAAAAAACAAACAAACGTTCACCAACTGTCCATGAGAAAGAGTCGCATGTCTTTGATGTTCATGGCTCAACAAATTTGATTATATGTATAAACTATAAAGAAAGCATTCTTCTTAACAATAAATTCAATTGTATCATTATAAGTAATGACAACTGGGGTTTTAACTAGTCATTTTGTATTATATAAACATGAAGCTGGAAAAAAGTGATAATAACGATCTGGGGAGAAATATTGTATACACTAAAGAATTAGTCAAGTTTATCAACCTTTTTGGGTGATAGATTCAATCATTGAAGTTTTGTATTATATATAGTATGATTCTAGGCTAACACAGTTTGCCTTTGTTCATATAAACTCCAGTCTAACTTAGCTTGAGTCGTCATAAGTGTTCAATACATCAGACGCGGCACCTATAGCCTATGTGTCGTACATTTGAGCTAATCACACGCTAGAATAGTTGGTTCATAAACCCGGCTCACCGTCGAACAACCTGTAATAACTACTTTTCCGAACATATTGTCACCAAGTCTGGAATGATCAGTTCACTCGGGGTATGTTTCGTATCCATCATCATATTCCCTAGCATGGAATATGCTTGTCGGACGTATTCGCCCAATTTAACAAGTTTTTAATCCTTTTTTTGCAATTAAGGTTTAATCGCTTGTAAATGGATTGATATTCTTTTGTGTTGTGGTTAAACATGATCGGTTATGTTTACTTACAAACATAGAAGTGTAAATTAAGATCGAGTCTCTTTATAGGTCACGCTCCTATACCTGTAGAAGAATATAATTGATCATGTTCACATTAACATCAGAATGTCAGAGAAAATATGGATTAAAAATGCCACAAGAACGAAATTTTATCAAGGCAAACCACTTGAATGTGTACTAAAATATTTACAACATAAATATTTGCCCGAGATAATGCTTCCACAAATGAAGTCAAGTAAATAATTAAAAGAGATTGTGACTATTAAAGGTGAGTGTAATTTTAGTTTGAGGGAGCGTAACGTTACCAACCCATTGAAAACGATTGGCGATGGTTAAGTTGGCAGTTTGTATTTATGTGTTTCCTATTTTTTATATTATTATAAATAAACAAGAATATAAATTTAGAATTACTCAATAGAAAATTAAGTTGTTTAGATCTTAATATTATTTTTTATATTAGCAAACAAAAGCATTTCAAACACAAGACGAAACATTAGTCATGATAATATCAATCATATACTTTATATTAGCGAAGGCTGTAAGGTTTAATTTAATACTTGAAGACCGATATGACTTAAGGTCATAAGTATAATTTGGATATTAAAGTTCCTAGTTAATTAGAGCAATAGCGCTTATAGGACCGACCGTGGTCGGTAATTAATACGTTGTTACTCTTCATGAAATATCTAATACAACAGAACATATCACTTAGGGGGCCTTTGGTTCATAGGTTTGGGAGAAATTAGGTGGAATCGGAATTGATGTATGATTTGGTTCCAAAATTGATGTAATAGAATTTGACCATTCTAATAAATTCTTTAAATCAAGGAATTGAGAATTTCTTTCCTAAATAGATAGAATTATGCAATGGGGTGTTTGGTCCGCAAGAATTTGGAAGGATTGGGTAGAATTGGAATCGAAAATTCACAAATCATAAGAGATGTTTGTTTCACGAAATTGATGTAAGAGAATTTAACCATTCCAATAAATTCCTTAAATAAAGGAACTGAGAATTTGTTCCCAAATGGATGAAATTCTTCAAATTCATAAGTAATCTCAAAACATAATTGTTATTTCCTACCCCACACCATTCCGCACCCTACCCTACCCCCACCTTACCCCACCTTACCTCATCCCACCTTATTCTATCCTACCCGCACCCTACCCCTTCCCGACCCCACCCCCACTCTACCCCTCCCAACCTTACTTTATGCCCTACCTCATTTCTACCCTACTTTTCTCCACCTTACTCATCCTACTCCTACCCTACCTTACTCTTACCCTACTCCACCTTTTATTGAACCCACCCCACCTCATCCTTCCTACTTTAAAACCCTACCCTACTCTATGGCACCTTACTCACCCTACCCCACCCCACCTGTAGGTGTCGGCTGGTAGCAAGGAGAACATCGCCATTCAGCATCACGCGCACCAGTGAGTAGTGGTCGGCAACGGCAGTGCCGGTGGTGATGGTAAAGGTGGGTGGTAATTGGCGGTGACGGTGACGGTGGTTGCGATGGTTGGTGGTGTGAGCGGTTACGGACAGCGACGATGGTGGCGATGACGGACGTGAAGGCGGCGGCAGCGGCAGTGGGGTGGTGGTCTGTGGTGACGATGGTTGTCGTGGTGACGGTGGTGGTGATGACGGTGGCAGCAGCCGGTGGTGGGAGCGCTAAAGGGTGGCGGTGGGTGGTGGTCGGCGGCGGCGGCCGATGATGGGAATGGTAACGGGCGGCAGCGGTGTTGGCGACGGTGACAAATGGTGGTGGTGCTGGTGGCAACGAGGGGTGGTAAAAGAAGGCGGCTGTGGTGATGGTGGTAGTGGAAACGGTTAATTGATAATTGATGATAGTTGGTAGTTGTTAAAATAAAATTGTAGTTTAATATTAAATGGGTTGACCTAGGCAGATCTTAGATCGACTCATGTACTATTCCAATTTAATGGGCCGACATATTGGATCTCTTATTGGGTAAATGAATCTAGTTATTTGAATCTAGATATTTGAATCACTGGATCATAATATTGGAGCAAAGGATTAGATCTAGACCAAAATCCGACCCATTGACACTCTCAGGTGGGGTAGGAGTAGGGTAGGGTGGTAGAGTAAGGATAGGGGTTAGAAGTGGTAGGGTGGGTGGGTGTTGGGGTAAGATAGAGAAGGGTAATATGGTGAGGGTGGGTAGGGCTGTCAAAAACAGACACGACACGACAAAAATAAACGACACGAAACGAAATTGGGACGAAATCGAAATTCGAATTCGTGTTCGTGTTGATTATAAAAAACACGACGTCGTGTCGTGTCGTGTTCGTGTTGAAATTTTACTACGAAATTAACACGACAATAACCCGATATGGACATGAATATAACACGACAATATAACGATATCTACACGATATGTATATACAAATATAATTATATAATTATATATAATATCTCATTGTTCATATATCTCATTTGTTGTGGTTCTTGATATCCTTCTTTTCTTGAACAATTTAATTAAGCAAATGGATATTTTATGTTGGTTTTTGTTATGTTGTCGTGTTAGTCGTTTTTTCAGCATGAATTATTGAAACGGGTGAAAATTTAATGTTACTTTTGTCGTGTTGTCGTGTAAGTCGTGTTCGTCGTTTTTTAATTGGGTCGTGTTCGTGTTAGGAAAAAAAACACGACATCGTGTCGTGTCGTGTTCGTGTCATGAAAAATCAATTCGTGTGGTGTCGTGTCAGACAAAAACACGACACGATGACACGATTTGACACCCCTAGGGGTGGGTAAGTATGGTAAGTATAAGATAAAACGAGTAAGGTAAAGTAACATGCCTTACAGATAGTAATCACAGTAAAAAAACGCTATATAGAATGTTACTTTCAATAGCAAATTCATTACCATATGGTAACCAAGTGGATTACCTTCTTCGTCACCTTTTAGATTCAGATGACCTCAAAACTCTAACAACTTTATTATTATAAATATTTAAAATTTCTGTAACTATTCTAATATTTATATATAAAGTATTAAACTAATACTTGGAATAATAAGAAACCGACGATTTTGTTCTCTTTTCCTCTTACCTATTATTTTTTTAAACATCTTCTTTATTAATTACCATATGGTCGTTGTCCACATGTCGTGGAAACCCACCCTTGAACTTGCCATCGATGTCTCTTGGAAAACTTAAGCACAGATAATTGATTAAAAGATGATTACCCTTTGATGTGATGTTTTGCCAATATACTCATGTCACGACATAATATTTTTTTAGGGTATTGTTGATGATACTCTTTTTTATATCTTACTCACTCAGATGTTAAAACATCCATTTCATATTGGTTATATTGGTTGAAAAAGAGTAATGAAACATAACTTATAAGGGTGTGGATAAATGATTAAAAGATGATTACCCTTTGATGTGATGTTTTGCCAATATACTCATGTCACGACATAATATTTTTTAGGGTATTGTTGATGATACTCTTTTTTATATCTTACTCACTCAGATGTTGAAACATCCATTTCATATTGGTTATATTGGTTGAAAAAGAGTAATGAAACATAACTTATAAGGGTGTGGATAAATTTTTAGCATAAGGATTTTTGAGTGAAGAATTCCATACCAGAAACAAAACCGTGAGCTAATGAGGCAACATAAACAATATCATGATACAGGGTCTTGAGTGGCGGAACTTGAACATCATTTTCAGAGGAGAAAAATATAATAACTTTATTTTGGAGGGAGCCGGCCTTTAATTTCTTTTTGAGATACGAATATTTTATTATATAAATTATAGTAAAATATTAATTAAGTGAAATTTTTTGAAGAAGCCACAACACTCCCCTGCCCCTATTAAATTCCGACTGTTACACACATTATAATTTTCAAGACGTATCAATTATGGTCATAATACTCCTAATACATCAAGAAAACAACCATATATGAGGTGCCATGATGAGGATGGACAAGTGGTGCTATGATCCTATAATTTTATATTATAACAAGTTGAATTGCCCTTTTACACTTTGTCCGTGAGTTTTTTTTAATCGAAATAAAGAAAAGTATTTGAAAGGAAAACCATAAAGATTGTGTTCTCGAGTTTTATTTTATGAAGGAAAGGAGAGATCTGGAGGAAGAATTTAGGTTTATTTTGTCTCAATTCTTAACCTCCAAAAAATGAGAGGATTTGAAATGAAGGATTCTTTCTCTTTCCTTTTTCCTCTCATTCTTAAACTCAAGAACACATAGAGCAAAGGGGCGTATGCACTTTTTCATTGATACAATCCGCGTTATATTATCTTTTCTTTATCTATCTCTTTCATCTTTTTTATTCTAAGATGAGTTAATTGCAAATTTGGTCCTTAAACTATCCCAAAAATGCAGGTTTAGTCCTTTAAATATCGAAAAGTACAACTTACGTTCTTATTTTGGCTAAGTTGGTGCAATTTCGGTCCTTTTCTTAACTTCCGTTTGTTTAGGTTCGTTAGCTGCTATGAAAATTACCTTTTTACCCTTAAGGACAAAATTTGCAATTATCCTTCTTTTTTTATTTTTTAATCGAAGAACATGAAACCCTAATTACTTCTTCCCATCTTGATGTTCTTGAAGATTATGAATTTAGGAGTACTTCATACATTTCCGTTTTCAACTCATCAAAATTTTCCAGAATAAACACACAAACTTGAACA
Source organism: Pulicaria dysenterica (assembly GCA_947179395.2). NCBI lineage: Eukaryota > Viridiplantae > Streptophyta > Magnoliopsida > Asterales > Asteraceae > Pulicaria > Pulicaria dysenterica. Next base: position 9,575,431 of record OX359291.1, on the reverse strand, counting down.
ATTTAATTTTTTCATCATATACCTATGATCATCCACTTTAACCTTTTTAGGAAACAAAGCTCAAAGATGAATTTAACTTTCTTCCAGATTAAACTTGAATCTAACTTTCTTCAACAAGGGTTTTAAGCCTTGCCTAATGTTATAAATTAGAGAAAAAAACAAAAAGGGAAGAAGAGTGTTGAAGTTTAATGTATATCAAGCATTTGGTGCTTCAGATTTGGTACCGGACTTGATCTGCTTCAGATCTGGTACAATGGTGGTGGCTGTGAAACCAAGATCCAAAAGGGCATGGCATAGTCCGGCGCCGGCGGTGTTCGTATGATGGCAGCGACGGCGGTGTTCGTATGATGGTAGCGAAACCCATACGGTACAGGGGCTGCATAGATGGTGGTTGTGAAACCCATACGGTGTTCGTATGGTGTCTGTGAAACCCAGATCTGGTACAGGGGCTGCATATATGGTGTAGTCCGGTGCCGGCGGTGTTCGTATGATGGCAGCGACGGTGGCGTTTTATGAAACCCAGATCGAAAAGGGCATGGCGGCGGTAAAAATGCAGTGTGCAGGAAGAGAGACATGGCGGTTGTGGTTGTTGCCAGCTACAGAGGCGGTTGTGGTTGTTGCCAGTGTTAGAGGCGGTTGTGTGGTGGTTGTCGACGACAGAGGCGGTGGTGGGTGGTGACTGCCGGCGGCGACCTCTCTGGTGGTGGGTGTTCATGAAAGAGAATGAAAATGTGAAGATGTGAAGAGTTTATGTTTAAAATGTGATAAATGGGTTTGGGGTCCAATTTGTCCAATCTGATCTGTTGTTCATCTAACTCCCGATTTGTTCCTCCAATTGGTTCATCGATCAAATGGGTTTGTTCCTCCAATTTGTCCAGGCCCTCGATATATGACAGAAGAGAGAGAAAGATGTTTAATTATTTATTATTATTATTATTATATATAATTATTAAAAAAATAAAAAAAGAAAAAGAAGAAGGGCAGAAAAGTCATTTCCATAGCACCTAACGGACCAAAACTAACGGAAGTTAAGAAAAGGACCAAAATTGCACCAACTTAGCCAAAATAAGGACGTAAATTGTACTTTCGATCTTTAAAGGACCAAACCTGCATTATTGGGATAATTTAAGGACCAATTTTGCAATTAACTCTTCTAAGATTAAGATCATTTAATGTTGGAGTCAAACACGATCCATCATGCTCTCTCACAAACATAAAAATGTGTTACTTATTTAAATTCAAGAATAAGTCCCTTTATAGATCTCACTCTTATATTTATAAAAGAACATAATAAAATCTAACTCTTATTCTAATACTACTCTCTTAGCTATTATATTTCATCTAGTCACCTCATTGACTTTTTTTAATTAAAAAAATTAGAAAAAAACTAAATACATTAAAGTTACAAATAATTAACTATTTATATATAATATTACATTACAACTACAAAGTTATTTAACTAATAAAAAATAAAATAAAAATACAACTAGTTGTCCAAGCTAGGTATGTAATTAAGAGTTTGAAATATATTCCATAAGATCCCATTCCAAGATTATTGTTCATTGCTACGTAATTCTTGAAGGTTATTTTGATTTACTTGTTGGGAATTGAAATTCCTTCTCATACAGAAAAAATTTCATAGCATCCATCAAATGCTTCACACAGTCACATCAGCGTTACATCAACGCCACATCATTCCCCACCATTCCTTCATCTCATTACACAAACCTCTGCATCCATCACATGCTTCACATTACAAAAAAAAAAAAAAATCGGCGCCTCTCTTTCTCTCCGCTCACGCACGCGACGGGGGTTACCTCCGTGACCGTGAGCCGTCCCTCACGAATACTGGCGATGGTCCTCACGAAGGTATTTGCTCGTGATCTCTCCTCACATGGCCGCATCCGTGATGGATGTGGTCGGTCTAAGTGTGGCAACTTTCATTAGTCGTAATTAGCCAACATTGACGGCCATCGATCTTTGTTGGCTGTTGTTGTCTTTCGTCAGCCATGCACATTCACCAAGCTATATAGAGTAGTCATGTCTACTATGTTGGTTGTTCGGCCACCTTAATTCGTCTGCCGCCGTTGTCAATTTTGCCGGCTCTCGTCGACCGTCGTTGACAAATGGATAAGTTGACTTAGAATTTTTTTTTTTTTTTTTGTTGTTGAGAAATTAGCTAGAGATAGAAAAGTGAAAAAGTTTCTCCACAAGGTCGATCATAACCAAAGACAGCTTTACATTTTTAGAAAGAATAATATTTTTATTTTTCTAATTTTGTACGTACCTAACCATCCTTTCAAAAGTAGTGTTTGTGACAAATGGAAAAAACAAATAACACGATTAATTAGAAAGTTGTTGGGGGAAAAAAGACGATAATTATGGTGTGTTTTTATCTCTAGTTGGGATTGCAAAATTTCAACTTATGCTTATAGTTTCTTAAGTACCCCATATTATCTTCTAAACCGTAGCTTGTAATTTAATTTTCTTATTTATTTTTTGAATCAGTTCACGTAGACAGCCATTTAATAATAAAAAAATAATGTAAAGATAAACTCATATAAAGAAGATAGACATTCAAGTAATATATTTTAAGAACCCTAAATAGCAACTTGAATCCAATATTAAAGAACATATAAATCAAACCCCACAAAAACAATCCAGAAGTTGAAATCTCAGCAACAATCAATAAGTAACAATCTAGAAGATGAACATTTAAGTATAAGAAACAATCTGACTTGAATAAATTAATAAGAAATAATCCATAAGATAAACATTCAAGTATTAGACCATCCGCATCCGCTCGGGATGGGATGGTGGTTTCTCTCGGTTCCGGCTCCCAACCCACCGCGCCTCTCTCGGGCTCCCTCGGGCTCTCTCTCTCTCGGGTTCACCCTCTAGCTCGGCTTTAGCTTTTCCTTTTTTTTTTTTTTGCCTTTTTCCTTTTTAAAAAATGATATGTGATAATGTGGGATGATGTGGGATGGATGCTGGTGTTTGTGGGATGGTGTGGGATGGGAAGAAAAAATGATGTGGCGCTGACGTGGCATGGGTTGGCATGGATTGGATGCTGATAGTCTTATTATGTTACATATCACGTAACCTGTCACGTCATTAAAACTGACATCACGTCAACAGATGACTTTTATATATAGCACGTAGCATGCATTAAATGGTAGTTTTATAAAGTTGGATAAATAAATAGTAGTTTTTGAAATTGGATATATAAAATAGGAAAAAGTAACAAATTCGATATACTTTTAAATAAAAACCCTAAAATAAATCATAGACCGATAGACATGTTTTTTAAAAGGTTAAAATATTATAAAATAATCAAACTAAGCCTAATATAAAACTCAGTCTCTTGTATAACCCGGAGGCACTTTAAAAACATGCATTCCTAAAGGCACTCTTACACAATATCGATCATTAAAGAAAGCCAATCGTTTAAAGTGCTACTTATATTATAAGTTTATTATAAGTTTACTAGTTCAATAATGACATGGAAACCATGAGCCATGAAGAAATTATTATTTTAATCAAGCATTTATGATAGTTTTTAACATTATAACCGAATGATTGGGCTTTACTTGCTAACTTGCAATAATATTAATAATATACCTGTGAGTGAATTACACACTAAGCCCTCTATGTTTTTCTTTTATTTCTTTATAACATTAATTTTTAAATTTTCTTTTGAAATACAATTCAACTTATACTAACTAACATATTTTTAAACTTTTATTATGAGTTTATCTGTGAGTGAATTACACACTCAGCCCTCTATGTATTTCTTTTAGTTCTTTATAATATTGATTACATTAAATGCCCGTATAAACATATATACGAGTTACACATAATTGTTTTTGAAAAAATCGAAAACAAAATGATAAATAAAACATCAAAATTATACATGAATTTAATAAAGGTACATAAATGATGATTATAGAATTTAGTTTATTTATTTTCAAATTATTATTCGATTTCAATTTTATTAATAATACATTTTATTAATAAAGAAACGCGGGTTTTTAAATTTCAGTATTTATCTAAAAGTAAATGATACTTATTTACTTTTCACGTTGCCAGAGTGTATTTATTTGTTGGTTTAGTATTTATTAATGTATCACACGGCTTTAATTATTTATGAGGATTTTAAATTTAGAACAACATTAAAATGTATTTAATTTATGTTAAATTAGATATAATATTATCTCATCAAAATTTAAAAATAGAGTTTTAATTTTAACTATTCAAAGTCAAAATTAAGTTTTTTTTTAATTTTATCCTAAATGAATGGCTAAAATTCAATTTTGATCAAATAAAATGTTAAAATCTTCTAATTAAATTAATGATAGTTAGTCTTTTATTTATATTAGACGATTTTTAAAAAAATTCTATAATACAATACAACTTATATTAACAACATATTTTTAACCTTTTATTATGAGTTTACTAAGAGTTTTTTCGATTCACGAGTATTTAATAGTAAAAAAGAATGTTAAGAATCATATAATGAACATTCACCTTAACAAATGAAGAATGTGAATTATTTAGAAAGGTGAGTTTATATAAGGAATTGATTATTATACTCATTAATCTGATAGCAATGTGAAGAGACAAATACTTATTTTGGTAATTATTATTTTTGGTGCAAGGTCATCCAATGACAATCTCATTAAGATATCACCCAATGCTCTTTCCCGACAAGTGCATAGCTTTGTTTGATGATGGTGTTGCTAATGGTGTCATCTAATGAAGATGATGAGATTCCATCACATGGTAGCGCATCCGACCGTCGGCACATGACTCAGTTTCGTGATCATATTGCAGAACAATTGATGCATTATGTAGAAAGAACTCTAATTACTTTTGTTATTTCGTTTGTTTAGAACAAAAATTCTATTTTGTACCAAGATATTAAATAACTGTACTAAAATGTATTGGTTTAGCTTATGTTTTATAAAAACCGTTTGTAGACATTTATCCTGTTAAAAAAAAGTCTTTTTGATACAGACATGAAAACAAACATCAGACATGTTACATCAGAAAAAACAAACAACACCATTATTACTATCAACAATCCCCCAGTGTTAGCCGTCGCCACCACCCATGCCCAACCGCACTGCCGCCATCCTTAATATGTTTAAGATTCACGCAAGAAAAAAGTATAGAATAAATTAGTTATTTATACTTTTAATAGGACGAATTGAACAAGATATTATTAAAGTTAACTCTAAATGAGAAGAAAATTACAAAACATAGAAATGATAAGCACGTGTGTTTAGTTTGCTATATATATTAATTTTGGCGGGAAAAAGTCGTCGATGGAAGGGCGAATATGTATAATTGTCGGTGGACCTTGCCGTCGACGTCACCTTGGTCAATTTTATGAGGTCCATATTTATGTATTGCTTATCAAGGGACCAATCGTTACAATATCTCCAGACCTACTAATAAAGGGACCTTTAACCAGCAAAACACGAGAGCTAACAACCAACACTTTCATAACTCAATATATACTTTAATAATTACATTCTTTACAATTCTTTATATATATATATATATATATATATATATATATATATATATATATATATAGAGAGAGAGAGAGAGAGATTGATTTTGTACGTGTTTCGTAAACGTTAAATATAATAATTCTTATATTAACAATATTGACAAAATTATGTTTCTAGCTCTCTAATAACACATTAGTTTAAACCGACAAAGTATAAATAATGAATAATGAGAAGCACATCATTGTCATTACTCGTAAGTGTGTATTTATGTATGAGAATATAGTGAAGGGGTCAAAGCACCGGAAGTATTATTGTTTAGGTATGAAATGCTTCAAGTCATATTAACATAACTTATTTTATGTTTGAAACATCTGTAAATTCAAAAAATACTCATGTTTTACATACTTTAAAAGTTTAAAAAATAATAATTTATCCACTCTCCTCTCTCCTCTTTTTTTTCTTTCTCTTTTCTCTCTCTCCTTCGCCCTTCAGTAGTCAAATGCCGATAAACAATGTTTGCTTCCGTACCAAAAAGAGGGAGGGTGGTGTTTGGCAAGGTACCACATGTTAACTAAGGATGCTGAGACTATACTTAAAACCACTCCACATGCTCTTGTTTATGTTAAAAAAATTAAACTTTTATAGCACATAAATACATAAAAATACATTGCTAGCGATAATATGTATGCTATGTTAAATAGTAATAATAATAACAATGATAAAAAAATCTCTTGATTAATCATATTCGTTAACATCTATATATTCTGCTCTTGCGATAGATTGTAATATCTCAATAAAATCTCCAAGCTTTATTTTAATGTAGCAAGCAGATAATGGTTTGGATGAATGTCTTACATAGTTGATTTCAACCAAACATGTGAGTAGATACTAGACAACGACTAACAAACATCTTAAATTATTCTCAACCCGAATGTTTTATACTAACATTTTTTATTTCTTTGCTCTCTCTTATCTAAAACACAAGTAGCATATAACACAAACAACCCAAATATTTTCTCTCCTTACTCTCTCTACAAAACAAAACAAAACAAAACAAAGAAAGAAAGCAGCCGGTGTCACACCTGAAAGAGTAGGTGTAGTGGTGTTCCCGGGCTTCCTGATTGTAACCCAAGCGTACTTAAAAATCTTCGGGCCATGATGTACATATACAGATACAAATTTGACAATGTTGAAATACATGTAAATAAATCAATTTAAAGACTTCATAGTCATATCGATAATCAATGAGTTGTGATTAACAACTTTGAAAGCATATATGTTGAATATGAAGTCGGTTTGGTTTGAATCTTCATATATCTGTAAAAAAACAACACAAAAGAATCACAAAAAACGGATGTTAACATGTGATAACTAGTAAGTTATATAAAATGAATAAAAAAATATAAGTCAGTTATATTTTTAGATATAAAATTAAGTTAATTGCATACATTAACATTTTCTTGATAAAACTCGACGTATTCTCACACATTTTGCGCAACTAATAACCATGTAGTGATATACTAAAGATAAAAATCCTTTCAAAAACTATTAAAAATGATAACAAATTAAAATAACTATATGTTAATTTTTAGAATTATTTATGAAATTAGAGTGTGTAAATGATGTAAAACTTAATCATGTAAAGTGTTATACTTTATACTTAGGTCATATTAAGAAATTAATTTTTTTGTCACTTGAAAGAAAATTTGTTATTCTTTTAAGAGAAGTTTAAAAAATTCAAACACCACAAGCTTGTTACTGCATAATTCATAGTAAATATATCAGACAAGAGAGTACAGGTTTGACTTAATTGATTTAAACGATTACTTAATAATTAAAAAAATAGAAAATGAAAAGTGGCATGTTTAGTACGTGGTAGATGGTCTTAAAAAGTTTTAAAAAGACATGCGTTTAATTCAAACTGCAATTACCAAACGGTTTGTGTTCCGTGTTATTAGGTGTTGGTGAAAGGTGTCTCTTCTTAGAAGGTTGAAGTTCAAGTCATATAGCAGACAATAAATGTAACAGCTCGAGCCTCGTAGAATGATATTGTCCGTTTTATCTCACTGGCTCACGGTTTTGTTTCTGACATAAAACACTATACCAAAAACGTCTCATGTTAGGAGAGGTATCAACACTCTCATAAGACATGTTTCGTTCCCCTGCTCAACCAATGTGACGATGTTACAAATCTTCTCCCCTTCAACGACACAACGTCCTCGTTGTTGGCATCGGTCGGGGTCTGACTCTGATACCATCTGTAACAGTCCAAGCCTCGTAGAATGATATTGTCCGCTTTATTCCCTGGCTCACGGTTTTGCTTCTGGTATGAAATACTCCATCCAAAAGACCTAATGCTAACAGATGTATACACACTCTTATAAAATATTTTCATTTCCCTCTAGCTGATGTTGAACTGATAAAAATTAAATCTGAGAATAGGTTTACTAAATTTGTTTGACATTCTAAAAGATAAAAATAAAATAAAAATCAAACCGCAGTTAATTCTTAGAAAAAAAAACTTTGCTTAAATGGCGAAAAATCTTTTAAAAATAAAAGGTTTTAGACGATCTTATCAAATATGAGTGGTTTCTATTTAAAGGACAAATAATATCTATTTGATTGCCAAGTGTCCACTTATGAGAATAATAACTTTAGTATTATTAGTATACTTTATTCTGTATAAAAACAAATAATTATAAATAAATAATTATTCTTTATTATCATTAGCAATGCAAACAATAAAATAAACAATTATGAATAAACCTAAAAGAATATATATACATCCATACTAATATATATACTCACATCTTGTATAATATCATGTGTGCATCACAATAATGTTGAGGTGAGTAGTAGCGAAAGTGTATTCCGTGGTGGTAGCAGAATAGCTGACTGTAGCATTGTCATGAAAATAAAAATTAATAGATTTTATATATTATATTCTAGTGAGTTAAAATATATGATAGGATAAAACATTTTTGTCTTTGATTTTTTGATTGGTTGATTGTATCAATAAATAATAGATAATTCTAATAAGGATGATAAACAAAGACCTAATGGCAGGGGATAGAGTAAAAAATGTAATATTAATTTTAAAAGATAACAATTATAACTTATTTTTTATAATCAACTTTTTATGTTTGATAAAAGTTCACATTAATCGTCACTTACTTAGACCATGAGTAGTACTAATCTTTCATCTTTCTATACACAAATGCCGCATCAACTTTCACATAACTTTTTCTTCTTTTTCTCTCTCTTAACCGAAACCCAAATATAATTTAATCCAAACAACTCAAATATCTTCTCTCTCCTTACTCTATTTTATACTCCGTTCTTAAGTTTTTTAAAGACGAAAAATGAAGAGACGGAACAAGAAAGGAAAAGAACGAGAAGTTTTAACTTGTGTTATTGAGTTGGAAGAAAAGAAAAGAAAATTGAGAGGGAGTCATTTTTTTCTCTATCACTTTTTTGAGAAAATATTTGAGTCAAATAACTCTTCCTTCCTTCTCAATTTTCTTCTCTTCATCTCATTAAAAAAACTCAAGAACGTATCAACTTATCTGTTTCATTTACTTCCCCTCTCATTATTTCCAAAAAACAACTTGAGAACGAAGTGTTATACAGCATAAAAAAAAAAGGAAAACATGCGGGTGAGTCAGGTTTGAGAACCCGAAAAGGGTGGTAGCGCTCAACTCAAACATACCCGAGAAGCCCGAGCACCTTTCCGAATTAGATTTTAACTTTTCTTATATGAATTATTATTTATGATTGATATTCATAAAAAATTAAAACTATTTAGTTTTACTCTTATTCACCGGTATTTATTATAATTTTATCATAGTAATATTATATTATTATAATATTATATTGTATTGTATTTATTATTAATAAAAGATAAGTTAGGGGTGAGAGAGAAGAAGAAAATGACTGAATGGAAAGGGTGGGGGTGGGTTAACCCTTCAAAATCAGCAAACTCCGTACTCGATAAGCAACCAACTGTACAACACCCCACGAACCCACTTTCACGCTCTCCATCTATTCTTCTATATAATCCCCAATCCAATCCCTCTCTCTCTCTCTGCGTTTCTTTCTTTCTTTCTAATTATCAGCTATTAATCGCCGGCCATCGCACCGCAAGATCTTCAGACCAAATTCCATTTTTGATTATTCAGTAACGATTCTTAGTTACTCATAACTTGTATCAAGCTTCGGTTGTATCGATGATAGTGTGTGAAGGTGTTATATTCTATAAGTAGGCGGTGTCGGTGGCGTTACTCTTTTAGGTTTAGGGTTAGGGTTTTCAGGAATTGGATGAGTAAGGTGGTGGTGGTGGTCACACGCTTTGTTGCCGAATACATCTCTGAGGATTGTGGTTTGGTGATTCGTAGTCGCGGTAGGTGGGGCAAATGCGGATGATTTTCTTCTTCTTTATTTATCTCTGAATTGAATTGAATTGAATTCCCGTCTGCCTTACAACCAACGTCATTCCTTTCGTGTTCAGTTTCCTTTTTTCTTTGTGGTTTTTGGGGTTCTTTTGATCTGATTTTGTTTCCAAGAATAAGAAACGAGATTATCAACGATGCAGCAAGATCGGCGAAGAAAGGTTTAACTTGCTCAACTTTAATCTCTTTGATTTCTTCTTTGAGCTCAAATCATAAAGTTGTTTGTTTGTTGTTTACAGTTAGTATTATACTTGCTTCGTACGACTTTTAGATGCTATTGTTACTTGTGGATCAAATATTTACTTGTTTGATTTGGGGATTTTTCATTTCTGGATTCTTTGCCTCTAGATCATAAATCATACAAGTAGCTTTACACTTGAAATTCGAATACTTTTTAACACAGGGGATTAGTTGTTACATATATTAGTTAAATATGTTACCCCATAGTATTTAGTTCAGGACCATTTTAATTATTATAACTAAAAAGAGCTCAATTTTGGGATATAAGAACTTATTATTTGAAATTTAGGGGTTTTTAAATGGATCAGCTGTAAAGCTAAATGTCAAAGGAATAATTGGCTGTTTAACCTGCTTTGTTGTCTTTTAAATCACCAAATCTTGATTGCAATTGTTTTTTGGCCCGTTCTCTCGGTACATTTTATCAGTAGTAGAAAAAGCTTTTGTTGTTGAAATAAATATAGGTTTTCATGATTATTCACTGGCCTTTGATACCCTTTCAGGCCTGATTGATATATTGTTTCTTCTTTGTCATACTAATTGCAGCAAGTTGGATATTATTTTTCATGAATTCTAGCTAGTTGTAGTGAATTTTATCGATTCTCTGTATGAAATGAAGTGTTTTGACCTTCACATGGTAATTCAAGGTTGCCATGGTAAATTATTTTGATGAGTAATCAATAAGATAGCAATGTGGAACCATGATTTAGTTTTCTTGAAGTAAATAGTGCTGAGCAGATATGTTTTAGATAATTTGTTTTTGCTGTTATAGTAAAAAAATTTGATTTTTTTTTTCATATCATTGTTTGTAATCTATTGGTTCAGAGTCCAAAAGATGTGGAGTTCTTCACAGAATACGGTGAATCAAACCGATACAAAATCCTGGAAATAATAGGAAAGGGAAGTTATGGAGTCGTTTGTGCAGCTGTTGACACACAAACAGGGGAGAAAGTTGCCATAAAGAAAATAACCAACATTTTTGAACATTCATCCGATGCTATTCGAATCTTGCGTGAGATTAAATTGCTTAGGCTTCTACGTCATCCTGATATTGTTGAAATTAAACGTATCATGATGCCACCATCAAGACGGGATTTTAAAGACATTTATGTAGTATTTGAACTCATGGAGTCTGATCTTCACCAAGTCATAAAGGCCAATGATGACTTGACACATGAGCACCATCGGTTTTTTCTCTATCAAATGCTACGAGCTCTGAAATATATGCATACAGGTAACTGGTAATTTATCTATTTCTGGTAGATTGTATTTCTTTGAAACCAAAACTGATGCAGATTATATGACATCAGCAAATGTTTATCATCGGGATCTAAAACCTAAGAACATATTAGCAAATGCAAATTGCAAACTCAAGATATGCGATTTTGGGCTAGCAAGGGCTGCATTTGCTGATACCCCAACAACAATATTTTGGACGGTAAGTTATTTAATTATTTACTATACATTATCCTTCTGCAGACTACAGTGCACATTAATCTGACACATTTTATATTTGTTTCTTTTTTAAACTTTGCAGGATTATGTTGCAACAAGATGGTATAGGGCTCCTGAGCTATGTGGATCTTTTTATTCAAAGGTAAATAGTTCACCAGGGTATCTTGAACTTTGAACGTGTCTTAGAAAGTCAAAATAACATGCTTCATGATAAATGACCAAAGATTCCATGTATTATGGCTTAGATTTTGAGGTCCTTGAATTGATCTATCGACTTCTCTTGGAAGTTGAGTTTTCTTTCCTTCAGGTAACTGTATTGGGGGTTGTGTCAATTTGTGGCGGGTTTTATTGTTATTTTGGGCATGTGTGTGTTCTCTTTTTCTGGGACTTCTCTAATTCTGCTGCTATGTTAATTGCAGTATACTCCTGCTGTTGATATATGGGGCATTGGATGTATATTTGCTGAAGTATTAACAGGAAAGCCACTATTTCCTGGGAAAAGTGTGGTTCACCAGTTGGAGCTTATTACTGATCTTCTTGGGACACCATCATCAGATACCATCTCAAGGGTATACCACATTGTTTCATTTATGCTCTATGTAGTTTATTATTGCAATTCGAAACTGGATCGAGTAATTTATCTCAACTTGAGTCCACACTGATATGTTTTTTAGTGTTTGGATGGTGTTTTTTAGGGGCCAAATTGTCAGTTCCATACCAGTTGAAAAATTGTTTGCCCAAAGGAAAACATAAAATACTTATTTACTTCTCTTTCACCCTATTTCAAAAGCTTTTCATCTATAATTCTTATCAATTCAATGACTATAGTTGAGTTTCATTTTAGATGTTGCTTTTACGAGTTTATTGAACTAACATTTTATATAGAACATTATGATAGTTAGAGAGGACATAAACCTTACACCCATCACATCGACACTTCAAATGTTTTTCTCCCACCACTCAACCTCGTAGTGGTCACTTAACACCACACCATATTCTGGGACCCATCTAATACCCAATAATTAAATTAAAAACTATAAAAGTAGGAGAGAGTCACTCCCTGCGCACTAGCTTGGGCCCACCCACCCTCACCCCATGTGGTCTCCACTCTCCACCCCTTTCCCACCTTCACTACACCCCACCCCCAACCCTTGCAGTTCCCATCCCCAAATGGTGACTCCACCTCCACTTCACTTCGCCCACTCTATAGAAAACAAATTGTTGTATTTAAATCTTTTATTTAATAATATAGAAGAATGACCTTTTTGTCAACAAAATTTTTAGAATATCGTACAGGGAGCCACCAACTATCTAAACTAGTATATAGGTCACACAAGTATGTATCCGCTTTCGTTCAAACCAAATACGTCTGAAAAAATGCGAAATGATGAAAATGTTTGTCAATTTTTTTTTTGTCTATTTGATTTTTTTACTTTACATAATAGAAAAGGTAACAAAAAGTTTCTCTCTTCATTCAAAAGGATTAACATTAATTTGTGATTTCGCATGTTTTTGGGCTGGATTTGGTACAACTGAAAATGGATGCATACTTAGGTGTCCTATAAAGTAGTTTCAGTAGTGGATGGCCTCCTTGTGCATTATTCTTTTTTATATATTAGTTACTTAAATAGTCATAATTGCTAAAACCTTGAATGGTTGGTCACCTCCTGGAACATATTTTGTTACAACTAACTACTGATTATCTAATTGTGACCTATTCAATATCAGAAAATTAGTTTTTGAAACACACATGCAAATTGCCCCTCTTATCCTTTGTTGATGCTGAAATCAATTTAGATTTAATCGTGTATGATCCTCATGAAACCTCATGCAGGTTCGTAATGACAAAGCAAGAAAGTACTTGAGTGATATGCGTAGAAAGAAAGGGGTGTCGTTCTCAGAGAAGTTTCCAGATGTTGACCCTTTGGCACTTAATCTTTTGCAAAGGCTGTTGGCATTCGATCCAAAGGACCGACCAACTGCAGAGCAGGCACTTGGTGATCCTTACTTCAAGGGTCTATCGAAGGTCGAGAGGGAGCCCTCATGTCAATCTTTTTCCAAGTTTGAGTTTGAGTTTGAAAGGCGAAGAGTTACAAAAGATGACATTAGGGAATTGATATTCCGGGAGATTCTTGAATACCACCCTCAGTTGCTTAAAGATTATATCTCTGGGAATGATCGCGCAAATTTCCTCTATCCTAGGTTCTTCATATTTGATATTGTTTCTGGCTTTCACTCCTCATTGATCTCCTTTTCATTTGTTTTTTTTCTTTTTTTTAAATGAACTAAAATAAAATTATGTGCAGTGCCATTGGTCAATTCAGGAGGCAGTTTGCGTATCTCGAGGAAAACCTTGGGAAAAGTGGCCCAGTTATACCTCCCGATAGAAAGCATGTTTCCGTCCCAAGGTAAGACGGTTACAACTTTTTTTTATTTGCTGTCCACTTTTTTATTGTCCACTTTTGATTTTTTAAAGTTTTTCTTTTTCAACTTTGACCTTAAATATATTTGTTTCTATTATATAATACTTGATGAAAATTATATCATTGAAAATACATTTGAAACACAATACATGAATGTATTTTGTATCAAATATTATATAACACAAACAAAAATTTTTAAGGTCAAAGTTGAAAAAGAAAAACTTTAAAAAGTCAAAAGTGGACAATAAAAATGGGACGGAGGGAGTATCATTTAGTTACGAGGAGGTGAAAATGTTTATGATATCAAAAAGTCGATTTGCATTTTAATAATTTTAGTATTTGGCAGGTCTACAGTTTCTTCAAGCATGACTGCTCCCAAGCTGCAGCAGTGCTTGGCGGCATTTGACAATAAACCAATGGTGGCTAACATGTCTCATGTTGGTAGAGATGCAGAAGCAAATGGAAACATTTTCAATGCCGCTGCTCGCCCACCTCCAAGGATGCCCAAAGGTTTATTTTTTATTTCTTTTTGTGCGCGCACACTTTTGACTGCATAAAAGTAGGTGTTGCTGATAATATCTTGATAAACATCATCAGGAAGAGTTGTGGGCACAGTTGTTCCAGTAGAGGGTAGCAGAAATACAAAAGACGTGTTTGATCCAAGGGTAATGGTTAGAAATACAGTTGGTCTTTCACCGCATTATGCATATAGGAACAATGGTGGGAGTCAACCACATAGTCAACAGCAGTCAACAGACGGGAAATTGTCCCCTGGTGTGGTCAACAGTAACCCGTATTACAAGCAAGCACATGCTCAGCAACCAAACGAACGGGTAGCAATTGACGCAAAGTTTATACATGCACAGTCTCAATTTGGCGTGGCAGGAGCAGCAACGGTTGCTCATAGGGAGGTTGGTGTTGTTCATATGGGACTATCGTAGAGTTATTGTTTGCGGCTTTTTTTTCCACTTGTTTTTTAATCACTAGTCAAGTGTCCCCTTATATTTTAGTTTAAAAGTGGTGTTTTTAGTTAATGTATATTGCACTCCTTTTTAGCTTTTGAAATAAGGATATTGAAATAAATTTGTTATTTGACATGAGCGGATTTACCCTTTAAGTTGTTGATTTGAGTTTCCCTCATTTATTAAATTTATTTGCTGCCTGATAATTTGTACTCATGTACCAATTTCCCAATGTGTTGGAACTTTGGAAAATATTTGGTTAAACAAAAACAAATAAATAAACAGTAACCCACCATTTGGGGTTAAGATTGAACCATTTCTTCTTAGTTTTGCTGTCATTAGATTCACCACCAGGAACTTTGCTGCCATTACTACTAACTTCACTGTTATTGTAACTCCTGCTATCTACAGTCAGCGACAAAGCTACCTACCTACTGTGAATGATGATCGGACACTGTCTCTTTGTTTTAAAATAATTAACAATACTCATCTAACTTAACAAGATCTTTTTACTATTTATGATATCTACAACGTTCATTATGTAAAGTCCCCTTCACACTCAAACAAAAACACTCTCGAATACATGGATGGGAACCATGTCGTAATTAGTTGAAGGCCTTTATTTAAACAAAAACCCAAATCTTGTTGCAAATCTTCTTAATGTTTAACCAACAAGCTTGTCACAATATCCAGTCTTTTTCTTGTTTGAAAAAAAAAGAATATACTTTTCTCTACCTACACATAGCCTGTGCTTACAATATCAATTGATCATGTTAAATGTTATTTAAGATCATTTTAATATACACAAGATTAGGTTACGTGGATCCTACTCAAACGTTTTAGGTGTTGAATATATAGTTGATGTCAAATATTACTTGATGACATTAACTCTTACGAGTCTTCACTAAATCAAGCCAAACAAATCTAAATCAAATAAAGATTAATGATCCTGTAGTCCGGATTAAAATCACATGCTTAATCTAATGCTTGTA
Organism: Pulicaria dysenterica; assembly: GCA_947179395.2. Lineage (NCBI taxonomy): Eukaryota > Viridiplantae > Streptophyta > Magnoliopsida > Asterales > Asteraceae > Pulicaria > Pulicaria dysenterica. The sequence goes on along the minus strand of OX359291.1, from coordinate 9,559,395 downwards.
AGGATCCTTTTTATAACGTACCATAAGGGGTGATTTATACAGATTGACTCAATTGGAGATTTCAGATGCCGACACAAGTAAACCTACCTGATTTTACCAACACCCTCCCAACCAATCAGATCCTAACACATGTCTCTTGGCATGGTCCCACAAGTCTATCACACACGTGTCATAATTCAGGTCGTGTTCATGTTAAATGATTAGTGTCGAGCATCTTCGTGTTATTTTCGCGCCGACCCATTTCTGGCCAATTTAGTTTCGTGTTGGGTTCGGTTCGTGTCGCTTAATTCGTGTTCGGTTTGTGTCGTGTTGACCCATTTTTCGGAGATAAAATTCGAGTTGTGTTTTCGGTTAAGAAATCTTGGTTTTCAGTTAAGATTCTGTATCGAATTATCTTCCGAAAAAAAATTGCATGTAAAACTTTCTTGTATTAATTTTATTACATACTTTAATTTAACCGTCCAATTATTCGGTTAGCAAGCATCAAAATCAAAATTATAAAACTAATAAAATAGTTATAAAACACAAAAATAAATACAATTAACAACATAAGCTGGGAAATTAGGAAATGCAAACATATAACGATTTATTAGAAGGGTAGTTGTGCGATTTGTAATAAGAATAATACCAATAATACTATAAAGATTTATTAGAAGGGCTATTGGTCAACCAAGGTTATACTTTATTCAAATCAAGCATTCATGGTGGTCAATCCATGTCATACATTCTTTAAATAGGTTAATTATAGTCAATATTTGGTCAAACATAGTCCAAATGTGTCATTCAAAGTCACGCTTGATTTAAATAGGTCATAATTTATTCAAATTACCGATCAACATCGGTCAATTAAGATCATACTTTGTTCAATTGTTCATATGTGTGAATGATGGTTACACTTAATTCAAATAGGTGAATTACAATCAATATCGGTCTAATACAATCATCCACACATGAAACCAAATATGTTCATCATTGTCAACCTTGATCTATCAAAGCCATTCTTGATTCAAATACATGAATTCTGGATATCGTTGATTCTAGTTAGGTCTAAGAGATTATACTTTGTTCAAGTAAGTGAATAATTATCAACATTGGTCACTTAAGGTCATATTTGGCTTAAATATGTAATTCGCGATAATATTGGGTCAATCATGAACATCTTTAATCTTTAATATATCTTTGATATCACCTCCGCTGCCACGACCTACAACCATCATCGCTAGTAATAAAGGTACTTTTTTCTTCGTATTTTTACTTACGTTTTGTTGACTTTCTTTTTCGGTTGTTCTTCCCATTTTTACTCGTAGAATTGTGTTATTTTTTTTAAATCTTTATGGAGCTTTCAATTGCTAGTTTTATGATAGTGGGGTAATGAAGTTTGACTGTTTTGTAAAAAGGGGCTGAAAATGAGCTCAAGATTAGTAGGTTTTTGTTTGAAATGGTGGTAGTGTGGTTAAGAGATGGGCAAAATCGGTCCTGGACCGGTCCTGGACCACAGCCGGTCCGGTCCGGTCCTCGGCGGACCGGTCTTCGCGTAAGACCATTTCGATAAATTCGGTCTTCGGGCGGTCCTAGACCACTTCCGGACCGGTCCGTTTTTCGTTCGGGTATTTTCCGGTTCGGTTTAGACATTTCCGGGTTTTTTTTAGTTTCGGTTTAAAATTTTCCAATTTTCGGTTCGTTTTTTTGTTTGAAAAAAAAAGTGACTTCTTAATTTAAAAAAAATTGCAAGTTATAAAATATAAAGTGACTTGTTAATATAAAAAAATGGGGGTATTTATAGGAGGAATTGAAAAAAAAAAAATCGGAAACTAGCGGTTCGGACCGGTCTGGACCGGTTTGGACCGAAAAACTAGCCGTTAGAATTTGAAATTGGACCGTTGGGCTTGGACCGGTTTGGACCGAGTTTGGACCGGTTCGGTCTGGACCGGTTCTTGGACCGGTTCGGATTCTGGACCGGTTCGGACCGCTTACGTCATTTTCGGTCTTGGACCGGTTCGGTTCGGGCGGTCTTTCTTGGACCGGTCCGGTCGGTCCTGAAAGCCCATCATGTTCTTGATCCTCCTCTCATGTGTGATTATCTAAATTCATAGCATTTAATTATAAACTTATTACCTATAATTTTTAATAGTTTAAAATTAAATATCTTTTTTATTTTTTAATTATTATAAAAAAACCGGGTTAAACAAGTTACCTACTGGTTTCCGTGTTCATGTCGTGTTCGTGTCGACTATGATATATAATCTAATAGTAGCCAACCACAATTATTCACTCACATCAATATAATTTATCACTAACACACTGTCACACTCTCTCACACAAACACAATTATTCACAAACATCAACATAATTTTCTAAATCATATTAACTTCTCTTTTCTTATTTCATAATATAAATCTTTTTTCTTATTTTAATGTTTTTTTAAAATTTACTTTTAAAATTAATAAAATAGTTAATACAAATATAAGAAAAATTGAAAAACACAAACATGTTGAAAACTTGTTCATAACATTAAATCACGCGAATAACATATCATTTACATTATTGAAAACGACATGTTGCTAAACAAAAATTATTTGCCGCCGCAACATTACGCAGATACGTTGCTGGTATATATGTTCTAACTCTCAAGTCTAATACCCAAAACCAATATGTGATTGGGCTTAATTAGCAATTCACTACCTCCCCTAATTTGCGATTTAAAACAAAAGTTTCATTATAATTCGTTAAATTCTATATTCCCTATTGTATTTAATCAACAATTACAATGCCCAAATTAATTATTTATAAAACCAAATTATTTTTTCTTTAGCGCCCTTGTATAGATATTTCATTTTTCAGTCTCAGGCCCATTAAATGATTGCAAGGCCTAAAACAAAAATTCTGGCCCAAAAAACACTAAATTTTGTGAATTTTCCTTCATATCCTGTATTGCAATTACCCTTTGTTCTTAATCTGTGATTTGTTTCTAGACTCCAATTTGTGATTCAATTTAATGCCTAATTTGCGATTGATCAACAATCGATTGTGATTAGCAGAGCATATCTACTTTGCGATTTAAAGAATTGTTTCAAGAACTGCTCGAAGAAATGCATCAACTATGTGTTCTTAACATCTTTTTGCCTCATCCATATCATTAATTTTGATTTCATCGATTACTAATACCCTTATATGTGATTACAGCATGCGGCCACAGACACCCCTAAACAGCCCCGAAACCAGATAAAATATCGCATTGAAGACTCGATTAAAATTTGCAAAATCACGAGGTTACATTATTACGAGTTAGGAGACGTTTCTTAATCGCTAGACTTAATCTAATAGTAAAATTAAGATTTTTCTACTTCAGTTATAATATTCATTTTCTTTGATAACTAGAAAGTGTATGTAAAAGTTAAGATTACTAAAATTTGCAAAATTAAGATTTTTCTTTGATAACATCACCATCAATAATTTTTATTGGAAAAAACGATCCATCCTTGAAAAAAGTTAATTACTTGATCAAACAAGTAAATTACTAAAATAGCCTTATATTTTTTAAACCAGCTTTGATTATGATGATCAACAAGCGGCCATTATGAACATGGACAAGCCCTATATAAAAGAAATAAAAAAAACAAAAGATGTATGAATGTATCAAACCACAAGCAGAGATTCAGCAGACGGGTTTTTTTTTATCGCTTTTGAGACTAAAATTGAACCATTTCTTATGAGTTTCATCTAGGCTTCTTTCACCCTTACCACCAGAAACTTTGATGCCAATACTACTAGACTATTATCATTACTTAACAAATTACTTGTGCTCATCCTACCTTTGAAAGAAAATATTCAATCTCTAAACACAAATGAAGAATATAATATCTGCAAAATGATATAGTGATATATCCTTTAATACAAAGGAACTTGCCAACAGGGTTACGAGTGATTAGAACACTGCTGAAAGCTTGATGAAGAATCAACAAGGTATACAGAGCAGTACACTCCCAAACAAACGTTATGAAAAAAAAACAACCGTTAAGAACATGGTGTTCAAAGAGAATATCTGCAGCCCCACTTTCAACACACAGACAAAATAACCATGTTTAGAGCAATATAATCTCACAAATCAATGTCCTGTTGGTATTCATACGCACCAGCGCTGCATACGATTCAATATAGATAGTGTAGTAATTTATAATAAAAGCAGCTTGAGATACACATATGACATAACAACTTGCATATACAAGAGATATTGGCCAATAGTTTAAGAAGAAAGTTTCGTGAGCTTGGGAGAGCATTATTAGTATAAAGCAGCAACATCTTCAGAAACAAATACAATGTCTGCATGAAAATATTTGCTACACGTTAAAAAATTGTCATATTTTTTAATAGAGAAAAAGTTAAGCAAATACTACGGGCTAACATAAAAGTCTTGAATGCCCTCTAACAACACAAGAAGTAATTCACAAGATAAAACCATAGATCTTGAAAATAGAAACAACAGATGTGACGAGTGGAAGGGCGGTGATTCAAGGCACGAGTCAAAGTTCTGCAGGGTTATTGAACTTACGATTATGTTCAGTTTGGAGAATCATGAACAGAGATGCAACCGCCTTTAAGATTACGAAATCAAGCACAGGGATGACAAAAGCGCCAAATGTGAACACATCAAATCTAGCAAGAAACGGTGTGAAAACCAAAGTTATACCATTTACTACGAGCTATTATTAAAATCAAAGTGACAATCGCTGACACGTTGATTTAGATGATATCTTGTAGTCTATGGTTTAACTTTGGTTTTCACACAGCTTCTTGCTAGATTTGATGTGTTCACATTTGGCGCGTTTGTCAATAAAGATGTTCATGATTCTCCGAGCTGAACATAACCGTAACTTCAATAACACTACGGAACTCCGACTCGTGACTGGAATCACCCCCCTTCCACTAGTCACGTATGTTGTTTCTATTTTCAAGATCTATGGCTTTATGTCTTCTGAATTCCTTCTCGTGCTGTTGGAGAACATTCAAGACTTTTACGTTAGCCTCGTAACATTTTCTTAACTTCTTCTCTATTAAAAATATGATATTCTTTTAACTTGTAGCAAATATTTAACTTACTTCTTAAGCTACTGACCAGTTGCTGCAGCTACTGCTTTAATTTTAAATTAGTACATTGTCTATATTGAATTGTATGCAGCGCTCACCAGTACGTATATACCAACAGGACATAGATTTGTGAGATTATATTCATTCTAAACATGTTATTTCGTCTTTTTATCTATGTGTTGAAAGTGGGGTTGCAGATCTTCCCTTTGAATACCATATCCTTAACAGTTGGTATTTTTTGCATAACGTTTGTTTGGGAGTGTGCTACTTTGTATACCTTGTTGATTCTCCATCAAGCTTTCAGCAATGTTCTAATCACTCGTAACCCTGTTGGCAAGTTCCTTTGTATTAAATGATATATCACTACATCATTTTGTAGGTATTATATTCTTCATTATGTTTAGAGATTGAATATTTTCTTTCAAAGGTAGGGTGAGCACAAGTAATTCATAATAAAGAATAAGAACATTCCATTAGAAAGCATTACAATATAACAACTTAATAATGTAAAGAAGCATGAAATGAAAAGTTAGATAGTTTGTTTTAGATTGAGCGGCTTGGTCTTGGTTAAAGCACATTAGTTAGATCCGTGCATTTACAAGACATCTTAGCTTGGATGAAGGCAAAGATTTTGTTTAGGATGGTTGTGTTTTCTTGGACCCTCCTTGAAGTGTTTTGAACCTCTTGTTGTAGGCCAAGAAAATCTTCTCTTGACACATAGGAGTTTCTCCTAGATGAGGATGTGCCCTCTCCATGTGGAGTCATTTGTATATCGGGAATCCCTTGATGTTCTTTTTCATCTTCATCTGAATCCTCCAATCTAGTTCGTTTTGATCCTCCGATTAGTTTCCTTTTGTCCAAGGATCGGCGGTCGCTGGGTTAGGCATTGTTAGGTATGGAACGTGTCTTCGGAAGCGCAAGGCGAGAGAATACATTTGAGAGGATACTACCATAGGGTAAGTCACGCCTAGAGGTGGGTACACCATTCATACAGTTGGCCATGAAGAAAGCCATGTCAAAATTTTGACTGGTTTTAAGGCAAAAGAGGATAAGGGCAACCGCGGCATGAACATTGGTTGGTTACCACTTTTGACATAGATGTTATGGTTGATGACCTTTGTCCGAACTTGACATTCGGGTAGAAGTTGGTTTGCCAAGATTTTAGTGGTAGTAAGGAGGATACTTGTGTTTCAAATGGTGCCAACAACAACTTAAGGATCAATGTCTAGATCTTCTAGAGATCAGAAGTCGTGGACATCCGAGTAAATTGTCAACAGTGAGGGGGACATTTAGATATTCGCCAAATGTATGAAGGTTCCACTTGGATGTACCATTAAATTGAAAACCTGAGTAGTTTAATCGGACATGGTTGGGGAAAATAGGATGAGTTAGTTGAAGAAATTCCCCTAAATGGTGGAGTTGAAAGTTTCTTCAACATTATATTCGTAGTTCATTTAACTTGACGGGACTCCCATTTTGAGTTTTTCTTTGGGCTACAAGAGGCCGGTTTGTTCTAAGAACTTGGCGTGAGGGAGATAGTGGAGAAGAGTCTCGGGAGATGCTTTTTCTTGATGATGACTCACCGCGTGTGCGCTTGGGTGAGTCCCTTTGAGTCATACGTATGCGTCCCATGACTAGAAAGAGATAACAAAATAAGAATGATATATTCTTCATAGAGTATGTGTGAGTGTGTACGCGTGTGCGTGCGCCTATATGGATGTATACGGAATTGAAAGTGCCAATTTGTTGTTTGTATGAAATGTAAGGAACAAAAACTTGGCAACTTCAACATACTTGTTTTATCCTTCTAATTCATTTGCATGGTTATCATAAGTTTGATATCATGTTATGATTGATTAGGTGACGTGTGTGTATGCATGTGTGATTTTTAAAATATTTTGAGTGTACAACAATGTAACAATGTAACAATGTAGGTGTGTTTCTTGGATGCACATTAAAAGAAGTTCATTTGAGAACCGTTGTTAGTGCGAGAACCGCGAGAACCAATCTGAGTCGTCCAATTTCCCCTCTTTCAATGTCATTGTCCACCCATGAATTTCTTACATGCACCCTGCCACACTCTATCCCCGCACGCTCTCCATCCATGAACTTCCCATATCCAAGGAACGGCTAAAACAGGTTCTCGCACTAGCAACGGTTCTCAAATGAACCCTCCCACACACACACACACACACACACACACACATATATATATATATATATATATATATATATATTAAGTTTTAATTTAAAGAGAGACTAATTTTTCTTGAGAAAGTGTGAAAATAGACATGTGTAAATGCATACATGAGCATTATTTAAGAAATATGTGAACCTAATATGCATGAATATATAAATTATAGAGGTAGGAACATCATACGAAAGAATGTGAAGATTAACTTGTAGGAAGAAGTTAGAAAGAAGTCGGCGGAACTTTTGCCGGAGATCTAGCAAAAACTGGGCATCAAGATTATCAAGTAATCCATAGGAGAGCATAATTTACAAAATTCAAAATCAACATCAAAAGCTATACAAACTTGAACAGAAACTAACCACTTAAGGAGGTGTACTTGATACCGCCTTTTCCTTTGGTGACCAATTAGAAGTATGGGTTAAAATCGTCTCGATTCTATCAAGTGACGCTTCTAATCGACCAGAGTTCATGTTAAATAACGCTTCACCAGTCCCCACAGCCCTACAAATGCCGCGCACAAAAAAAGAAAAGAAATTAAGAATCCTTTTTATCCACCTAAAAAGGTTTAGGTATACAAATCCATCCCCGTTCCCATTCTACTAGTTATGAAACTCATTCACTACAAACCACATCTAAGCAAAGCAGCCATACTTACCCTGTGAATTCTGGAAGAACATAGTCTGCCCTCCACCCAAAACGCAGATCAACACCAGGGCACAACCCAAGAGATGTCTTGTTGCGGATCCGAGATACCCCATCCCCACCTAAACAAGATGTAAGCTTCCATTTCCAACCAGTTGCATGCAACTGAAAACTATGGCCTATTCCCACCTGCATTATTTCCATACAAAATATCTCAAGTATGTGTGTGTGTGTGTTTATCTGTTTCTTGATGAGAGTGACAGAGATTGAGATGGCAGATGTGGGTGGCTAATTAAACCTGAAGATTTACGAATCTGGTTAGCGGGATCTTCTTAGAAACAAGGCGCACATCGTGATGTAAAGGCTCATACATGAATTTCCATCTTCGGTCATTTGACAAAGGCTTCAAAACCAGTTTTGCCTGGCACTCATTAATCGGCGAATTGTAGAACTGGACCGCAATCACGGTTTTAAAACATTAATACCCACATAAACTCTTTCATCTCACATATTATTTACACAATTTCAAAGTAGAGTTCCATAAATATGAAATTTTGCCAAACACTTTACTACTACTGTTATCTTTTAGTAAATCAAAAGCTGCTGATTTACATATCTTGGCAATGGTAGTAGCATTATAGTCTTAAGATATAATGAGCCAAAATCTTGCTGATTTGGTGAAAGATATAGTAATTGATAACAATATTTGTAAGTATGATGAAAGAGTATAATACCTCCAAATTAATACCAACTCGAAACCCTTGAATTTCTTCCCTGAACTTCAAAAACAACTCTGAGGGCATCAGATCTATGCTGTATGATTCATCCCATGATTTGGGTTCTTGCCCCGAATCCATCTTCAAAAGCTTCACTGAAACTAACAAACGGAAACCAACAATCTTAACACCATCGCTAAGAATTGAAAGTTTTCTAAACAAACTTCATCGATTTCATCGAGTGAGCGAAGTTTCCCAAATCATAGAGGGCATAAATAATCACTTAATGAAGAACAAAACTACAAAAGATATATAGTCCACCAGGGAAAACTAAAAACCTAAGGGAAAACTAAAAACCAAAGATAGTCAGTTCAATAAGTTGCAAAATAGCTTGCCTAAGGGAAAACTAAAAACCTAAGGGAAAACTAAAAACCAAAGATAGTCAGTTCAATAAGTTGCAAAATAGCTTGCCTAAGGGAAAACTAAAAACCTAAGGGAAAACTAAAAACTAAAAATAGTCAGTTCAATAAGTTGCAAAATAAGTAGCAAAACAGTTTGTTGATTAACAGCATAAAAAATTAGCAGTTGCATCTTCACATATAACAAGTAGTGTAAATCTGTAAGTAAGAAAAGACGAAGGCTAGCAGAGAGAGAGCAAGATAGACGGAGATCTGTAAGTAAGAAAGCATAAAATATAAATGGAGACAACGATGTCGGAGATGGAGGGCTGCCGGAGAAGAAAGAGATACGTAGAGAGAGAGCAAAATAGACGGAGACATACCTTCAGGAGAGAGAGTGCCGCCGGTGGAGAAGACGACCAATTGCAGGGAGACAGACCGCCTACGGTCGGAGAAAGAGAAGGGGAGCAGAGCCGCCGGTCGGAGAAGGAGAAGGAGAAGACGATGGTTTAGTACCGTCGGAGGGTTTGTGGGTCTACAGCGATCGGATGAGATTATCTTCGGTTCGATTATGGGTATGATTGGGGAAGCTTCTCTAAGGATTTAAGAACTTCTACACTCTCTTCCAGCTAAGAAATAAAAGAAAGGGACAGAAACTATTTAGAAAATGAGTGTTTCTGAACAAGAAAGAAAATAAATTAAAATTTATGTTCCTGAATAGAAGAGAAAAGAAAAGAAAGTTAACATATTTATAATTTTACCTCTAGCTTATAAACAAATAATAGCACATATATATTAATAGAAATAATGATATTGTAATATGTTTTGATATTGATTACAGTTTGACGAATTGTCTATGTTTTCATATTAATGGCTACTAGTTCATATCAAACAAAAAAACATGGATGAGTCATCACATATTGGCTACGTGGAACAAAACCATGATTGTAGCAAATGAATAAGGATATAAAACTAATCAAATACCAATTACATAATTGAAACAAATAAATATATATATGTATAGGTAAATAAAAACCTGGACTCATGGAGGTGACAACGGCAGCTGGCTACGAAAGATGAGGCTACGTAGCAGGCGATTCTTTGAGATATTAATTACGTGAGGTTTATATATATTAGGTTAAGGGTATAATAGTCTTTATAAAAGAGTTTTAATTATGTTAAGATTCTTTCTCTCCAAATCTCTCCAATATTGAGAGGAAAATTATGAGAGAAAATATGACACATTCTTCTCTCCCCTCCTTTTCTTTTCTTTCTAAAAAATAATAATGGAACACACTAAATTTATAAAATCATCTCAAATCACTCCCTTTCTCTCCTAAAATTAGATTGGGGAACACACCGCTAGAGTTGAGTTTTTATAATTTTTAAAAAAATATTAAAATAAGTTAATAAAAGTTATAAAATTAAAAATTAATTCAAGTAGCTTGTAGAGGCCAATGGGGTTTAGCCAATTTGGTAAGGTGTCTCCCTTCCTCATAAGAGGTTGTAGAGGCCAATGGGTTTCCTCCATGGAGTGAAGATCGCCATTAATTTGAACCCATACTGGAGAGGCGGGAAAGTGTCCTATTAATTTGCCTGTCAAAAAAAAGTAGCTTGTAGAGGTGGGAGCTTTTAAAACCCAAATTACATAAATAATCTTCGATTTATTTGTATTTCTTATTTAAATGTTTATTTTTGTTTTTTTATATCTTTTTATATTTTTAAGCTACAACTATTTTGTCAAACACTTTGATACAAATAAAATTACAGCTCTTAATAAAAGATACAACTACAGCTTCTTCGCCCCAGCTTTTAGCTAGTTACGCCAAATATATCTTATATAATACTTGCATTTTTTTATATTTTTGTTATATTTATTTTAGGTCTTTAGGGTATTACACATGTGCATCACATGTTAAAGTTGTTTGCGTTAGTACTATACTTGCTTCATCAAATATTTACTTGTTTAATTTGGGCATTTTTAACTTCCAAGTCCTTTGCCTCCATATTATAAATCATATAAGTAGCTCTACACTTGAAATTTGATTACTTTTTAACACAGGAGATTGGTTGTTACTTTATTAGTCAAAACTAGGTTTTAAGCCCGTGTAAACACGGGCCATCATGTAAGATTTTCGGCTATGATTTTATATTTATATTATTTAAGTAATATAATACTAAAGGAATGTTAACATATAGGTTTATAAAATTATTCTTTTATTTAAATAAGCTTAAAAAAGTCAAAAGTAGTTTATGTATAATTGAATGCACGTATGGATATTACAAAAGTATACTTGAGATATATCAAAATCATATAAAAAATGCAAGCATTGGTTACATAATAAAAGCAGATTGCTTATGAAGACGTTATGCTACAAGTTACAAAAGTCTTTAAGTAGAATGTCCCATATTGGGTCCGAGTGCAAATTAGATTAGGAAAACACCTCTCGTGTTACTCTTCAAACTTTTTTTCTAACTGCATAAAAGGGGGATAGGCCATTTTAATCCAGTATCTAATATACATGCACTTTATGTATATTTGTTCTAAAAGAAAAAAAAGACAACGTTTGAATAAGGTGCATACCACGTTCGTGGATAATATAACGTAAAGATTACAATTTTAACGAATGAAAGGAAGTTTAAGGTCTTACAGTAATATGAGGCAAGAAAGTCAATTTTACTAAGGTAGTTATTAAGGTATTTTGAAATAAGCAAAGTAATAAGCTTGCAAGAAAATAGCACCACGATCTAGGAATCCGGCTTGACTGCAGGCATATGTAGGAATAAAGCTCATAATAGAATCTTGATCTACAATTGCCCAACAACCCATTGAGCAATATTTACCTTAGTTGTATCATCTAGGCACAACGCGTAACTCTGTAAATCCTGTAATTGCAAACAAAGAAAGGTATAAAATAGCTTTGCCATTGTATTGGTTTAATTAGGAAAGACAAAATCAGAATTTGACGCCAACTGATATTTAAAACATAATGAGTAATGCTTTACTATATGCGAGACTAATTCACAACCTATTGTTTGCATCTCAGTATTCTAAACTAAAGCTAAACCGTAATCAAAATCCACAAAATTAAAACTAAGAAGATTGTTATACAAAGCAATTAGGTATAATTGCAATATGACCGTGAATAACAATTCAAAAGCTACAAAATTTAAATCTTATTCATTTGTTTCATTAACAACTCATGATGCACCAGGCATAGTCTATTAACTAACATCTAATATGTGTTGAAGAATACTTAATTTTTGAAATGAACAAAACCTAAATCAAAACACCGAATGAACTTTATTAACTCTTACCATGTTGAAGTAGGATAGCCCCAAATTTGGTTGGAAGTCGTGGTAATCAAAATCTTGTCCAATTTTAACCTTCAAATCGAATCTTCAAGATAAAACAAATTCAGAAATCATAAATTAGATATATTATAAAGTATGTATTAAAACTACACAAAAAGAAAACACACACACATAGACAACCTTCATTTAGTAGCAATATAAAAAGAGAAGTGGAGTTGGTAGCACACCTTAAAAAGGAATGAGAATCAGATTTTCTAGAGTCATTATGCTTAAAAAATTCATAGGGGTAAACAATAACAACTAATTCAAGTAAAACTTAAGGGTGATTCAATTTCAAAAAAAGGAATTATCAAAGTTTGTGTCATGAATGTCATCCTCGATCAATCTCCATATTGATTAAATGTTAACTTTATTTTAATTCACATTGTTAATCATAATAGTTTGACTCTAAAAAATTAAAATTAAAATTATAAAATTATAAGAATAAACGATCAAGATTAAATATTTTATCAAATAAATGATCAAGATCATTTAATAATTTTTTTATAATTAGTCTTTTATACGTTAGATAGTTTAATACCCGTGTATAAACACGGAGATTGTTTATTTAAATTCTAAACGTTTATGATATGAAATCTTAAACATATAATAAATCCACATACCGATGACAGATCAAGAAACATTCATGTAAATGTGAAAAAAGAAAATTGATATACTCACAGATTTGTGCTAATAGTTGTTAGCTATTTTAGAAAATAAAGAAAAATAATTAATGGAAAAATTCTAAGAATAATTTAAAGCCATTTTAAAATAGAAGATTAACTATTCCTATAATATATATTATAGATTAAATATTAAAGATACACTTGAGTTATATATACTAAAATTAACATAATTTTATCTCTTTTTTAAAAGGCCAGCCGATTTAATAATTACAAAGAACCGTAAAAATCCTTACATCGGAGTAATGTCATCATTAGTTACTTTAAAAATTAAATAAAAAAATTAAACTACTTTATGAAAGAGCAAAAGAACCGATGGTATTTTTAATATCTACAAGATGATATTAAATAACGTGATCAAATAATATTCAAAAATCTATTTTTAAATGATGCTACTTTATCTATAATTGATTTGATTAAAAGTTATCTTTATCTTAATTCACAATGGTTAGTCTTTGACTCTAAAAAGTCAAAATCAAAATTTTAGAATTAAAGGAATGAATGGCTAAGATTAAATATTTTATTAGATAAAGAGTCCAGATTATCTAATAATTTTTTTCCAATTAGTCTTTTATATATATTAGAAGATATGCTACCCCGTAGTATATAGTTCAAGACCATTCTAATTATTTTGGGATAAGAGAACTTGTTATTGGAAGAGTGATGGCTGCTTTATTTTCTTTTAGAATCACTAAATGTTGATAGCAACTGTTTTTTTGGCCCATTCCCTCCATATTTTACCACTTGCACAAAGAGCTTTTGTTGTTGAAATAAATATAGGCTATCATGATTACTCACCGGCCTTTGATAGGTATCTCTTGTTACCCTTCAAGTCTGATTGATATTTTGTGTTTTCTTTGTCGCTAATCGAAGCAAGTTGAATATCTAATTGATGAATTCTAGCTAGTTTAAGCGAAAATTTGTGGAGTGTCTGTTATCAAATGACTGAACAATTAGGCAGTATGGGTTATAGTGAAGTATTTCACCTTCACATGGTAATTCAAGGTTGTCATGGTAACTTATTTTGATGAGTAATCAAGAAGATAGCAATGTGGAACCATGTTTTAGTTTTCTTGTAGGGTATAATACTAATCAGATCCATTCTCAGTAAATTCTTTTGTTGTGACAGTCAAACTATTTGAATTTTTTTCATTGTTTGTAATCTATTGAGTTCTCTTGGAAGTTGAGTTTTCTTTCTTTGAGGCAACTGTATTGGGGGTTGGGGGAGTGTTATTATGAGAATGAATATTTAGGTGAGAATGAGAGAATAAATATTAGCCATCATTTAGATGTTGATCTATGAGATCCAAGAGTCGTAATCACTCATCGTAATTCATGACTATCGCAATTCATGGTTGGGTTATGAATTAAATGAGGGAACAATTGTAAACCATACGATCAAATCAAATGAAGGGTCAAGATTAAGTCTCATTCTCACCTAAATATAAATTCTCATTTGAACCTCCCACTGAGGGTTATGTCAATTTGTGGCGGTTAATTGTTATTTTCTGTGTGGGTGTTCTCTTTCCCATGACTTCTCTAAATCTGCTGCTATGTTAATTGCAATGTACTGCTGCTGTTGATATATGGGACATTGGATGTATATTAACAGGAAAGCCACTATTTGGGTCTCTTATGTTCTATTCAATTATTGCAATATGAAACTCGATGGAGTGATATGTATTTAGTGTTTGGATAATGATTTTGATCTTGATTTTCTGATTATTTAGGATCATATAGTCAGTTCTATACCAGTTGCAAAATAGCTTGCAAAATTTGGAATCCTGGACAAGAAAGCCACACAACTATTAAAACTAATATATTGGCCAGTAGGCCACCAACATGCGTAATGTTGAAAATGTTTTTCAGTTATCTTACTATTTGAAATTTTTTTACTTTATAGAGTACTAGTATTTTACCCGCGCGATGCGGTGGGGTAAAATAGTTTCATTTGTCGACATAGGGGTGTTCAAAATTCGGATATAAACCGTTTTAACCGTAATCCGAACCGCTCCGTAACCGAAAAAGCCGAAACCGTTTTCAAATTCGGTTTTCGGTTCGGTTTAAAAACCGAAACCGATTACCATAAACGGTTTTCGGTTCGGTTACGATTTTAGGAATTTTCAAACCGAAAAACCCGAATTATATATTATATAAAATATAAATGTTTTTAAAAAAATTTTAAAGTACCATTTCCCTGGCTCTCTCCGACCTCTCGCCTTTCCTGTCTTCTATTTAACTGTAACACCACTTTTCTAAAATAGCTTTTAGAAATTCAATTACTACTGATTAGCATTCTAAAATATCAGAGTTTGCGAAAAACTAACTACAACACTTTAATGCTAACAGTTTTACAAAAAGTAGTGTTAAAAGTACTAATTTCAAAAGCTGGAAGCTATTCAACTCTGTGGAGCACCGGGGCCTTACCCTTGCTGGAATCTGGTTACCTGCATGTACAACATACTAAAACGTAAGCTTTCGCTTAGTGAGCATACTACTGACTAATAAACACATAGCATGAGTATCTCTTCTCGGGAGGTCTCGCATCCCATCTATAACCTGCAAAACAGTCAAACTGTTAACTAGTCCCGGGGTATGATCACACATCGTGTGTAACCAAGCCCCTGACGCTTTATTTGTGGGTATAAGGATCTCAATATACCCCTTTCACTATTCTGGATACAAAGTATCCGCTTTTCTTAGTACAAGACTTCTCTAAGCCAGGTACTTTCTGTACTCGAGCACATACATAACACATATCACAAACACATATATCATATTGTTCACTTGGTACATAAATGCATACTACTCATATCAAATACTATAACATAGTGCTACTGAACATCTGAACAGCAGCTTTTAACTTAACATATCAAACATACAATTGATATACTAATCACTTAGTGCACAAATATATACTAATCTGATTAAAGGTAAGTACACTCACCTTAACAGCTGTAACACCCCAAAATGGGGCCTAGTTGTAAACTGTAGTACATGTAGCTTTAATTGTAGTACGTTGACTTTTAATTGGTGTCTCGTTGTTAAATGTAGTATACATGTTGTTAATTGGTGTTCAATATGTTAATTGGTGTTTTAAACATGAATTGGTGCTAATTGGTGTTAAATGGTGTTAACTAGTGTTAAATGTGGATAAAAATGTAGTATTATGAAAAGTGTCATAAGTTGACCAAGTAGACAAATAGTTGAAGGGTTTTGGATAATGGTTCCAAAAATATCTCCGTTAGTTGAAACGGATAACCCTAAGTTGTGTATCAAGTTGAATAGGAGAACAAAATACCCGAGAGGGGTATTAGGCCATTGAGTCGGCCTTGACTCTTTCTTAGCCCCCTGGATAAGCTAAAACACACACACAACACATATTATGTACGTGCAAAACACACACACACACTCAAACTCTTGCCAATTTGAGAAAGGAAGCAAGAAAAGAAGGGATTAGAAGCTGGATTCAAGGGATTGAATCTGTTCTTGTACCTTGTGCTCATCATCTTTGTAAGTATTTGTCTAGAAAGCCTAGTTCTTGGTGTGTTACTTTGTATGGTGACAAATTGATGATTTAAAAGTGGATTGAAGTTGTTTTGATGCAAGAAATCATGTAATAGGTGCTTGTGTATGTTAGGATTGTTGTGTAAACACTTAAATGTGGATTCAAGGTGATTTTTATGTCAAAAACCCGTAAAACAGTAGCTGTGTTCGAACAGAGCAAGAACACGCTGTAAATGTTGTTCCTACGGGCGTAGTATTATATTGCTACGGCCGTAGGGTGTTGTTGTGTTCCTGCGGTCGTAGGAAATGGTTGCTACGACCGTAGTGTCATGTTTAAGAGGATTACCACCCACGGGTGATGGAAACGAGACTACGGGCGTGGGTATATAACCTACGGCCGTAGTTACCCAAATGATGCCTACTACGGGCGTAGTATATAGTTACTACGGCCGTAGGTCATGGTTCTTTGGTAAGAACTCCTACGGGCGTAGTGCATATGTATTACGGCCGTAGTACATGTTGGAATGTTGTTCTGCGGGCGTAGGAACATGTTCCTGCGGCCGTAGGAGGCTGTCAGAAGCCATGTTGACCTTTTGTTGAGACAGTTATTAGTGTTGTCTGTTGTAGTGTGTACTAAGGGGTGTTTGTCCATGTTTATTGGTGTTAGGTGACTCGGACGATTCTGTGTGCTCTTGGGATTCCCGATTGCATATCTGCCTCTTGTAGTTTCGAGGTGAGTACCGGTTTCCCATGAGTCTCAGTAGGTAAGTTATCTGTAGTATATGTTGACACATGACTGGAGTATTGATACGTGGAAATGGAGGTATGTTATGATAAAGTTGTACCAGCATGCTTAGTATTATTATTGTTGATATGAAAGATATTGTTGTGATTATATGCGCGCATGAACTGGATCCTTATTGGATCAACTAGTTGTTTATGAAGTTTTGTCCGGACACTGAATTGGAGAACACGGAGGTCAGTCAGGTAGACGGGTGTCAATACTTGGCTGGGTTCTCGGGTAGACGGGAGTTAGTACCCGGGCACTAACGGTACTCAAGTAGTATACGCTTGGGTAATGGTCCTGCAGGCCGCCGTTCCTCTAAGGAGTAAGGTTACTTAATAGATGGGAACCAACATGATAGATAATTGGCGTACTATGTGGACGGCTTTTGGGTTGTTGAGCGGGGTTAGCTCCCCTGCAACATACGACTACTGCTGACACGTTTGTCACGTCACAATATGATAGGATAGCCCTGTGTGCTGTTCTGATACATGATAGCCTGCTTATTGTTGCTTATGTGTAATTGGTGCTCACTAGCTAGTTGTAGCTAACGGTGCAAGATTTACCTTTTTCGCAGGTTGATGCTAGAGGCCTGGTGAGGCGGGTACCGATGGTAGCTTTTGTTGTATATACCTTTTGGGGAACATGTTGTTATATGTATGGATCCGGTGGTCGGAACTAGTTGGTAACGCTTGTAGCTTTGAACTTGGCTAACCTTTTTGTTGTAATTAATTAGCCGAGTCAATTTTGTAGTTTTTGTAAATGGTGTTTGATTCCGCTGCAACACTTTTGATAATCGATGTTTAAAAAGTTTAAATTAACTCAAATTTTAAGCTCGTTAGGGGTGGCGTTACAAGTAGGTATCAGAGCCTAAGTTTGAGGAATTGGGTACTCGTTGAAGTATTCAATCTCAAGTTCGGGTTCGACCATCGTTAAGTGTTCCTATCGGGGTAATTGGGTTAGAGTTGAGTGTTATGTGGCTGTTCTATGTGATAGATTAACTGTAGTATTTGTACATGGTGAATAAATGGTGTACTAACTGTGGTCTACGTGTAAATAGTTAGTTGAGTAGAAATGGCCGAACGTAGAGCTACGACAGAAGAGGCCCTCAAACGAATGGAGGACGAGGCCTCAAGTGAACGACGGGAAGCTGAGGACGAGGCTTCTCAGCATAATGTGGAACCGCCAAGACACGATCAAGAGCAGGCGGCATATGTTAGACTGTTAGAGGAGGAGCTCCGATTGACGAGGGAGCTGTTGCAAAATGCTTTGGCAGTGAAGAAGCCAAAGAAGTGCTCTTACAAGAAGTTCTTGTCTTGCGGGCCGAAGGTTTATGAGGGTAGTGATAATCCCTCTGAGACTATTCGTTGGTTACGTGAGACGGATCAGGTGTTCGAAGCTTGTGAATGTGAACGTGAGCTTCGCGTCAGATATGTTGTTCAGAGGTTGAAAGGGCCAGCTCTGGATTGGTGGGATACAGTTAAAGATACGTTGAAGCCGGAGGTGATTGATGCTCTGACTTGGGAGCAGTTTTCTGAGAAATTAAAAGCGAAGTATTGTACAGATTATGATCTGGAACGATTGGAGAATGAGTTCAGTAGTCTCCGTAAGGGGGACAAGCCTGTTGAGGACCTTATTCATGCTTTTACGGATAAGGTTAGATTCATACCGCATTTGGTGACTGACGAGAAAGCCAAGATGCGCAAGTTTGTGAACATGTTGCCACTTGATTATCGCGCTCATGTTAGAGCTGCGGCTACTTTGGATCGGGCGTTTGAGATAGCCCGACAGATTGATGGAGATAGACGCCAGGGAAAGGGGGATCACGCTGCTGAGGGTCAGAAAAGGAAGTTTCAGCAGTTCTCGAAAGCTGGTACTTCTAAGGGGCAGCCGTCGACTGGGGGAAAGCCTGATTCTTTCAAGAAGGCTAAGTTTGAGGGTTCGTGGTGCTCTCTGTGTCGCACCTACCATGCCGGTGATTGTTCGAAGGCCACTACTCGTTGTTTTAGGTGTGGTCAGAAAGGGCACTCGGTGAATGAGTGCGAGTTTAAAGAAAACGTCTGCTACAAATGCCACAAGCCAGGGCACCGGATCACAGATTGTCGCTCAAAGTCCGATGCTGGAGCTGGAGGATCTGCCTCAGGGCAGAAGAAAGACAACGCTCCCCGTGCTAAAGGGCGGGCGTTTCAGATGACGAAGGAAGAAGCAAAGGGTGCTGGGGACGTAATTACGGGTACTTTTCTTATTAACTCTACCACATCATGTGTATTGTTTGATTCTGGAGCTACATATTCTTTTGTGTCAGTATCTTTCTGTGATAAATTGCAAATGCATGTATCTGTGTTGTCTGAGCCCGTAAGAGTAGAGACTGCTAGTGGTAAAGTAGTTCCAGTTGTAGATAGTGTCCCTCAAGCGGTTATTGATATCGACGGAAGTAGTTTTCCTGTTTCTTTTCTTCTTATGCCGATTGCGGGATTCGATGTGGTGATTGGGATGGATTGGCTTAGCAAGTTGAACGCTGAGATTTTCTATTCTAAAAAGTTGATTAGAGTTCCTTTACCTGACGGGTCATATGCTGTGGCTCGTGGCGAAAGGCGAAAGTTAGATATTCCTATCATTTCTCTGTTGAAAGCAAGAAAGTCGGTTTCGAAAGGCTGCGATTGCTATTTAGCACATGTGATTGATGCTAAACTGGAGAAACGTGTTGTTCGTGATATTCTGGTGGTGACCGATTATCCTGAGGTATTTCCTGATGAGTTGCATGGGTTACCGCCAGTCAGAGATGTTGAGTATAGAATTGATCTTGTTCCGGGGCTACCCCTGTGGCTAAAGCTCCATATCGTCTTGCTCCTTCCGAGGTTCGCGAGATGATGACGCAGATTCAGGAGTTACTAGACAAAGGCTTTATTCGCCCGAGTTCTTCTCCTTGGGGTGCTCCGGTACTGTTTGTGAAAAAGAAAGACGGGACGATGAGAATGTGCATTGATTATCGGGAGCTGAATAAGCGAACGGTAAAGAACAAGTATCCTTTGCCGCGGATAGATGATTTGTTTGATCAACTGCAGGGAGCGACGTGCTTCTCAAAGATTGATCTGCGGTCTGGATATCACCAAGTGTTAGTTGCTAATGAAGACATTCCAAAGACGGCTTTCCATACTCGTTATGGTCATTACGAGTTTTTGGTGATGCCTTTCGGTTTAACCAATGCTCCTGCGGTTTTCATGGACCTGATGAATCGGGTTTGTCGTCCATTTCTTGATAAATCGGTGATTGTGTTTATTGACGATATTCTCATCTACTCAAAGACTGAAGCTGAACACGAGTTGCATTTGCGAGAGGTTCTTGAAACTCTTAAACGGGAGAAGCTTTACGCTAAATTCTCGAAGTGCGAATTCTGGTTGCGAGAGGTCCATTTTCTTGGTCACGTGATCTGCAGCGATGGCGTGAAAGTTGATCCGGCAAAAGTCGAAGCGGTTATGAATTGGGGAGTTCCCCGAACTCCTTCTGAAGTTAGAAGTTTTCTCGGCTTAGCTGGTTACTATCGGCGGTTTATCCGCGACTTTTCTAAGCTTGCGGGTCCTCTGACTAAATTAACCCGCAAAGATGTTGCGTTCGTTTGGGCGGAAGCTCAAGAACAAGCGTTTCAGTCGTTGAAACGGCTATTGTGCGAGGCTCCAATACTTTCCTTACCCGAGGGATCTGAAGACTTTGTTGTTTACTGTGATGCCTCGTATTCTGGATTGGGGTGTGTGCTGATGCAGCGAGATAAAGTGATTGCCTACGCCTCAAGGCAATTGAAACCTCATGAAGGCAACTATCCGACTCATGATCTTGAGTTGACAGCGGTAGTGTTCGCGTTGAAATTGTGGAGGCACTATCTCTATGGCACCAAGTGTGTGGTCTGTACGGATCACAAGAGCCTGCAATATGTATTCACGCAGAAAGAGCTCAACATGAGACAACGCAGATGGCTCGAGTTGATCAAAGATTACGATTGTGAGATTCGCTATCATCCTGGTAAGGCCAATGTGGTGGTGGATGCATTGAGTCGCAAGAGCTCTACCACAGATGCTAAATTCATGAAACTTACTGTGATTCCCGATATCATTGCTCGATTAAAGGAAGCGCAGCAAGTAGCGTTGCAAGATGAAAACCTAAAAGCAAAAACGATGAAAAAGCTGAAAGATCAACTTGTTGATGATACTCGCGGACTAAAGACGTTTCAGTCTCGCGTGTGGGTACCTCTTCATGGTGATAATCGTGAGCTGATATTGCAGGAAGCTCACAAATCTAGGCTGTCGGTTCATCCGGGCAGCACAAAGATGTATCATGATTTAAAGGCATTGTACTGGTGGCCTACTTTGAAGCGAGATATTGCTTCTTTTGTGGAAAAATGTCAGATCTGCGCGCAAGTTAAGACGGAACATCAGAAGCCTTATGGCAATTTACAGCAACTCGAGATCCCTGAGTGGAAGTGGGATCACATTACGATGGATTTTGTGACGAAATTGCCGAAGACCCTCCGGGGTCATGATGCTATTTGGGTCATTGTCGATAGATTGACCAAGAGCGCTCATTTTCTAGCGATCAGCGAATCTACTCCGCTAGAAAAGTTAGCAAAGCTATATGTAGACGAAGTGGTGTCACGACATGGTTTGCCCTGTTCAATTGTGTCTGACCGTGATGCGAGATTTGCTTCACATTTTTGGCAGAGTTTGCAACATGAACTTGGTACACGTGTTCATCTGAGCACGGCGTATCATCCACAAACAGATGGCCAGTCGGAGAGAACGATCCAGACGTTGGAAGACATGCTTCGCACATGTGTTCTCGAATTTGGTGGCGCGTGGGATTCTCACTTGCCGTTGGTCGAGTTTGCTTATAATAACTCGTACCACTCTAGTATTGGGATGCCACCTTATGAAATGTTATATGGGAGGCGTTGTCGTACTCCCACATGTTGGTTAGAACCCGGTGAAAAGCAGTTTGCCGGACCTGAGATTGTTCAGATTACGGCAGATAAAGTGAAGATTGCGCGGGAAAAGCTCAAAGCGGCCCGTGACAGACAGAAAGTATATGCTGATCCTAAACGCAGACCAGTTGTATTCCAGGAGGGCGATCGGGTGTTCCTGAAAGTTTCTCCTTGGAAAGGCGTGATTCGTTTTGGTAGAAAGGGTAAGTTGAGTCCACGTTACATTGGTCCATTTCGGATCATTCGCGTGGTTAACGATCAAACAGTTACGCTAGAGTTGCCTCCAGAGCTTTCTGGAATTCACAACACGTTCAATGTGTGTTATCTGCGTAAGTGTAAGGTGGAGGAAAACCAGATTCTGCCTCTACAAGAAGTGAAGATTGACGCTTCAAAGCGCTTAGTTGAAGAGCCTGTAGAGATACTTGATTCTAAAACCAAAAAGTTGCGTCGGAAGTTGATTAAACTGGTGTTAGTTAAGTGGAAGCATAACCTGGGTTCGAATATGACCTGGGAAACGGAAGATGACATGAAAGCTCGATACCCTCACTTGTTTGTTGACGATCAGATTCCGAGGACGGAATCTTCTTAAGGGGGGTAGATTTGTAACACCCCAAAATGGGGCCTAGTTGTAAACTGTAGTACATGTAGCTTTAATTGTAGTACGTTGACTTTTAATTGGTGTCTCGTTGTTAAATGTAGTATACATGTTGTTAATTGGTGTTCAATATGTTAATTGGTGTTTTAAACATGAATTGGTGCTAATTGGTGTTAAATGGTGTTAACTAGTGTTAAATGTGGATAAAAATGTAGTATTATGAAAAGTGTCATAAGTTGACCAAGTAGACAAATAGTTGAAGGGTTTTGGATAATGGTTCCAAAAATATCTCCGTTAGTTGAAACGGATAACCCTAAGTTGTGTATCAAGTTGAATAGGAGAACAAAATACCCGAGAGGGGTATTAGGCCATTGAGTCGGCCTTGACTCTTTCTTAGCCCCCTGGATAAGCTAAAACACACACACAACACATACTATGTACGTGCAAAACACACACACACACTCAAACTCTTGCCAATTTGAGAAAGGAAGCAAGAAAAAAGGGATTAGAAGCTGGATTCAAGGGATTGAATCTGTTCTTGTACCTTGTGCTCATCATCTTTGTAAGTATTTGTCTAGAAAGCCTAGTTCTTGGTGTGTTACTTTGTATGGTGACAAATTGATGATTTAAAAGTGGATTGAAGTTGTTTTGATGCAAGAAATCATGTAATAGGTGCTTGTGTATGTTAGGATTGTTGTGTAAACACTTAAATGTGGATTCAAGGTGATTTTTATGTCAAAAACCCGTAAAACAGTAGCTGTGTTCGAACAGAGCAAGAACACGCTGTAAATGTTGTTCCTACGGGCGTAGTATTATATTGCTACGGCCGTAGGGTGTTGTTGTGTTCCTGCGGTCGTAGGAAATGGTTGCTACGACCGTAGTGTCATGTTTAAGAGGATTACCACCCACGGGTGATGGAAACGAGACTACGGGCGTGGGTATATAACCTACGGCCGTAGTTACCCAAATGATGCCTACTACGGGCGTAGTATATAGTTACTACGGCCGTAGGTCATGGTTCTTTGGTAAGAACTCCTACGGGCGTAGTGCATATGTATTACGGCCGTAGTACATGTTGGAATGTTGTTCTGCGGGCGTAGGAACATGTTCCTGCGGCCGTAGGAGGCTGTCAGAAGCCATGTTGACCTTTTGTTGAGACAGTTATTAGTGTTGTCTGTTGTAGTGTGTACTAAGGGGTGTTTGTCCATGTTTATTGGTGTTAGGTGACTCGGACGATTCTGTGTGCTCTTGGGATTCCCGATTGCATATCTGCCTCTTGTAGTTTCGAGGTGAGTACCGGTTTCCCATGAGTCTCAGTAGGTAAGTTATCTGTAGTATATGTTGACACATGACTGGTGTATTGATACGTGGAAATGGAGGTATGTTATGATAAAGTTGTACCAGCATGCTTAGTATTATTATTGTTGATATGAAAGATATTGTTGTGATTATATGCGCGCATGAACTGGATCCTTATTGGATCAACTAGTTGTTTATGAAGTTTTGTCCGGACACTGAATTGGAGAACACGGAGGTCAGTCAGGTAGACGGGTGTCAATACTTGGCTGGGTTCTCGGGTAGACGGGAGTTAGTACCCGGGCACTAACGGTACTCAAGTAGTATACGCTTGGGTAATGGTCCTGCAGGCCGCCGTTCCTCTAAGGAGTAAGGTTCCTTAATAGATGTGAACCAACATGATAGATAATTGGCGTACTATGTGGACGGCTTTTGGGTTGTTGAGCGGGGTTAGCTCCCCTGCAACATACGACTACTGCTGACACGTTTGTCACGTCACAATATGATAGGATAGCCCTGTGTGCTGTTCTGATACATGATAGCCTGCTTATTGTTGCTTATGTGTAATTGGTGCTCACTAGCTAGTTGTAGCAAACGGTGCAAGATTTACTTTTTTCGCAGGTTGATGCTAGAGGCCTGGTGAGGCGGGTACCGATGGTAGCTTTTGTTGTATATACCTTTTGGGGAACATGTTGTTATATGTATGGATCCGGTGGTCGGAACTAGTTGGTAACGCTTGTAGCTTTGAACTTGGCTAACCTTTTTGTTGTAATTAATTAGCCGAGTCAATTTTGTAGTTTTTGTAAATGGTGTTTGATTCCGCTGCAACACTTTTGATAATCGATGTTTAAAAAGTTTAAATTAACTCAAATTTTAAGCTCGTTAGGGGTGGCGTTACAACAGCAGCTAAGCAATTATACCCCTCTCACAGAAACGTCAGTCTCTTATTGCCTACAAGCAATAAACATGTGCTACATTAACTTCTATATGCTCTATGGCAACTTAAACTGAACATTTAAGCAACAAATAACTTGACCTAGTCCTGGCCCTCCCTACGGCCGTAGGGGTTCATCCCTACGCCCGTAGTAGTGTTTCTAGGCTTCCCACGGTTGTAGGCTATATGCACTACGCCCGTAGGCTAGTTCCCTTCGTCCTTAGACGGTAACTCATAAAACACCGTCCTACGCCCGCAGGAATCCTTACCTACGGCCGTAGGAGACAAAACAACCAGTAGTTCTTGACACCTTCCTACGCCCGTAGGGAATAATCCCTACGGCCGTAGGAACAGTCGGTACAACAGACTCATCTGCTCTGTTCGACGACAGCAACTGCAATCCGAGGTTTTACCTTCTATCAACGATTCAAAACTTGTTTTCTGACATAAGGAACATCCCTTAGCTTGTACTACTATCTCTATGACCATTTAATCACATCAAACTAAAAGAAACACAACACAACTAAGGATTCAACCTTTGAATCCCTTTTTAACCCAAAAACTTCAAGAATTAATCTAAAGCTCTTACCTTGATGCAACTGATCGAATTGGTTACTCAAACTGATGCTACAAGCTGTGATTATGGTCCAAAAATCAGAATACTTCTTGAGTGCATAAGTGTACGTATGTGTGTCTTCAATTTGTAAGAAAGACTTTGACTAGCAAAGTCAAAGCTGATCCAAACCTATATACATCATCTTTCTAAAAATGACCCAAAGGTCCCTGCACTATAATTTCTATCTCTTGACACTTTTAGTCCCTCACTTCTTAAAAAGTACATACTACACACAAAACAAATGGCAACTTGTTAATCAATTATCACTTGACATTTAAATTAAGAAACTTTTAACTTTGGGGCGTTACAATTCTTCCCTACTTTGGACGATTTCGTCCCGAAATCAACTGTACACACATAAACTTTAACGTCATAACACACTGAATTCTACCGTAGCACACTAGCGGTAGTCTTACATCTCCTCAATTCTGAATGCTATCGCAGCACACTGATGATAGTTTTACATCATACATATACCCGCTACTAATATAGAAGGTCTATCACAAACTGAATATGAAATAACATATCATATACATAACATACATAAAACATGTATACACCTAGGTGTTTCTGATCTCTTTCGTTATTTCCACTGCAACTTTACCAATCTTATCTGTTTGTTACACAACTCACAACTTTTCTTTTTCAATAAAGCTATTAAATGTGCTTCAAGTCATACTGAATGCGACCGTAGCGTACTAACGGTAGTCTTATATCTTTTTATCTCCGTATACTATTGCATCTTTATCTGCTACTAAAGCAGAAGGTCTACTGCATACTGAGCATAAATCAAGTATTACATACACAAAATAGTATAATTACACCTAAGTGTAATTTAATCCTTTCTCATGTTCCTACTGTATCTTTACTATCTCATCTGTCTACTACACAATTCTCAACTTTCTCTAAAAACACAACCACCGACTGTTCTAAGCAACTGGGTTTCTCATCTCTTGTCTCGTCCGGACAACTACTAGTGCCTCTGATACATACTTACAATGATAGTTATACATGTTATACTATCTAAGACATCTTTACTATAAATTCTGGCATATACATTACTCTCTCTATCCTTGAGATAATCCTCGAAGGACCACTAAACTACTATCCTAGCTTATCTTTCTTTCCGAATCTGTTCACCTATATCCACGATGATACTTTTAATAACACATAGCTTCCAATTTGAAGCTCTACTAATAGTTCTTTCTTATCACATAACCGTTCTGTTTATCTTGAGCAGCTCTAAGCCGCTCACATAACTGTGGTACTATCTTTACATCATCTGGTACTAGATATGCTACTACTCAAACGTAACTGTGATCATACTGGAACTCTATTATCGTATATACATATCTCAACTGCCACTAAAATCAATAATACATGCTCTGAGCATATCTCTCTATGTTGATATATTCCTCTTACTCTGCCTAACCTCACAAGGGTGGAATATTGTGCTAAGATATAACTTAGTTCTCATATCTTTCTGAAATTTACTCTAGAACTTAAAATAATCTAGTGTCTCTATCTAAATCATCATACTGTCATTTTATATCTAACTGCTACTTTTCATAAAAGTTTTGATATTCTGCTCTAACCTGTAGACCAGTCAAACAGTTCTCAACCTTCTTTGCTAAATCACATTTTATTCCTGGCTACTAGTAATTCCTGCTCATATCTCTTGACAAACTTGGACCTCAATCTTTAAATAGACTCTTTCTTCGGATCACCCTCTATAACTACTTCACTCTGTACTACTTCAACTTGATGGAGTATCGAAGTGATGTATAGCATTCTTACTTGAGGTATTTGTATCTTTAGGGTAGCTGACTTGATGCTAAAAGCATATTTTATCTAAATTAACTTTCCAACTACTACTAGTTTCAAAACCTGAGTCGAATAATCGCTTTATACTTGTGGGGAGTCATATTCTGAGAACTTCTTTGATTCTATCCTGCTCTCTGACTTTCATCTGATGGTACTCTGACCACAACTCTATCCCTGAAAACCATTCTACACTCTGAAACTAATCCAACAGATTATCTACTTCTTAAACTGGGTACTGATTCTTGTTTGTCACCTTATAGTGTCCTCTACAATCTATACACATGCGCCCCATTATGAACTAATGGATCGGACAAAACTCTTATCTGTTAACTATTACTGTTGAATTATCAATTCTTACTTCTCTGGGGCCAATCTGTACAATACTTTAACTCCTTGGTTCTATTCCTGACATTATACTAATACTAAGTTCTACTTATCAAAATTCTAGAATTACTGGTAATTCTTTTGGGAAATTCATCTGAGTAGTCACCACTGGTGGTATCTATTAAATCTACTATGACTGTCTTTTCATACTACACTCTTCCACATAAGCTAGATAAGCTATACAATTAAGCATCAAGTACTTTCTCATTTTGCTGACAAGCATGCAACACTGACTCTCTTACTATTACTTCTGTCCAATAGTTCTTCCCCACTTAGGGTCTAAGCCCGCATTGCTCTCTGATCTCCGAGTACCTGAACTTGCTATTAACTCAATTAATCAATACTAATAACTGTTCAAAATTCTTTCATCGCGAACACATGCTCAATTGAAACTGATCAATTTCTATCTCTATTACTTTTTACTTACACTTACTATTCAGAATAGTAATCTCAACTATTGCGTCTGTCTGCTATCATAATAGGTTTAATCTTTATTTCTTTAACCATAAACGGGCACATTCTATCTTTTGACCAGGTCACACATGCTTTTCTAGTATTAATCCTTGTTATAACAAAACTAAGCTAAAAGTTAACTGACTTACTATCTATCACTAATAACTTAGGACAATAATGTCCAAACTAAAAACCTGATAATACACTTAGGGTAAACGATATCAAACTTTGGTCACATGCTTCTACTTTTCACACTTCGTATATCTGAGTGGGGGACCTAATCCTCCATGCTGTAGTATAAACGTCGGCTTATTACTTAACACTATTACCGGCTTAATATTTCTCTTTGCGTTCACTATTCTCTGCTCTCTTAACTACTTTTCTTTCTTCCGTATAAGGCTTATCATCTCGCCCAGTTCATTACAAGTGACTGTTCCTAAACTTCACCCATATCATTTCTAACATCAGACTATACTACTGTATTTACAAAACTTCTATACCAACTTACTCTGAACAAATCTACATATTCTTAACAATTTCTAGTTGATGTCATTCACCAACTCTATTGTCTGTCATCAAACTCAAAATTCTTTTGTGATCTGATCTACACAAGCTTCTAGTACGGTTATACTCTAAACAATTTTTTTAAACTAAGGCCATGTCAGTCTCAATCTGTGCTTCTAACTTTCTCTACAACAACATGGTCCACCAGTCTTTCACTGTCTCATATAACAAGTTCAACGCGTACCTAACTTTTCTCCCTGGCAGACACCCCCTAATACAGAAAATCTCATTCCGTCGCTGTTAAACATCAATACTCATAACTGGATCTAAAATCTTCCCTCCGAAGAGGAAGCTCGCATACTGAACAATCTTTACACATCTACTCCTGCAACGGGTTCTTTCTTAGCTTTAACTTTTACTAATGCTTTAACCGTAACCTATACTGCTGTATCCACGTACTGTGATAACATAACTTTCTTTTCCTTCTAAAACTTACTCAACCACTTGGTTGATAATATCTGGAATGTTTACATATAGGACTTCACTCTACTCTATCACTGCTATCCCCTTTACTAAACTGATCTCGAGATCTTGCAATCCCTCTGTAAAAACTCCCTCTAAAGGGTTACTCATAGGTCTACTGGTTTAAAAATAAGAATTGCATATGAAAAATAGGTATTTCTGGTCTTCTAATGTATACTAGCCTCAGGCTGCTTTATCTAACTCATATCAACTTACCGCATACTATAAACTCATGATCAGGTATCTTTAACATATACTATTAAACAACTTTCTCTGTTTCTCATAATAAGGTATGTAATATTATTAATACTACATATATCTCATATTCTGTTCTTGTCTTATTCACGCATACTGTACTATCACGTATCACCCCTCACTTGATTCACAAGGCACTGACATGGCAATCTTAAGCTCAACTGCATATCACATGTTCTTTGCATACACTGGCCAGGCGTTGTGAGGAACATATTATACACAATTGTTCTTAATACCGTCATGGAATACCCCGATTCACAAGCTTAGGTCACGTATATGGCATAACCAATTATATCATTTAATAATTAGCCACATAACTATTACACATGCAAAACATTGATACTCATGCTCGATCTGTAAAACTGATAACAAATCATAAACTTCTACTAACCGTATGCTCACCAAGGCTACTGCCCCAGGGATAGCTCCTCCTGACCTCAAAACCACGGTTTAAGTTCGGACATCACACTCGTGTGTGCCCAAATCTCTTAAACCTTGGCTCTGATACCAAGTTGTAACACCACTTTTCTAAAATAGCTTTTAGAAATTCAATTACTACTGATTAGCATTCTAAAATATCAGAGTTTGCGGAAAACTAACTACAACACTTTAATGCTAACAGTTTTACAAAAAGTAGTGTTAAAAGTACTAATTTCAAAAGCTGGAAGCTATCCAACTCTGTGGAGCACCGGGGCCTTACCCTTGCTGGAATCTGGTTACCTGCATGTACAACATACTAAAACGTAAGCTTTCGCTCAGTGAGCATACTACTGACTAATAAACACATAGCATGAGTATCTCTTCTCGGGAGGTCTCACATCCCATCTATAACCTTCAAAACAGTCAAACTGTTAACTAGTCCCGGGGTATGATCACACATCGTGTGTAACCAAGCCCCTGACGCTTTATCTGTGGGTATAAGGATCTCAATATACCCCTTTCACTATTCTGGATACAAAGTATCCGCTTTTCTTAGTACAAGACTTCTCTAAGCCAGGTACTTTCTGTACTCGAGCACATACATAACACATATCACAAACACATATATCATATTGTTCACTTGGTACATAAATGCATACTACTCATATCAAATACTATAACATAGTGCTACTGAACATCTGAACAGCAGCTTTTAACTTAACATATCAAACATACAATTGATATACTAATCACTTAGTGCACAAACATATACTAATCTGATTAAAGGTAAGTACACTCACCTTAACAGCAGCTAAGCAATTATACCCCTCTCACAGAAACGTCAGTCTCTTATTGCCTACAAGCAATAAACATGTGCTACATTAACTTCTATATGCTCTATGGCAACTTAAACTGAACATTTAAGCAACAAATAACTTGACCTAGTCCTGGCCCTCCCTACGGCCGTAGGGGTTCATCCTTACGGCCGTAGTAGTGTTTCTAGGCTTCCCACGGTTGTAGGCTATATGCACTACGCCCGTAGGCTAGTTCCCTTCGTCCTTAGACGGTAACTCATAAAACACCGTCCTACGCCCGCAGGAATCCTTACCTACGGCCGTAGGAGACAAAACAACCAGTAGTTCTTGACACCTTCCTACGCCCATAGGGAATAATCCCTACGGCCGTAGGAACAGTCGGTACAGCAGACTCATCTGCTCTGTTCGACGACAGCAACTACAATCCGAGGTTTTACTCTCTATCAACGATCCAAAACTTGTTTTCTGACATAAGGAACATCCCTTAGCTTGTACTACTATCTCTATGACCATTTAATCACATCAAACTAAAAGAAACACAACACAACTAAGGATTCAACCTTTGAATCCCTTTTTAACCCAAAAACTTCAAGAATTAATCTAAAGCTCTTACCTTGATGCAACTGATCGAATTGGTTACTCAAACTGATGCTACAAGCTGTGATTATGGTCCAAAAATCAGAATACTTCTTGAGTGCATAAGTGTACGTATGTGTGTCTTCAATTTGTAAGAAAGACTTTGACTAGCAAAGTCAAAGCTGATCCAAACCTATATACATCATCTTTCTAAAAATGACCCAAAGGTCCCTGCACTATAATTTTTATCTCTTGACACTTTTAGTCCCTCACTTCTTAAAAAGTACATACTACACACAAAACAAATGGCAACTTGTTAATCAATTATCACTTGACATTTAAATTAAGAAACTTTTAACTTTGGGGCGTTACATTAACTAATCGTATGAATTCCGTTTTCTAAACAATCGTGAGTGCTAGAGGCCACGTAGCATATTTCTCGGTATTTGGGTAACTGAATTGATCATTTTATTTCAATTTTGCGCTCGCGTCTCAATTAAACCGTCCTTCCATGTCATCAATTTTGACCGACGGAAATTGACTTTTTATGGCAATCCGACGGTTAGATTGCCTCTTACTCTTTTTACATTTTCACAACTTTTACAATAACGACACTCTATATATACATATTATCCCAAAAAACATATTTTACTCCGCCGCATCGCGCGGGTAAAACACACACTATATATATATATATATTTATATATATATATATATAGTGTGTGTTTTACCCGCGCGATGCGGCGGGGGAAAATATGTTTTTTGGGATAATATGTAACTTTTGAAGTAAAATTAAAAGAAGAGAAATGTGATTATCGATAATACGTGTTGTCTATATTAAAACCATTTTAAAATGACTAAATTTAAGATAAGTAATCAAGATATACTTTAAGAAATCTTTTTTTTAACAAAATTTATGTTGAATTTAATATTATTTAAATCACAACAAAAATTTAATGCCTTAAAGAAATATTTATTAATTTTTAAAAACTATTTTAATTAAGTAGTACAATTACTAAAAGATTACTTACATTATCTTAAAGCAATAAATTATTGAACTAAACTTGAGTTCAATTTAATATGCAATAAATCATAATAATTGGTTACAATAATTTGAAATTAATGTAATTAATTAGTTTGTTTTGTAACTTACAATTAATTAATTTTTATAACTTCAATGTTTAAAAATGTTGCTTTAATGTATTGTAGTATATGCAAAATGTGTTGTACTACTTAACTTAAAAAAGTCTTAAAAAAAATAGGCTAAATGATTTATAAATTAGTAAAGATAAAAGGTAAATAATTAATAAATTTAACTTTATTTTGCGATTCCTCATGTTTTTGGCTTAATTTAGGTGTCCTATAAACTGTTGTATGACCTCCTTATACACTATCCCTTTTATATATTAGTTTAAATCATCATAATTGCTAAATACTCAATTGATTACTCCTACTGGAACACATTTTGTTACAAATGATAATTATCTAATTGTGATCATTTGATATCACAAAATTAGTTTTTAGAACACACATTCAACAGCCATCTCACCATTTGTTAACGTTGAATTTAGTTTAGATTCAATCATATTTTATCCTCACTAAACTGTTGAGTGCAACGACAGCAAAAACCAGAACCGTCACGTTATAAGGAGCCTTGAGAGGAACACACATTAAACAGCCATCTCTCCAACCAATGTGGGAAGAAAGGGCGATGGTAACCCCATCATAAACCTCATGCAGGTTTGTAATGACAAAGCAAGAAAGTATATTGAGTGATGTGCATACAAAGAAAAGGGTATCATTCTCAGATAAGTTCCCATACGTTGACCCTTTGGCACTTAACTTTTGCAAAGGCTGTTGGCATTCGATCCCAAGACCGACCAAGGTCCAACTGCAAAACAAGCACTTGTTGATCCTTACTTTAAGGGTTTATCGAAGGTCAAGAGGGATCCCTCAATGGGAATTATCGCGCAAATTTCCTTTATCCGTGGTTCTTCATATTTGATATTGGTATTGGCTTTCTTCTCCATTTGTATCCTTTTCGTTAATTCTAACTTTTTTTCTTTTTTCTTTTAAAAAATAAAATTAAATTATGTGCATTGGCATTGGTCATTTTAGGAGGCACAAAATTTTTGTATCTCGAGAAAAACCTTGGGAAGAGTGGTCATGTTATACCTCGTGATAGGAAGCATGTTTCCCTCCCAAGGTAAGATTGTTACAACATATATACATATTTAGTAATTGGTTATGAGGAGGTGAATGCGTATATGAAGTCACAAAGTCGATTTGCATTTTAATAATTTTAGTATTTGGAAGGCTACAGTTTCTTCAAGCATGACTGCTTCCAAGCTGCAGCTATACTTGGCGAGTTTGCGTCATTTGACAACAGACCAATGGTGGCGACTATGTCTCATGTCGGTAGAGATGCATAAGCAAGCGGAAACATTTTCAATGCTCCTACAAGGCTACTGCACCCCCTAGGTCCTAGGATGCCCAAAGGTAAATCTCTTTTCTTTTCACTTTTAACTGCATAAAAGGATGACACAATTCATAATATCTTGTTAAACATGTTGAGAAAGAGTTGGGGGCATAGTTCTTCCTAGAAAAAAAAAAATACAAAAGACCTGTTTGATTTAAGGTAATGGTTAGAAATTCAGTTGGTCTTTCTCCACATTATGCATAGGAACAATGGTGGGAGTCGACCACATAGTCAACAAGCGGGAAATGTGTCCCCACGGCTGGTCAACGGTAACCCTATTACAAGCAAGTGTTGGGTTAATAGGTATTGTTTACG
The DNA here is from genome assembly GCA_947179395.2 of Pulicaria dysenterica. Taxonomy (NCBI): domain Eukaryota; kingdom Viridiplantae; phylum Streptophyta; class Magnoliopsida; order Asterales; family Asteraceae; genus Pulicaria; species Pulicaria dysenterica. Next base: position 9,525,072 of record OX359291.1, on the reverse strand, counting down.
GGTCATCGGTCTAATCGATTCAGTAGTGTTTAGGTCAAGGGTTATGTTGCATGGATTTCATTTGTTGGCCTAATGCAGATCTATTTTAGTTGTTATTTGAGGAGAATATACAGTAATACATGCACGTAACTGACTGGCATGTTCTCTCTGTATGTTCTAGCATTTTGTTATTTCTACTTTTTCTTTGATATGAGAAGTTTGGAGCAGTAGCTTTATAAATTAAAAGTATTGTAATTTCTTTCTAAAAAATATCGTGAGTTAGTGAGTACTGCTTAGAAACAATAGTTAGAAATACAATTGGTCTTTCTCCGCATTAGGCATATAGAAACAATCGTGGGAGTCAACCACATTGTCAACAAAAGTCGACAAACGGGAAATTTTCCGCGGGTGTGATCAACCATAACCCGTATTACAAGCAAGAGCATGCTCAACAACCAAACGAATGGTAGCAATTGACGCAAAGTTTATACAGGCCAGGTCTCAATTTGGCGTGACAGGAGCATCAACGATTGCTCATAGGGAGGTTGGTGTTGTTCATATGGGACTATCGTAGAGTTATTGTTTTCGGATTTTTTCCCACTAGTTTTTGAAATAAGGATAGCGGATTTTTTCCCACTAGTTTTGAAATAAGGATATTAAATAAATTGTTTGCATCAATTAGAAGTTTGGCATGAGTGGATTTATGCTTAAGATGTTTGTTTGAGTTTCCTTCATTGATTAATTTGTTTTGGTTCAGACACATTTACTATCTGCTGCTGAAAACTTATACTCTTGTAACATTTTTCCAATGTGTTGGAACTTTGGAAAATATTATGTTGCAGTTGGATTAAAAACAAATAATTAAATAGTAACCCACCATCTAAGGTCTTAAGTTTTAAGGCTAATTGAAGAAGGTAGACCATGTAACTTTTGAAACATACCTTTAGAGTTAAAGAACATTTGTCTGGAATTTGATCACAAAATCTTCACTATGGATTTCATGTTTATTAACTTACTCTAATAGTAAAATTAAGATTTTCTGCTTGATGCATCAATTGTAAATCTCATTTTCTTAGATAACTAGAAACTGTATGTGTGATTGAAATTAATTACATAATCAAGCATGTAAATTAATTAAATACCCTTAAAATCTTTTGAACCAGCTTGGATTATGATGATCAACAAACAACCATTTTGAACATGAACAACCACTATATAAAAGCTATAAAAAACAAATATGTTTCAAAACACAAATAGAAATTCATGGAATAAAATCAATCAAGTTTCAAACCTACAAAGCAGCAGGTAATTAATCACAGGGGTTCATTATTGCCATCGGCAAAGGTTCTATCATCTGGGCTTCTTTCACCCTTTCCAGCAGGATATGAACATCAGTTGTAATATTTAAATTTACAAAGAAATTTACTCTATGTTACATATAATAGTTCAAATGTTAGATTTAATCCTGAGATCTTCCATGCCACGATCAACGTCTTGGTGGGCATCGGCAACTAAAATCACATCTTCATCCAAGCTTGGAGATGATCTGTATGTCATAGCAGAAAGGACATGCCTTTGGTATATAGATAAGACAACCATCTCCCACAGAATCAAGCGTGGGCCATTGGATAATAAAAGCTCTCTGAAAGCCGGTCATATCTTTACAATCAACCAAAAGACAATTCCCTGCAACAAATTAAAAATATGATATAACTAACAAATGAAAAATATGCTACCTGCCAGAATGATATAGTGATGTATCCTATAATGCAAAGGAACTTGCCAACAACGTTGTGAGTGATTAGAACACTGCTGAAAGCTTGGTTTAGAATCAACAAGGTATACAAAGAGACGCATTCCTAAACAAACATTATACAAAACATAACAACTGATATGGACATTTTGTTCAAAGACAAGGTCAGCAGCCCCACTTTCAACATACATATAAAGAGACGAAATAGCATATTTAGAAATAGTATAGTCTCACAAATCCTTGTCCTTTTGGTATTCATATACACCGGTGAGCGCTGCATTCAATATATACAGTTTAATAAATTATAATCAAAGCATCAAAATCAGCTTGAGATAAACATATGATATAACTAACTTACATGAAAAAGAGATAAGGCCAGTAGTGTAAAAAGAAGTTTCCTGACTTTGGGGGAGGGCATTATTTGTGTAAATCACAAGCAATTTAAAAAACAAATAGTATAGTCTCACAAATCCTTGTCCTTTGGGTATTCATATACACCGGTGAGCGTTTCATTCAACATATAAAGTTTAATAAATTATAATTAAATACATAGATCTTTGAAAACAAAAGATGATGTGTCAATGTTACACTTTCGATAATGGAAATTGGAAATTTTTCTACCATTTTCATTTGAAGGTTGATGAATCTCTTCAATAACAACAAAGTCTGGTTTTGTAAAGCCCTTAATTTACACTTTCTACAAGAAAGATAGTACCTTTATCCATATTTGCTTTGGAACCCAACTACTGTGGCCAAAACATCACATATGTTTGCCTGCTTTCAGAATACAAATATTTATTCATTATAGGTGCGTAGTAAGAAGTCAACCACATTGTCAACAGAAGTCAACAAACAGGAAATTGTCCCGGATGTGGTCAACAATAACCCGTACTACAAGCAAGAACACGCTCAACAACCAAACGAACAGTAGCAATTGACGCAAAGTTTATCCAGGCCCGGTCTCAATTTGGCGTGGTAGGAGCAGCAACGGTTGCTCTAAGGAGGTTGGTGTTGTTCATATGGGACTATCGTAGAGTTATTGTTTGCGGATTTTTTTCCCACTAGTTTTATCGCATTAGTCAAGTGCCCCCTTATATATTGGTTTAAAAGTGGTGTTTTTAGTTGATGTATATTGCACTCCGTTTTAGCTTTTGAAATAAGGATATTAAAATAAATTGTTTACATCAATTAGACGTTTGGCATGAGTGGATTTATTATTAAGATGTTGGCATCGACGTCTTGGTATGCATCGACAACTAAAAGCACATCTTCATCCAAGCTTGGAGATAATCTATATGTCACAGCAGAAAATATATATCTTTGGTATATAGACAAGAAAACCATCTCCCACAGAATCAAGCGTAGACTATTGGATGATAAAAGCTCTATGAAAACCGGCCATATCTTTACAATCAACCAAAAGACAGTTCCCTGCAACAAATTAAATTAGTAAATATAAAACTAAAAGAAATAATTCAATCTCCAACCACATATGAAGAATATATGCTACCTTCCATAATGACATAGTGATGTATCCTTCAATGCAAAAGAACTTGACAACAGCGTTGTGAGTGATTAGAACACTGCTGAACGCTTGGTTTAGGATCAACAAGGTATACAAAGAGACACATTCCCAAACAAACATTATACAAAACATGGCAACTGATATGGACACTTTGTTCCAAGATAAGGTCAGCAACCCCACTTTTAACACACAGATAAAGAGACGAAATAGTATGTTTAGAAATAGTATAGTCTCACAAATCCTTGTCCTTTGGGTATTCATATGCACCGGTGAGTGCTGCATTTAACATATACAATTTAATAAATTATTATTAAAGCAGCAGAAACAGCTTGAGATACACACATGATATAACTAACTTACATGAAAAAGAGATAAGGGCCAGTATTCTAAAAAGTAAGTTTCCCTGACTTTGGGGAATGACATTATTTGTGTAAATCAGAAGAAATTTAAGAAACAAATATAGTATCTGCAATAAAAAATTTGCTACATGTTAAACAAATACCATATTTTTCAAGAAATAAAGTTAAGCAAATTCTCACCAGGCTAACATAAATTTCTTCAATATTCTCCAACACTATTTAAAGGAATTCAGAAGATGCAAAGCCATAGATCTTCAAGATGGAAACAAAAGATAATGTGTCAATGTTACACTTTGGATAATGGAAAAAATTTCTACAATTTTCATTTGAAGGTTGATGGATCTCTTCAACAACAACAAAGTCTGATTTTGTAAAGCCCTTTTTTACAATTTCTGCAAAAAAAGAAAGATAGTATATGTATCCATATTTGCTTTGTAACCCAAATACTGTGGCCGAAACATCGCATATTGTTGCCTGCTTTCAGAATACAAATATTTATTCATTATATGTGGGTAGTAAGAAGTCAACCACATTGTCAACAGAAGTCAACATGTTAGGATTAAACAAGCGGTAGATTGAAGGATTGCTAAGATAACTATGATAAGGTTGAGAGAGAATCTCATTTTCACCTTAGAACACACATAGTTTATTTCTTGTAAGTGTGGCAACCCTTACATTTCCTTGTGTATCATAAGGGTTATATACCTATAAGGTATATTTACAATAAGCACCCTCAACTATTGTTGAACTCCTATTCTATTACAACAACAATCAGAAAATTGCCCCCATGTGTGGTCAACAATAACACGTACTACAAACAAGAAACGCTCAACAACCAAACGAATGGTAGCAATGGATGCAAAGTTTATACATACCCGGTCTCAATTTGGCGTGGTAGGAGTAGCAACGGTTGCTCATAAGGAGGTTGGTGTTGTTTATATGGGATTATCGTAAAGTTATTGTTTGCGACTTTTTTCCCACTAGTTTTATCGCACTAGTCAAGTGCCCCCTTATATTTTGGTTTAAAAGTGGTATTTTTAGTTAATGTATATTGCCCTCCTTTATAGCCTTTGAAATAAAGATATTAAAATAAATTGTTTACATCAGTTAGACGTTTGGCAGAGTGGATTTATGCTTAAGATGTTGGCAACAACGTCTTGGTAGGCATCGGCAACTAAAAGCACATCTTCATCCAAGCTTGGAGATAATCTATATGTGACGGCAGAAAAGATGTCTTTGGTATATAGACAAGAAAACCATCTCACACAAAATCAAGCGTAGACTATTGGATAATAAAAGCTCTATGAAAGCCGACCATATCTTTACAATCAACCAAAAGACAATTCCCTGCAACAAATTAAATTAGTAAATATAAAACTAAAAGAAAACATTCAATCTCTAACCACAAATGATGAATATGCTACCTGCCAAAATGATATATAGATGTATCTTTTAATGCAAAGGAACTTGCCAACAGCGTTGTGGGTGATTAGAACACTACTGAAAGCTTGGTTTAGAATCAACAAGGTATAGAAAGAGGCGCATTCATAAACAAACATTATACAAAACAAGGCAACTGATATGGACATTTTGTTTCAAGATAAGGTCAGCAACCCCACTTACAACACACAGATAAAGAGACAAATAAGTATGCTTAAGAATAGTATAGTCTCATAAATCCTTGTCCTTTGGGTATTCATAAATACCAGTGACCGCTGCTTTCAACATATACGGTTTAATAACTTATGATAAAAGCAGCAGAAGCAGCCTGAGATACCCATATGATATAACTAACTTACATGAAAAAAAGATAAGGGTTAGTATTAAGTTTCCCTAAACTTTGGGGGAGAGCATTATTTGTGTAAATTAGAAGCAATTTAAGAAACAAATAGAGTATCTGCAATAAAAAATTGCTACATGTTAAACAAATACGATATTTTAAAGAGAAAGTTAATCAAATTCTCGCCAAGCTAACATAATTTCTTCAATGCTCTCCAACACTACTTGAATGAATTCAGAAGATGCAAAGCCATAGATCTTCAAGATGGAATCAAAACATGATGTGTCAATGTTACACTTTGAATAATGGATTTTTTTTTTACCATTTTCATTTGAAGGTTGATGGATCTATTCAACAACAACAAAGTCTGATTTTGTACAGCCTTTTTTACACTTTCTGCAAGAAAGATAGTACCTGGATCCATATTTGCTTTGGAACCCAACTACATGGCAACTGATATGGACATTTTGTTCCAAGATAAGGTCAGCAACCCCACTTTCAACACACAGATAAAAAGGCAAAATTGTATGTTTAGAAATAGTATAGTCTCACAAATCCTTGTCCTTTGGGTATTCATATGCACCGGTGAGGGCTGCATTCAACATATACAGTTTAATAAGTTATGATTAAAGCGGCAGAAGCAGCCAGAGATACACATATGATATAACTAACTTACATGAAAAAGAGATAAGGGCTAGTTTTATAAAAAGTAAGTATCCCTGACTTTGGGGGAGAGCATTATTTGTGTAAATCAGAAGCAATTTAAGAAACAAAAAGAGTATCGGCAATAAAAAATTTGCTACATGTTAAATATATACCATATTTTTCAAGAAAAAAAGTTATGCTAATTCTCACCAGGCTAATATAAATTTCTTCAATACTCTCCAACACTATTTGAAGGAATTCAGAAGATGCAAAGCCATAGATCTTAAAGATGGAAACAAAAGATGATGCGTCAATGTTACACTTTGGATAATGGAAAATTTTTCTACCATTTTCATTTGAAATTTGATGGATCTCTTCAACAACAACAAAGTCTGATTTTGTACAACCCTTTATTACACTTTCTGAAAGAAAGATAGTACCTGCATCCATATTTTCTTTGTAACCCAACTACTGTTTGCGAAACATCGCATATTGTTGCATGTTTTCAGAATACAGGTAGTAAGAAGTCAACCACATTGTCAACAGAAGTCAACAAACAGGAAATTATCCCCGGGTGTGGTCAACAATAACCCGTACTAGAAGCAATAACACGCTCAACAACCAAACGAGCGGTAGCAATTGACGCAAAGTTTATACAGGCCCGGTCTCAATTTGGCGTGGCAGGAGCAGCAACGGTTGCTCATAGGGAGGTTGGTGTTGTTCATATGGGACTATCATAGAGTTATTATTTGCGGCGTTTTTTTCCGACTAGCTTTATCGCACTAGTCAAGTGCCCCCTTATATTTTGGTTTAAAAGTGATATTTTTAGATGATGTATATTGCACTTCTTTTTAGCTTTTGAAATAAGGATATTAATATAAATTTTTTACATTAGTTAGACGTTTGGTGTGAGTGGATTTATGCTTAAAATGTTGGCATCAACGTCTTGGTAGTCATCGGAAACTAAAAGCACATCTATATCCAAGCTTGGAGATAATCTATATGTCACAGCAGAAAAGACATGCCTTTGGTATATAGACAAGACAACCATCTCCAACAAAATCGAGTGTAGACCATTGGATAATAAAAGCTTTGTGAAAGCCGACCATATCTTTACAATCATCCAAAAGACAAATTTCCCTGCAACAAATTAAGTCAATAAATATAAAACTAAAAGAAAACATTCAATCTCCAACCACAAATGAAGAATATGTTACCTGCCATAATGATATAGTGATGTATCCTTTAATGCAAAGGAACTTGCCAACAGCGTTGTGAGTGATTAGAACACTGCTGAGAGCTTGGTTTAGAATCAACAAGGTATACAAAGAGGCACATTCCCAAACAAACATTACACAAAACATGGCAACTGATATGGACATTTTGTTCCAAGATAAGGTCAGCAACCCCACTTTCAACACACAGATAAAGAGACGAAATAGTATGCTTAAGAATAGTATAGTCTCACAAATCCTTGTCCTTTGGGTATTCATATGCACAGGTGAGTGCTGCATTCAACATATACAGTTTAATAAATTATGATTAAAGCAGAAGAAGTAGCCAGAGATACACATATGATATAACTAACTTACATGAAAAAGAGATAAGGGCCAGTTTTATAAAAAGTAAGTTTCCCTGATTTTGGGGGAGAGCATTATTTGTCTAAATCAAAAGCAATTTAAGAAACAAATAGAGTATCGGCAATAAAAAATTTGCTACATGTTAAATATATACCATATTTTTCAAAAAAAAAAGTTATGCTAATTCTCACCAGGCTAATATAAATTTCTTCAATACTCTCTTACACTATATGAAGGAATTCAGAAGATGCAAAGCCATAGATCTTCAAGATGGAAACAAAAGATGATGCGTCAATGTTACACTTTGGATAATGGAAAATTTTTATACCATTTTCATTTGAAGGTTGATGGATCTCTTCAACAACAACAAAGTCTGATTTTGTACAGCCTTTTATTACACTTTCTGAAAGAAAGATAGTATATGCATCCATATTTGCTTTGGAACCCAACTACTGTTGGCGAAACATCACATATTGTTGCATGTTTTCAGAATACAGGTAGTAAGAAGTAAACCACATTGTCAACAGAAGTCAACAAACAGGAAATTATCCCCGGGTGTGGTCAACAATAACCCGTACTAGAAGCAAGAACACGCTCAACAACCAAACGAACGGTAGCAATTGACGCAAAGTTTATACAGGCCCGGTCTCAATTTGGCGTGGCAGGAGCAGCAACGGTTGCTCATAGGGAGGTTGGTGTTGTTCATATGGGACTATCGTAGAGTTATTGTTTGCGGCGTTTTTTTCCTACTAGTTTTATCGCACTAGTCAAGTGCCCCCTTATATTTTGGTTTAAAAGTGTTCTTTTTAGTTGATGTATATTGCACTTCTTTTTAGCTTTTGAAATAAGGATATTAAAATAAATTGTTTACATTAGTTAGACGTTTGGCATGAGTGGATTTATGCTTAAAATGTTGGCATCAACGTCTTGGTAGTCATCGGAAACTAAAAGCACATCTATATCCAAGCTTGGAGATAATCTATATGTCACAGCAGAAAAGACATGCCTTTGGTATATAGACAAGACAACCATCTACCACAGAATCGAGCGTAGACCATTGGATAATAAAAGCTTTGTGAAAGCCGGCCATATCTTTACAATCAACCAAAAGACTTTACAATCAACCAAAAGACAAATTTCTCTGCAACAAATTAAGTCAATAAATTTAAAACTAAAAGAAAGCATTCAATCTCCAACCACAAATGAAGAATATGTTACCTGACATAATGATATAGTGATGTATCCTTTAATGCAAAGGAGCTTGCCAACAGCGTTGTGAGTGATTAGAACACTGCTGAGAGCTTGGTTTAGAATCAACAAGGTACACAAAGAGGCACATTCCCAAACAAACATTACACAAAACATGGCAACTGATATGGACATTTTGTTCCAAGATAAGGTCAGCAACCCCACTTTCAACACACGGATAAAGAGACGAAATAGTATGCTTAAGAATAGTATAGTCTCACAAATCCTTGTCCTTTGGGTATTCATATGCACCGGTGAGTGCTGCATTCAACATATACAGTTTAATAAATTATGATTAAAGCAGCAGAAGCAGCCAGAGATACACATATGATATAACTAACTTACATGAAAAAGAGATAAGGGCTAGTTTTATAAAATGTAAGTTTCCCTGATTTTGGGGGAGAGCATTATTTGTCTAAATCAGAAGCAATTTAAGAAACAAATAGAGTATCGGAAATAAAAAATTTGCTACATGTTAAATATATACCATATTTTTCAAGAAAAAAAGTTATGCTAATTCTCACCAGGCTAATATAAATTTCTTCAATACTTCACAACACTATTTGAAGGAATTCAGAAGATGCAAAGCCATAGATCTTCAAGATGGAAACAAAAGATGATGCGTCAATATTACACTTTGGATAATGGAAAATTTTTCTACCATTTTCATTTGAAGGTTGATGGATCTCTTCAACAACAACAAAGTCTGATTTTGTACAGCCCTTTATTACACTTTCTGAAAGAAAGATAGTACCTGCATCCATATTTGCTTTGGAACCCAACTACTGTTGGCGAAACATCGCATATTGTTGCATGTTTTCAGAATACAGGTAGTAAGAAGTCAACCACATTGTCAACAGAAGTCAACAAACAGGAAATTATCCCCGGGTGTGGTCAACAATAACCCGTACTAGAAGCAAGAACACGATCAACAACCAAACGAACGGTAGCAATTGACGCAAAGTTTATACAGGCCCGGTCTCAATTTGGCGTGGCAGGAGCAGCAACGGTTGCTCATAGGGAGGTTGGTGTTGTTCATATGGGACTATCGTTGAGTTATTGTTTGCGGCGTTTTTTTCCTACTAGCTTTAACGCACTAGTCAAGTGCCCCCTTATATTTTGGTTTAAAAGTGATCTTTTTAGTTGATGTATATTGCACTTCTTTTTAGCTTTTGAAATAAGGATATTAAAATAAATTGTTTACATTAGTTAGACGTTTGGCGTGAGTGGATTTATGCTTAAAATGTTAGCATCAACGTCTTGGTAGTCATCGGAAACTAAAAGCACATCTATATCCAAGCTTGGAGATAATCTATATGTCACAGCAGAAAAGACATGCCTTTGGTATATAGAAAAGATAACCATCTCCCACATAATCGAGCGTAGACAATTGGATAATAAAAGCTTTGTGAAAGCCGGCCATATCTTTACAATCAACCAAAAGACAAATTTCTCTGCAACAAATTAAATCAATAAATATAAAATTAAAAGAAAACATTCAATCTCCAACCACAAATGTAGAATATGTTACCTGCCATAATGATATAGTGATGTATCCTTTAATGCAAAGGAACTTGCCAACAACGTTGTGAGTGATTAGAACACTGCTGAGAGCTTGGTTTAGAATCAACAAGGTATACAAAGAGGCACATTCCCAAACAAACATTACACAAAACATGGCAACTGATATGGACATTTTGTTCCAAGATAAGGTCAGCAACCCCACTTTCAACACATAGATAAAGAGACGAAATAGTATGCTTAAGAATAGTATAGTCTCACAAATCCTTGTCCTTTGGGTATTCATATGCACCGGTGAGTGCTGCATTCAACATATACAGTTTAATAAATTATGATTAAAGCAGCAGAAGCAGCCAGAGATACACATATGATATAACTAACTTACATGAAAAAGCTATAAGGGCCAGTATTATAAAAAGTAAGTTTTCCTGACTTTGGGGGAGAGCATTATTTGTGTAAATCAGAAGCAATTTAAGAAACAAATAGAGTATCTTCAATAAAAAAAGTTACAAACAAGTTAGACTTCCGTTTTATAGTTCTATGTCTATTGTGCATGAACCATTTGATATTATTCATTCTGATTTGTGGGAATCTCTTATTGTTAGTTCCAGCGGCATTAGATATTATATTTCTAGATCTTTTTCGCATTCTCTTTGGGTCTATCCTCTTCGTGAGAAATATGACGTGTTTTCTAAATTTGCTAACTTTGGATCCTATATTCGAACTCAAATTAGTAAACAAATTAAATCGTTTCAATATGATCATGGTGTGTTTGTCATCCCTGTTTCTTGCTAGATTTGATGTGTTCACATTTGGCACGTATGACATCCCTGTGCTTGATTTCGTCATCTTAGTGGTGGTTGCGTCTCTGTTCATGAATCATGATTCTCCGACTTGAACATAACCGTAACTTCAATAACTCTGCGGAACTCCGACTCGTGACTGGAATATAGTGTCTCCAAGAAAAAATCTAATACAGGTTAAACAAATACCATGTTTTTTTAAAAAGAATAGGAGTTAAGAAAATGCTCACCATGCTCACATAAAGCTCTTGAATGCCCTCCAAATTCACAAGACATAAAGATATAGATCTTGAAAATATGGAAGGGCAGTGATTCCAGTCATGAGTCGGAGTTCTGCAGGGTTATTGAAGTTACAGTTATGTTAAGCTCGGAGAGTATGAAAAAAGATGCAACGACCACCAAGATGACGAAATCAAGCACAGGGATAACAAATATGCCAAATGTGAACACATCAAATCTAGCAAGAAAGAGTGTGATAACCAAAATTAAACTATAGACTGCGAGCTATTATCAAAATCAAAGTGTCAGCGAAGCCTCCTATAATCAAAACTAGCGATAAATAGAATGCTAACAAAAATTAAAGTAAAACAACATACGATCAATGGAAAATAGAAATACACGGAACAAAATACTACTAGCAATTTACTAAATCAAACAAGAGTAACAGTGCGCAAAATGCTTCTGGTGATCAAATCAAGCGAGAAACGGTGTGAAAACCAAAATTAAAGCAAATCATGCGGCATGTGAACAACAGAAATACACTAAACAAAATGCTACTATCTATCTACCAGATCAAAGAGAGTAGCTGATGAAATCGAACCTAGCGAAGAAACCCTTCAGCAATTTCAGTGGAACTATAGCAAAAATTAAAACCAACAATGTGAAAAATAAATTAAAAAGCATACGAACAGCGTAATATTGAAATACGTGAACGAAATGATCCTAACTATCTACGTAATTAAACTAGAAGAACAGTAAACTAATGATAAAAACTAACCTAGTGATAAATGCTTCAGCCATTTCAACTCTCTAGAAGCTCTAACTAAAGCCAAGCATGGGATACATCCTCATTCCGGATGTATCATGGTCGCTCGTTTCTCCTAACTCGGAACAGTGGCTGCCGGGTTTTTTGTTTTTTGTTTTTCTCCAACGTTAAAGGCGAGTAGAGTAGATTGTATGAAAACCATGCAAAAGTTATCATGAAAATAAACGTATCATTACGTTTTCCAATAAAAACTATAAAAGTTATCATGAAAACCATGCAGAAGTTTTTTGTTTTTCTTAAAAATCCCTTTAATTTATTTGTTATTCCATTTCTAAAGATGCATTGTGTCGGAAATTGTTTTATTTCTAATTACAAACCGTGTGTCATTAGTTCTTACTAATGTTAGCTAAGCCTTAATTTCACTGCAAGTGTAAGAGATTGTATGAGAGATTAAGAACACTCGAGACTCGTTCAAGAAATGTTCTAAAATTGTATTGATAACTCACATTTTATTTACAATTTGTTGATCACAAATGAACATGGCTAACCCTATTTATAGGAGAGCCATGGATTCTAGAATTCTTCATACACCTCTATATCCTTCCATAAGGTTCTAAGAGATTCTTCAAACATCTTCATTCTTCTACACGATTCTAGATGCTTCCAGAAGTTTCTAGAATCTTTTACAATCTTCTAACCTGTGTCATTCTCCCCTACCTGAGTGAAACATCATCTTCGATGTCTATTCCGTCTCAAAGACAACGATCAACTTGATGAATTGTCATAAACTCTTGGCTGGCTCCCAAATTGTCTCTCTTAGAGGTTTATTCTTCTACTTCACTAAGAACCCCTGATAGGTGCTCTCGTTGTCTTTGTTAACTCTCTTGGCAACAGGGTCGGCCCAAACAATTTTTGGGCCCTGGGCAGGATCTTAAAAAGGCCCCCCCTAACTTTTTTTCTTTAACTTAAGCAAATCTCACATAAAACACATATCCTTAAATTAAGATTATGAAGAAATAAGCTAATACTAATATTCAACGGTTCAAATTACTCAAGCAAAAGAATAGACAAGATAAATACACAAGTTCAAGAACCAATATTCAATTATCGAAATTCAGAACTCATAAAAACTAGTGTAATACCCGGACGGTGTCCGGGTACACCTTTTCAGCAACATTTCTGTTTTTTATTCAATTTTTTTATATATTTGTATCAACTATTTTATTAATTTTAAAAATAAATTCTAAAAAACATTAAAAAAATTAAATAAGATTTATATTTATGAAATAAGGAGAGAGAAGTAAATAAGATTTTAAAAATTATATTGATGTGGGTGGATAATTGTGTTTGTGTAAGAGAGCGTGTTAATGGGTGAATATATTTAAAATAAATAAAAAGTTACAGTTTATTAGGAGAGAGAAATGGTTAAAAAAAGAGTGGATGTGATTAATTTAAATAAAAAAGATTAGAGATTGACATAATTTTAAGAAGTTCTTCAAAATTAGGAGAGTGCGTGTTAAATGGTTTATATAATAGTATAGATTACAACTAAATTAATTAAAACATTAAGACCGAAGTTTAATACAAATAACATAATAGTATGCTTTAATCTTTTATTTATGTAAAAAAATAAATTATAAACAAATATATGGGATAAATAATAATAAAAGATAATAACTATCAATAATATTTGTATTATAGCATTAGTAATTCTTAATCGAAAACAAATTTCATAACCTGACATTATTTCTTAAATATAATTATAACATATTATTAAAACTAAATTCTTAAATTTTTATGATAAACAAATATATTATTACAAAAAAGAAAATATTTCATACATACTTTAATAAAGGAAAAAGTAAAAGAAAAACTCACCGTTTTTTTATCCCTCTAAATCTATAGTCTATCACCAAAACTTAACCCTCTCATCATAAACCTATCCCCACTTTACATCTTTCCCACACCACATATGTTAGACCTCACCATCGAGATAACATAATTTTTATTGTGAGTAATGCGAGAACCAATCTTAACGCTTGATTTAATTAGATCAATGGCTAAAAAAATGACGGCTCATTAATGATGTATTAATGAGTCATTAATGGCGGTCTATCTGGAAGCAATTCAATACTATTGAAGGATAACAAAAATCAATAATATACTAATTTTTTAAAAAAATATCATAATACGATAAAATTTATATCAAAACGTAGATAAAATTTTAAATATTTTACACATCATGTTACTAAAACATGACATATCAATAAAATATATTCTTAATAATATTTTGAGTGCATCAACTATTTAACATACGTCTTATTTCATTATAAATCTTATCTGTTTCATTACAAAATTTTAAAAAACAATATATTTTACTCCTTTTATCGAAAGACCAATAAATCAATTACTATATTAACTATGATATGTAGAGGGAATGAATACAAAAACATATAAATTGTTCCAAAAATTACATACTCACTGCTTTGATGAATAACAAAAAATTAAGAATATACTAATTTTTATAAAAATATCATATCACGATAAATTTTATACCAGAACGTAGATAAAAATGAGACGGTCGTAAATATATACTTATTTTTTTCTTTAAACAAAATATATTTTACTCCCTTTATCGAAAGACCAATAAATCAATTACTATATTAACTATGATACGTAAAGGGAATGAATACAAAAACATATAAATTGTTCCAAAAATTACATACTCACTGCTTTGATAAATAACAAAAAATTAAGAATATACTAATTTTTATAAAAATATCATATTACGATAAATTTTATACCAGAACGTAGATAAAAATAAGACGGTCGTAAATATATACTTATTTTTTTCTTTAAACAAAATATATCACAAGTTTTTAAACATTATTTATAAACAACCTATAATTAATTACATTAATATACAATTTTTATAAAAACCCCTCGTATTTTCATAAAACGCCCTCAAATATTTCATAAAGCACCCTTAAATGTTTCATTTTAATCTGGACAATTGATTTCATTCTCCCCCACGTTTGATTTCATTCTCCCCCACCTTTTACAGCGGTTTGTTTTTTTTCCTTAATCAAGGGCTCAGATTTAATAAAAGATAGATTTAATCCAACGGCTGTCAAAATTCAAGACTTTATACGGTTGAGATTAAAAGTAAACACGATCTAACGGCTGAGAATGAAAGTTACATTTTGACGGTTACACTCACCTGGCACCATATATATATAATTATTTAACAACCAAGAATCAAGAATTAAAACTCAAGTTGGGAATAATAATATTATTCAGCATACAAGAATAATATTAAGAACTATTGAACTAAGAACAATATTCAAGAATCAAGAATTCAAGATTCAAGAATGAAGAATAAGAAATCAAAACTCAACAACAAATAATTAATAATTAAGTGAACAATAATTTAATATACGTCTAAATAATAAAAAAATACAAAGGATTAGAACTTATACGCCTGGTTTTTTTTTTTTTTTTTTTTTTTTTTTTTTTGTCTTTTTGAGTATTGATTGATCAACAACTTGCAATTTTTGTTTGCGATTTAGCACTTATCCAGTAATCTTCACTTGTAGTCAAACAAATGAACAATGAACTTCTAAATAATAAAAACATAATAAGAAGAACAAAGACCATTAGCAATTTCAGTTTTCTTACAATTAGGATGCTTACAATAAGGTGGTGTTTACTTTTGACTTAATTAACTTAATGAGAAGAAAACTTATTTTGGTAAGTTATAATCGTATTGTTTGTTTTTTACTAAATCCAGAAAGATGGTTTAACACAATAAGTTATGAGTAGGATACTTTGTATATTAAGCTCATGATTTTAATCTTTTTCTTATTCAGACAGTTCATTTAACACATAAAACAAACAACAACACTACTTATTCTATACATACCTTATTTTTCCAGACAGACCTTTTATCCAGACAACACTTAATAACAAGAAAAAACAAACAGGCCCTAAGACCCGAAAATCAACTAAAGTGTCAAACATCAAGTTAGAATGCTAACAATTTCAGTTTGAGATATGCAAAATCAGTCTAGGATTGAAATTGTTGAATCAGGAATCAGAATGAGTTTAATCAAAATAAAAAATTGACCAAATAATACCACTGATTTATACATTTGTAATGATGAAGATATGCAAATAGGTTACTTTAACCATAAATTTTCTCAAGAGCAGAAAAAGAAATAAAATTTTGATTTTTTTCACGTGTGGCATCAACAAAGAAAGTATAGCGATTTTCATAAAACTTCGGATATACATCATGGCAGGGTGTATGTTTGGATCTGCGTTTTACAGTTGCATATCTAAAGTCGTTGCTTCTCAAACTTCTCAAATTACTGAACATCATATTAGTCTATTACAAGTTCAGTCACACATCAGAATAAAAAAAAAACAAAAACAAAAACAAAGACAAAAACAAAAAAAGGCACAAGTTTTGTGTGCATGTGTACCTAATATCTGAACTAATACCGCACCAGCAACATCACAGAAATTAGAAATCAGAATTTCGGTTGAATACTTGAATGATGAATGATCGGAAACTACGGTTGAAGAACGTTCGAGAGGAATTGAGAAAATCAGAGTTTCAAGACAGCCAAACTCGAGACTTAAGAGGAAAATCGGTAGACGGCAAAGGACGAACAATCAACGTTCGGTTGCGTAAGTCATTTGCCTGCCGCCGTTTCCTTTTTTGAGGGATTTCATTAAAAACACTAGCAAGAGGCTAGCAAAGAGAAAAACATTACAAACAAGGAAAGGAAAATGGAGTACAAATCCAAGAACACCAAATCAATCTACGGCTTATCTTTTTTCTAGTGTTGATCCAAAAAAATGATAAACCTTGAATCAATGAAAACGCCCTCTCGAGTGAATCCTTCTTTTTTTCAAAGATGATCTTGTTCCTTATCTTCCATATTATCCAAAGAAATGTGAGAATTACCGCTTTGAAAATATGTAGCTTTTCCCCTTGGAAGTTATTTGTTTCACCCCATGAGAATAAGGATTCAAACATGTTTCCAGGCAAAGGAACTTTCCACCAATTTGCTATCTCAATAAGCATTCTTTTAGCAAAGAAACAATCAAAAAATATGTGGGCTTCATATTCCGGGGATACCTCACAAAAAGGGCAAAGTTTTCTAGAAATAACAATTCCTCTCCTTGCCAAATTTTCATAAGTAGCCAACCTTCGGTGTAGAACTTTCTCTAATTTTTTGGGCTCCTAAGTGGTGTCTTAAGTTGATGTTATGATGTATATTGCACTCCTTTTTAACTTTTGAGATACGGATATTAAATTAAATTGTTTGTATGAGTGGATTTACCTTTAAGGATATTGTCGAAAACTTATTGTCCAGTTGGTTTCTTATTTAACCCACCATTTATCAATCGGTTGATGAAGGTAGATCGCATAACATAGAGTTAAAAGGTATGTGTAAGGATTTGATCCCTGAAACCTTAACTCTAGATTTCATGTTCTTTAAGCTAGGCTACTATTACAAGAACTCACATATAAAATATGAGTTTTTTATGTGACATGCATCATTAAAATTGTAGTAACTAATAACTTTATATTTGAAGAAATTATGTAAAGTCGTCCATTTCACACAAGAAGAGTATTAAAGAAATTTGGTTGAAAAATCATTTTCACAGAAAGTATATGGATGGGAACATGCCATGATTAGTTGAAAGGCCCTTTATCTTGCTACAAATATAAATTTCCACCCAACTTCTAAACACCACTTCTTTTCAATGTTCAACCAACAAACTTTTCACATGTATCCAGTTTTTCTCTTTCCTTTTTTGGAAAAAGAGTATACTTTTATCTGACTACACATTACCTATGTCCAAAACATCAATTGATCATGTTATCTGAGATCAATTGCATCGATCTAAATATGAGAATTCGAAGTAATGAAGTTTATTCAAAATTTATCGATCGAGCTCATTTATGGAATGGACTCTCCATTACTTAGAGAGAATATAAACATATCCATATTTATACTAATATATAATGTATTTAATATTCTCTTTCTTACAAATCTTAATATCTTAATTTTAAGTAGTACAAATGTGTATGCAATTTGCACAAATAATTACGACACACTAGAAATTTATTGAAAGATAAGTAAATCATGAAAATTATAGTAGGAAAGTTGAAACTATTAAATAAAGTAACTATTAAGTGGAGTCAATGACAATCTTATATATCATTGTAATAACTAAACCTTCTATAATAGAAAAATCAATTTAACGCAAATTAAATTAGTAACTAAAAAATTTAATAATTAAATATTTCATTTTTAATATTATATCATATAATAAACACTTTAACCTAATTATTAGAAATTACATATAACTTGAAATAATAAATCAAAATAAAATATAGCTTGAATTAGTGAATTTAAAAGTTAAAACATTCGTATTTTTTTAAATGGGTAATAAAGTAAATATTATAGAATTATGATGTTAACACTCTTGTTGAATTTTACGAATTAATATGAAATTATATTCACTCGTGATAATTTATAAAAGAAACACCACACCTATATATTGAAAAAGCACAAATTGTCAAGCAAAAAAATAACTGCCACAACAGCATTGTACGAGTACAACGCGTATGTACAATGCTAGTTTTATTAAAGTTTGCTTCTTTGTCATTTTTTAATTCACTAACTCAAGCCAACCCAAAGTAAATCAAATAAAGATTTATGATCATGTGGTCAAGATTAAAACATCTGCGCAATTATTTGCAAGGATCTTGTTCATAACATACCATAAGAAAAGATTCATAGAGATCGACTCACTTGATGATTTCAGATGCACACATTATCACCTACCTGTCTTTACGAATTGACACCCTCCGAACCAATCAGACCGTGACACATGTCTCTTGTCATGGCCCAACAAGTCACAAGTTAGCACAAAATTTTAGAGACATATACATTGAAATAACATAAAGTTATCATCTTTTATTTGTCCACCAACATTTATATGAATAATCAAGCATTCTATTTCTTGCACATACCTCAAAATCTTCTGTTCTCTACCTTTTATTTACCAATTGGCTTGCTTGATGAGCTGCCCCACCATATGTTCTCTAGTACCATATTTGCATGATTAAATAAACAGACCATTCCTGTATTAGATTTGACTTTTGTAACCATGACAAAAGTCAAAGAAACACCAGTCCAACTTAAGATTTCTTGAATCATGCAGTAATATTTAAGTTTTCATGCCTAACACACCATCTAGTTTGAATAATACTTGTTTCACAAAATGGGTGATACTCGGTTTCTAGGATTATACATCACAATCTGTATATTAGCTTTTGTAATCTCAAAGATCACAATAGCAATCCTGTGCTATCGTCGATGGAAAAGAAAGCAGTTGGCGATTCAAGATAGCTTTTCTGGTATGACTTTCCTGTTGTTTGGATTATTTCTTAATGAATTTTCGGTTTGATATGTTTTGATGTGCAAATTCCCAGGTGGGAAGCTGGTATTATTCAGGTCACCAAAGATGAAGTCCCTAAAATCAACAATTTTCTTGAGAAAAACCATGAAATTAACCAGCAAAGATAGAATTGGATCCGGGGGGTATGGCACGGTTTACAGGTTGACCATAAACGAGTCAACAGCGTTCGCGGTAAAGAAGCTAAGCAAAGAAACAACAGAGCAAGATCGAGGTTTTGAGAGAGAATTGGAAGCAATGGCGGATATAAAGCATCGAAATATAGCTACTCTACATGGTTATTACACTGCACCCAATTTTAATCTGCTGATCTATGAGTTAATGCCTAATGGAAGTTTGGATACAATACTTCATGGTAAGAGTTTGACTTCTAAGTCAAACCTTTGACTTTCTAAATATGCATATGAATGTTGTTTACATTGAGTATGAGTTATGCAGGAGGAACACTAGACAACGCCCTAGATTGGGATACAAGATACAAAATAGCGGTAGGTGCTGCAAGGGGAATATCATATCTTCATCATGATTGTATACCTCATATCATCCATAGAGATATCAAATCAAGCAACATTTTATTGGATGAAAACATGGAGGCCCGAGTTTCCGATTTTGGGTTAGCCACACTCATGGAGCAAAACAAGACTCATGTCTCCACTTTAGTAGCCGGGACTTTCGGTTACTTGGCCCCTGGTATGGTCTCACTACACCTATCATAAACATAAAGAAACCATCTTTGGATATGACTGAGGTTGGAAAAATGGGTTGGTTGGATAGGTTGGGTAACCGGTCCAAACGGGTTCTGCTTGTGACACGTCTTTTCTTTACGTGGAACAAAGCCGGTCGGTTTTGGTTGACCCAAAAACATTTCTTACTTTGTTCATTAGCTAATTGTCGAAATTAGCTTTATTCAATGCATTAATGAAACACTTGTGTTTTTAGAGTATTTTGACACGGGCAGAGCAACAACAAAAGGGGATGTATACAGCTTTGGTGTGGTTTTACTCGAGCTTTTAACCGGAAGAAAACCGACAGACGAAGCATTTGTCGAGGAGGGAACCAAGCTTGTAACATGGGTAAGTCTTTAAAGTCAAAGTTTTGACCTTTTTCTAGGGTTTTCGAGTGAGATAGCAATTTGAAGTGTTCTTCAACAACAGGTGAAAGCAGTTGTTCAAGATAAGAAGGAAGAGTATTTTCTTGATAACAGATTACAGTGTTATCCCATGGATGAAATTAATGATGTATTTATTATAGCAATAATGTGCCTAGAAACAGAGCCATCCAAAAGACCAAACATGTTAGAGGTTCTAAAGATGCTTGAAAAAATCAAACCAGATCAAATTTTATGATCATAAATTCATAATCATGGTCACAACTCTGTTGAAGAATTTACAAGCATAAAGATGTAGTAACATTTATTGAAGAAAACTTAAAAAGGACTCGACTCATGAAGACAAGTCGTTGCTAACTGATAACCGATTTACCTGAGGGATGAAGCCAAGCCATTGCTAATTGAAGTTTTTAAGGAAGGAGAAACAGGAGCACTTCCAAAAAATACGTCAAATAGAGAGAGAGTCACATTTGCTGATTCAATTGTAGCATCTGTTGCTGATGGAATTCCATCGGCTGATATATGAACCTGTTCAGTGGCATCATATTGTAAGTTTATATCCCATGTTCAGAACAAGTTGAAGAATAAATCTGAAAATGAAACAGGTCAAATTGGTGAAAGATGTCGAATATTTATTCTTGATGCATTAAACCTCCTCCTGTCATTATTTTAATTTTGAAGATTATGCAAAAAAACTGCGATCATATTGTTTCTGCAAGAACATACTAAGAAATGACTCGATTCAACATGAGCCCGTTCTGATTTGTAACCAACCCGCCTACCCAACCATCTTGAAATCATGCTAACCATTGTTAATTTAAATAAAAAACAAGATTTAGTAGCGTCAAACGAACCAGCATTTTGGAGGGCTCGAGCCAGGTCAGAAATATGAAAGTTCCTTTCTTTAATGGCCGATCTTGAAAGATAGCACGAAATGTGGAGAGAGCGGTTTTGTCAACTGAATTGGGAGATTCGATTCTTGGTGAAATGGCTTCATCTAGGGCATCCCAGAAAGTTTTTCCATCAACATCTCTTACTAGAACTATTTGTAATGATTTCTCTAAAGGAGCTGCATTCATGAGAACTCATGTAAGCATTTCAAATGGGAGGTGATTTGTACATAACAAAAGTGGCCATACACAACACATTTATACATCATCAATTTGTACCATATGCATTAACTGCTTGTACTTTGTTGTGTATGACTAAAAACTGTTGTGTACGGATCAGCTCTCATTTCAAATTTTCAATTTAAATAATCAAACCGAAAGGATGTATGCAGCTGTCCCAATCACAAACACTTAAATAAGTATTTGTTGAAATAACTAACATACTTCTCGTGATATGTGTTCAAGATCCCTTATTCAAAACTGCTTATTCTACTTACGAATACCAGCATAAATAGTGTGGATATGCAATCCCAAACACTAATCTAATGGGGTGTTTGTTTTAGCTTATTTCGGCTTATTTTTTATAAGCTCGACTAATTTTCGTATTTTAACTCATAATAAGCTTATAAGTCTGAAAATAAACCCAAAAAATGACATTAAAAATAAGCTGGAAAATAAGCTCATTATAATAATCTTAGCCAAACACCCCTTAAATACAAGTAGACTGTAATTACCCTGATAAATCAAGTCAAACAACGAAGAATCATCTTGAATTTCAGCAGGTGTTCGTCCTTTCCAGGCGTCTAAATTATCCAAAACTTTAGGGTTCACGTATAGCCCCGCAGCATAAACCTTAACTCCAATAATTGCAAATACTTTTTCTCTGAATCCTGCAAACAGACACAGAGTGAGTTAGATTTCTGTATTTTTTATAAAAAGATTGAATGAAATTACATGTATGGGGTTAATGGACATTGGGAATTTCGATTTCAAAGTATTGTTAACCTGTTCCGATCAATGATAAGGAAGTTGAGCAACCAGGAAGACTCAATGATGTCTGAAATTTCACATTTGTTGCAGGCTCTTGGGCATATTCTGTATTTCCTACTGCACATTCATGCCAGTCGTACGATTTTACAAAGTAAATTAGGGTTTAGATTCAATATGTGAAATTGGGAGAGAAAAATGTAGAGTTATTTAACCTGAAGAAGAAGCAGCAGCCTTGGTGAAGAATGAAGGAAGGCGGACAGGAGTGAACTTTTGGAGAGCGAAATTGGTTAGTGGAATTTTGATTATTTCTGGAAAATGGGTTCGATTTCTTGGGATTGGATTTGATGAAGTTGAAATTGAAATTGAATTTTGGAATCCAAATTTGTTGTGGGGAAGAAGATACACTGATCTGGGTACTGCTAAAACTTCTCCTATCATCTCTTTTTTGTGAATTGTTCTTAAATCGTTAGTAAAAATTCAAAAAACAAGTTTGATGTTGAACATGAACACACCCTATCCATTTCACCCTGATATCTTGAGGGACCACATACATAAGTGTGACCATGGTAATGTTTTTCTTACAAAAAAAAGGTTTAGATATATGTGTGTCTACAACCCTCCGCCACTATTGCTATCATCACCACTCAGTCACCGACCACAAACTACTGGTTGCCGTCACCACCATCGTTGCTGCCGCCAGCCATAGCCACCACAACAATATAGTTCGTCACACGACCAACCATAGCTCCGGCCACCACCAACCATTGTTGCCACCACTAATTGTCATTGATCGCCGCCTCTAACAACACTGCATTTGCCATCACCACTATAACTACCATCGACCACAGCTGCCGCCACAACCACCACCACTTCCCCACTAGTTGCCATTATCGCCACTTTCACCGGTGGTTGTCTCACCATTGACCCATAGACACAAACAATGTTATAGCCACCAACATCGCCATGGTTTTAAGTGTGTATCCATCACCGATCACCACCATCAATATTATCGCCACCACCACCCTCTACCACCATCACAAACATGTTGCGACTACCACCACTAGCAACAAGCCAACAATCACCATACTACCACCGCCCATCGCCGCTGCCACTATTTCCACCTCTATTGCCACCATTACCACTTATTGCAACAACCGTGTAACACTGTACTTTTAATATAAACATAATACTGCGTGTGAAAGCTAATTACATATAATTACATTAAGACCAAAAGATAATTACAAAATTTGTCTGGTTTTACATTTACAGAAATGCCACTACAGTGTTAATTACAAAATCAGGCTCTTTACAAAACAAGACATCAGAGTAGTGGTCTGTCCATTATCCCAGTCATCATCTATTAGAAACTCACCACGGAGGATCTGCAAAATAAATTAGTGGGGAATTAGCACAAAGCTAAGTGAGGGAACATATATCTAAACATATACAAGGCAAACATGCCCAAACACCATGCTCATAATATGAAGAGAACCGACGGTGTTGCAAGCACCTACAACCAAAGTCGGCCAAAACCAAGGTTTACCGATAGCCCTGCTAACTTGGACAACAGTACTAGCACCCTTAAATACAACAAATGCATGTCAAGATCTAATACTGTAAATCCCTAAGCAACAGGCCCAACCGAAATTCCACGACGCTGATCTCCGAAACAACATGTATACATATTAAACAAGACATACAGTCCAATGAGCAAGTTACAAACAGGATATCATATCCTGTATATCCGAAGATATAAATCCACTCACCACAGTCTGCACAACTGTAGCTCACTCAGTTGACTAATTCACTGAGTCTTCTCAGTTCCTGAGAAGCTGTAAACACAAGTCAGTATATAATTCATAATACTGCTTCTGAAATAAGTAAACATACTTATTAAATCATAAAGCACATATGCATTAACAAGTATAATACCATTCTCCAATTGAGGTTTCATAAACCAAGGAATTTCTAAGTTAGTTTGAAAATCGTATAAACCATGCGGTTTCTTCATCATACAGGTTTATCATCATAAGCTCCAAAAACCGAATAAGTCCAAAACCGGATAAAAGTTAAGGAAAGTGTCCAATTCCCAAATCCCGGATAATTCATGCGAAATTATCATAATTCCGGATGCAAGTCATAATCCCGGATAAGCAAAGGCTATGTGTTCGGTTTTAGTCAATTCCCGGATCAAATCATAAATTCCGAATAAGCATAGGAAGTCTCATGCGGTTTTATACCATTCCCGGATGTCATGTGGTTTCTCAAAAACCGGGTAGATCATAAGTTCATAATTCCGTATGAAGTTAAAATTCCGTATAAGCTAACGCAATGTCATCCAGTTTTCATAAATCCCGCATCACACATGCGGTTTCCTCAAATCCCGTATAAGTGTTAGGCATAAATCAGTTTCATTCGGTTTTTGATCTAATTCCCGTATAAGACATCCGGTTTCTTCAAATTCCAAATCAAGTTCATGCGGTATTTACAAGATCCCCGATGGTACATTCGGTTTTCACCAATTCCGGATTATTCATCCCAAATCCCGAATGCTTCAAAGTTAAGAATCCCGGATATTTCAAGTTCTTGTCTAATTGATCAATTTCTTCAATTTTGATCTAATTTGTATACATGCATGATCATATATGTTTCCAGAATCAATTATAAACATATACTAAACATGAATTCACATAAATTTCTAACATGCAAAACATACTAACATTATACAATTCAAGAATCATGCGGTTTTCATATTAATTCAATAAAACCGAATATTACACAATTTATCAAGAATCATTCTAACCTTAAGAATTCAGATATAGCAGGATCAAATCAAATGTTCCAAGATTGAAATTGAAGATGAAAACTAATTCTTGTTCTTGTTCTTCTTCTCGGCCGTGAGCTCCCAAAAACACACACACTCTAATTCTCAATTGCATGAGAATGAATGTGGTGGCATGTTTTGTTGATTTAGTGTCCACCATTTGGACACCTCACACAACACTAACTCTAACTAATTTAAATTAATTAATATTCCTAATTTTATTTAATTCACATTTAAATAAGATACATATTTAAATAACACAAAATGTTAAATATATCACATATTAATAACTAATTCACATAATTAAAATATAAATCCCAAGATCAAGATCTTAATTACCTTATTAATCTAGGTCGGTTGAGAGGGTGTTACAAATCGCCACCACCGACTACCATCCATTGCCACCAATTGCCATTAACTGTTTCCTTTACCAATATCCTTGTTACCAACACCTACCGTCACCACTAGGCCCTAATAATAGGATTTGTGTGCATAACCGTCGTCCGTCGAATCCTGATGACACACCCTATGCCATAAGACACTCAAGAGTCACACCTGTGAGGGCACGTAATTCAAGAAGTTATATAATCACATTTTGGAGATGGGTTTTATGACAGTTAGTCATAAAACAGTATAGAGAGTTATAAATAACCAGGATTGATTAATTAACAAGATAATATATGTTTATTAGTTAATAATATATATTATTTATTATTAATATTTAAGATTAATACATTGGATATTATCTTAAAAAAGATTATTGCTAATTAATATTATTAAGGAATAACAAATTATATATATATATATATATATATATATATGTGTGTGTGTGTGTGTGTGTGTGTGTGTGTGTGTATTTTGTGTTAATAATAAAGTAACTAATCAATATTTCCTTTTTAAAGATAACAAGAATGTTATCTATAAATAGGTTGATTATACACCTTGATTAGGGTTAACAATTACAAAGCACCAAAATAACTCTTTCCCTCCTCTCTCTCTCTCTCTTTTTGTTCGGCCGAAGAACACCTCAAGGGTGAAGTAGTTTGTTTTTGGTGATCCATTCACCAAGTTGATCAAGAACAAAGGCTTGTGGTTTAATCCTTCTAGCGGATCCTTGTAGTGCCTCATTACGGGTGAACTTCTTTGAGCAATCCAATGTATAAACTTCATCTCATGAAATGTTCTTGATGATATAAAATCGATGGTGAATACATACATACACACACACACACACACACACACACACACACATATATATATATATATATATATATATATATATATATATATATATATATATATATATATATATATATATATATATCGATTTTATACATGAATATATGATTGCATGATATGGTTGAACATTGTTCTTAATTATGGTTTAAACTAATCCTAATTATCATGATGATATGTTTTTTTCTTTCAAAAATATGGATATACACAAGATCATATGTATCGATTTTTATACATATGTCATACACACTTGTGATTAAACTAAGATCTTAATCCTTTAGGGTTTTAAGGATTGGTGTTATTATTTTAGTTCCGCTTTATAAATAATAATTGTTTATGATTACAATTCTGAGTAGGTTCATATAAGTTAGGTGATGAATCAGTGTAACTCAAGTTTGAATTGTACTCTCTAAAACCCAACACCTAACGTTGCTTCCACCATCACCAATAACTGCTACAAACCACTACAACCACCAGCAACACCATGAACAATGTTGCCCGCATTGACCACCACCATAATTATTGCCACCCACTAGAGAACCTTCGCCACCACCATCGACCCACACACACTCACACCACATATATGTAAAGAATACATGCATAAACCAAACGGTAATGATAATACTAAGAAATGTCCATTGCATCTCTTTGTATTGTTGTTAATAATCGTCTTATTCTTAATTACACGTTTGGCTATTAATAAAGATGCATGTGTCATTTAACTCGAAAATGAATTTCAAAACATGGTTTTAAATGATCTCTCTATTACTGGCTAACATAATAAAAATACATATTATTTAACTATTGTCTCGCTATTTTACTATGGAAATCATTGGTTACAACAGGGACAAAAGTATTCCAACAATCCAAGGAGGAATGACAATGGTCGACAACCACCATGAGCTCTATCTATCTCATCGCCACATTTGGTTATTTATGTATCGTCACGGTTATAAAAGGGCCTTTGTCCTAGTGGCATACAATGTGTGATTATGGTATCCATTTCTCTCTAAGGTAATAAGGTTAAATGTTAAATTCTTGTTATCCTTACGGCTAGTTGTATCCATTGTGGACGCTCTCTACCCAATAGCCTGTTTTCATTCGGTAGTAATGTTGGCAACCATGGTACTATAGCCATTAGCCATTCTTGGCCCGCCATCTAGTCGTACACAACTAGGCAGCAAACCCAATGTAGAAAAATCAAACGTTCATGAACCATTAGTTTACTCGCTCGACCAAAAGTTCTTCTATATTCATTTGTTTAATAAATAAACGGGAATATACATGAACAAGATGTTTTGTTCGTTTAATTAAATGAAGGAACACATATAAAGCTTCCATTAGTAAATGTTGGTTAATTTTTTTTACATGTATTTTTATTAATAATATAAATAAATAAATTTAATTCATATATGAATAATATATAAATCAGTTTAAGACCGTATTTTTTAATTAGTTACTTAAGTTTATAATAATTATTATTTGGCGTGAATTTATTATGATTTTTCCAATACATGTTTTAATGATTCGAATTATAGTATGAGTATTACACTTGCTGATTTATTAGATGGAATGCTAAAAGATGTTTGTTGTAATCTAATAAACCTTTTTTTTAATAGATGACACCTAATGTAAAATTTTATATCTAATAAACCTATTTTTAAATAGATTTGAGGTAGGCTATTTGAACTAAAAGGCTTACTATTGTCACTATTAATCTATTATGGTGTGAATTTGCCAAATAACATACTTGCTATGGTCCATACGGCAGGTAGAAAATACTAAAACTAATTTGTTATTACTAAATAAAAATACATCTCTACCGTGTTGATGAGAGCTTTTCCTTCTTAAAAAACATTGTTATTTTACGTAATTAATGCTTTGATTTTTGCACACAAATAATCATGAAATCTAATAGCTAATTGAAAATACTGACATATTAATATAATGGGTTTATGTATATGAGTCTTATATATTATTTTTTAAGATCATATAGTAACAATTTATTTTTGAAAAAAACCATGTTTAATAATATTAGAATATTAGTCTATAATCTATTAGAGTATTAGGTCAAAAAACATTAGTCAAACTTTTTAACTATCATTCCTTTGCTTTGGTTTATTAGGCGTTAGGCCATAACACAGTAGCCCGAAAAGAGTTGTATTAAGAGGGTTTACTTTTGTTTTGGTTCATGATATGATCATTATCATACTATTTATAAATTTTACTTAAATATATGAAAAACTATTTAGGGGTCCCTTTTTTCACTTTTGACATTAGAGGGAACGGATTGAAAGAAGAAAAGCCAAGTGGTAAGTTCAAATCTTCAATGGCGCCATGGTGAAGTAGAAATTCCACTCTACCATGTGTGGTTTGGACTTTGCATGGAGAATTCCACGGGAGAAGAAAGGCGTGGATAAAAAAAACATGAGTCTCATCCAACTAACGATCTCTATGGATTACATCAAAACTTTTACATGTTGTACATTATGTATAAAAGCTTGTAATATTTTTTTTTCTTTTTTCTAATAATTTTGATTGTTTAGAGGTTATTAGGTGGGTCTGAGTATTTGGTTTGGCAGTGGGTGATCACTACGAGTCTTGTGATGGGTTGAGTGATGAGTGTGAAAAGTTAACGTGACGTTGTAATGGATATGATGAGAGGTAACCACTCCCACTCTTAGGCCTCCAATATGAATAGGCCAATTACAAGTTAAAGTTTATGAATCAAAATTATGTTATGTAGAGTTCAATAGAAGTGAATAGTGATCAACTTCTTAACTACATTCTAAGGTTATGTTTATTAAAACCCACCCTTTGTTATAATGTATATTCACAATGAAATCCAGTGTATAAAATTAGATTTAGAGGTCACATGGCCTTCTCACATGACCTAAAGTACCTCAATCTCTTTTTCTTTTTTAAAGTACATCAATGCACAAATTCTATTGAGGATCTCAATTCAATTCTAGCTTCTTGGTTTTAGAAATCCCACTACTACAGTTATTCTCCACTTCCATATTTCTTTCTTTTGGAGCACATTGATTTTATAAACATGAAATCCATGCATCCCATTTGTAAAGTTTCTTTCTTTTCCCAAAAACATCATGCTCAAAAGATGAATAAGAATACATCCCAAAGAAGTACCAATATTCATGCATAAATTACCTATTTTTGAAACATTCATTAGCTGTAAAGTCAAGTAAATGAAACATTTATCCCCTTTTTTTTCTTTTTCCCATTCTTTCCATAGAACCCTCAGGCCTCCATTAAATACCTCTTTTCTTTTGCTTCCTCACACAGAAGATCAAGATTCATCAATGGCTAGGGAGTTATCTGCTTCTGTTTTCCTTCTCCTGCTGTCCTGCCTTTCATGTATGTGCATAAATTACTTGTACATTACAAATCAGCCCTGCATTTTGAGCATTTCCTTATTGTTCTCATTTCAGTTTTCTTGAATTCATCTTTTTTTTCCAGCAAATTTGTAGATAAAGTGATCGATAAACATTACTATCACTAATCTTGATTAATTTTTTTAAATTTTCTTCTTCATCTGCAGTTGGGACTCTGAGATTGGTTCATGCACAGGTACATTAGATCTTGATTTCACATATTGGTAACCTAAAGATACCTCATTTTTTATAAAAAGAAAAATCTTTATATATTTTGACTGTTTTTATCCACTCTTGAAGGCTAAAGCTTCAAGCTTTCTGTATATATTGAACAAGATAAACAAGATGGTGTAATGTGTAACTGAAGTTAGTCATTTTCTTTCATGGGTCTGCAGAAAATTTGGTGTGTGGCTAAACCATCATCTAGCCAGGCCACTCTTCTAGAAAATATTAATTTTGCATGCTCACAAGTGGACTGTAGTGTTCTTCAGAAAGGTGGTGCTTGCTATACACCAGATAATCTAATCAACCATGCATCCATAGCCATGAACTTATATTATCAGTCAAAAGGAAGAAACTACTGGAACTGCCAGTTTAAAAACTCTGGTCTTCTTACAATTGGTGATCCAAGTAAGTGATCAACTTCACTCTCATTTTACGTATTGTTTATTTATCTCAAACGGGTCAAATTGGTTTAAAAAATGTAGCTAAAAATGAAACGACACGGAACAAAAGTTCTGTTTTTTTACGCATAAAACGTCATAAATTGTTTTAGAAATTACCAGGCAAAAGAAAGTACTTGCAGGATTCTCATACTTAATTTGTTTTGCAGGTTATGGAAGCTGCTCATATGTATAGATGATCAGCAAATGGAAAAACTATAGATGTGTTTATTTAAACTTATAAACAGATGTACCCATAAATTGACAACCATGTCTTATCAATTTGTTTTATGATTTATGAAGAAATTTAGCACATGGTTATATGTTCTTTACTATGAATTTAGGATTGAAGTTAAGGCTTTCAATCTTTACTTTGTTATTGTTAGTGTGGTTAGACTGCATCACGTGCTTTGCACGCGATGACAATGTTGGTCTTCACTTCAAAAGAGTATTGTTGAAAGTACAATCAAAACATGGATAATATATTCTTAAAGTGTCTAATTGAAAATATTGGTTTAAGTAGGTTAGTTAAGTGTGAAGTTTAGAATAGAAAAAGAAGAAAATAAAGCTTAGGCCAAAGAGTATAGCCTTTATCAACCCAAACCAACCCAAATGTTACCTCAGCTGTCACATTAGCTTTTACTACTAATTTCTTTCCAACCCAAATTCAACCCAAAACAAGCACCTAACCTTCAATCCAAATTCCAAATCAACCCAAAATATTTTCTCCCTTCCTTACCCACTCACAAAACAAAAAATAAAATAAAATAAAATAAAACAAAATGAAAAAGCAAATAGATTGGCAGGCTTCTCTCTCCCTCCTTCTCGATTTGGTGAACCCAAATGGGTTTGAACCCTAAACACTAGTAGTGGTGTCCCCCCCCCCCCCTCTCGACCGTGGCCAACCCGAGGGCTATACGGGTGGCCTCAAGGGGTTAAAGATTTTGAGTAGCTGAAAATTATGACACCGATACAAACACTACAAGAAAAAGGCATAATGTCCTCGCCTAAGTTTTTTGCATCGTGGCTGATAATTTTTTGCAACATGTTTACTTAGCGACGAAATAAAATGCTACGGCATTTCGTCGCCAATAGTTTTACCGAGCGTAATTAAATTGAGAGTATATAAAGAACGAATTTAAAGGTGCTAAGTGTTGTTAAGTTGAGAGTATATAAAGAAGACAGCAGTATTAGGGTTGATATATGTAGATTGATATCGATCTAGCTACTACTCTCATATTCTCATGTGTGATGCATTTTGGTCATCTTGTTCAACATCTTGTGTTGTATATAGCCATGAATATTGTAACTAGTTTACAAGTTAGTCTTGGGTAGTGTATACATATATATTTATGGTTGCTATTGTGATATTGAGTTACATTTTGTGAGGGAAAAGATAAGCTAGTCAATGAAATATTCAAAAAGTAAAAGTAAAATCAGCAAAAACACAATACGTACACATCTTTACAAAAGGGTTAATGGGTGTTGAACATATAAGGTTATGTAACAATATATATTAACATGTTTGATCCATTTCATGTTTAGATTAGGGAGATGATAAAAGCACACAAGATTAGTATTATAAACAATACATACATATTTTTACTAAGGGTTAATATTATCATATTCTTCTTTATACATTCCCAAGTTACACCTTGCACCTTCAAATATGTTTTGAACTTCATACCAGCGCAATCCTTTTCAGCTACTTAAAACATCTTTAACTTAGCCTCTAAGATTTATTCTCTTCCTTTTAGTTCTAAACTTTACCTTCACTAGAAATTGACCTATTGAAACAAAATATCATCAATTAGACACTTTAAGAATGTATGATCCATGTTCTGGTTGTACTTATAACAAGTATCCTAAATAAAGTCAGTGCAATGCATATTAAGAGCCCACAAGGAGGAACTCAATTCAATATTAAGTGCATTGTAAGATAAAGATAAAAAGAGATCACCTTTTAATATACTTAGTGCTTTTCACTGTGAGCATTTTTCACTAAAACTTTTCTCTAAGAAGCTAGAGATCATTTTGTACAAAACTTTAGTCTTTAATGAAAAGAGATCTTTGATACTTCTTTCTTAGTTGGAAGATATCACACTTCTTTTCTCTTATAAAAAATAGACAAGATCGCCACGCATTGTTCTCTCTTTTACAAGAAAAAGACTACCTTAATCCTCTCCTTTATGATGAGTGGAAATAATTAATCTCAACTCACAAGTATTTATTAAAAAAGATTGAAAACAAAATCAATTGTGTATACAAGTAATTACATCAAATTAAGAATGAGTATAGTTCACCTAAATGTATCCAATCTGTCACGTTTTTTTATTATGTGAGTCGAATTTTAGAATTTCTAATGTGTGTATCAAACGTTTAATTTGTCGCTATTGAGTGTATTATAAACAATTTATTGTATATACTAAACTTATACGCGTTTTTCCCTTTTTATGTAACCAAAATACATACAATAGTAACAAATTAAAATTTTACTACAGACTATTGAAACTTTTAAAGTTCGAGACACACAATAACAAAACGTATCAAATTTGATGCATTAAGATGAACTAAACCCTTTAGTAACATTTTACTCCATATGTAGATGAATCATTTAAGTCAAGCATTATATAAAGTGAAAAAGCACAAAAGAATATCAAAAGAAAAGGTGTGGTCACACCATCATTCGAGCATAGACCAACGTTCTTTGTCAGAATCCAATTTGGCAAAATTCTGTTCTAGCCATTACAATGAAATTTCTTCAAATATTTTCTTCTTTACTTTGTTAGAATTTAATGTAGGTCCAAGTGTATTTGGTATTAACAATAAGTTGAAGCAATTAACACAATATTATGAACTCGATTATGGTATGCATATGAACTACAGACAAGAACACCTTGAAGAATACATATATATTGAATGTTTATTAATTTAGAGTTTATAAACTTGTATTTATACCTCTATGGTATTTACACAAATCATCCTAACTATGACTAATTTTATATATAAACTAAACTTTATTAAAACAGAATCAACACAACAAATAAGTATTTAACATTTGACATTATCAATGATCAACCAACCACCTAGATTAGTGAAAACATTAAGCTCAATATTCAGAAGTGATGTTGGAAACATGCCCGATTTGCATTTCATTATGATTCTTTAGGGCACACATATTCTAGTCATGCGGGATTTCACACAAGACTATCTTCTTATAAAACATACTTTCCACTTAGGAATATCCAAAGTATATATAAACTTCTTCTTTTTTTGAAATTTTTTTAATTGATCTTGTCACGTAATTATCTTAAAAAACAATTCATTTATCAACAACAAGGACAAATTCCAATCCCAGCATGAGATACAAAAGAAATAAAATATAGACAGTCATATATTCACTTAAAGATAAAGAGACTGTTTTCCAAGATTTATCCGGCAAAGAGAAAAATAAATAAATAAAATGCATAATTATGTACGAGAGAAGAAAAAATCATAAAAATAATAAAGTAAATAAACAAACAGAGAAATTAAATTAAAAGATTCGTGCTAAAAACAATTCATTTATAAGATATCAAATTATCATTTTCGCTAAAACAAAGAGTAAAAAGCCCACTAAGAGATACAGAAGCCCAAATAAGAAACAAAAACTGGAATGTGGGCCTAGGGTTTGTGCTCCTTGTGAAACGATGAGAAACTCGTGTTATAAAACGCAAACACAACGTTTGTTTTCAGATTCAGATTGCCTTTTAGAGAACCAGACGGCCGCCGTCCGGCCATGCCGTCTGAGTTCCGTTGCCGGCATATAACAAATAGACCTCTATTTTCACCGTCGAAGCCAGATTCCGACTTGCTTTTACTCAAATCGAGGCCTTACACAGCACCCAACTTCCAAATGTAATCGTGTGTTTTGATTTGTTTACGATTTTTTTGTGAAAATCAATGGCCGATCCAATGGGATCTCGAGATGAATACGAACACGAGGTCTCAATTTCACCCGGCCAAGATCAATTCATGGTTATTTGATGGGGGCAGACTCAAGGGTTTGCATGTTCTCTTGTGTTTCCGTCGTGTTTAATTCAGGGAACTGCCCCATATCCATCTACCCTACATATCAATCTTGTTATTTCCTAAAGCTTACATGTTTGATACATCTTTCTTGCTTTGACTTTTTGGAGTTTCAAAATTGGATCTTTGAAAGCTATTAATTTTTATCGAGGTTTTTGGATTTGGTGATCGGGCGATTTTAATGATACCTTGAAGTTCTGCTTCTTTTTTTTTAAACATCAGAAGAAATTTATATAAAAATATATGTTACATTCATACAATAGTAACTACGTTTTACTTTCATTCCAGTATCACTCATACTTGTCTTGTATGCTAAAAACTTTCAAAAGTGTTTCTAACTTTAAAAAATTGTTAACTTGTAATAGTAGTTTAAAACCTAAACTTTAGATAACCTTAGTTTTTTCTAATTTAAATAGAATTTAAAAATAATTAAAAAATTAATTTACAAATAAAATATTTAAACTGAGTGACCCATAATTTTCTTTTAAAAAAAGTGTCTGTGTTGCTTTTGTTTTTTAAGTAACTCCATCATCATTTTTTAACCTTCCGCCGAATATATGTATACTAGATTTAGGGACCCGTGCACGCACGAGTAGTTTAAAATTAAATTTTAAGCAATAATTATGTGAACGAAAA
Source organism: Pulicaria dysenterica (assembly GCA_947179395.2). Lineage (NCBI taxonomy): Eukaryota > Viridiplantae > Streptophyta > Magnoliopsida > Asterales > Asteraceae > Pulicaria > Pulicaria dysenterica. The sequence goes on along the minus strand of OX359291.1, from coordinate 9,489,588 downwards.
AATAATAAAGTACTTAAGTAATACGTTAAGTACAATACATGAATGAAAGAATATCTTTCGTCAAGTACAATACATTAAAGAAATGATATCTTTTATTATCAACATTAGCTATTAATCCAATCGGTATATTAGGTTCAATTTCATGCCTCACGAAGGACAGTAACTCCTATAGATATTAAAAAAACTATTAGTATAATATGTAAAAAAGTAAACCTAGTGTTATATTAAAATATTTACTATAATTTGTTTGACATGACGTTACCGATGCACATAATGGAATTGTTTTGATTTTTAGACAAACTTCATTTAACTGCAAATAAATAAAGTTGAATGTCATTAACATATTACAATTTATAAACTTTAAACATTATTAGTAAACAATAACATGTTGAATGTAAAATAAATATAAAAATAAAATAGATAGTTATAAATAACAATATTACAAACAAAATTATATAGTTATGTAATACAAACAACCTTGCTTTACACAATGCCTTCGGTTATTAAACATACACACATACGATACAAATACATCAATAATAAGAGACTAATGCATGTATGTTTGTTTTATTCTACCCATTTGACCCGTTACACATTTACGCATAAACCAAATCCAAATCTACCCGTTCAAGTGTAAGTTGTTCAAATTGTCACTTGTGATGCGCGGAAAAGTAAATCACAAATCCATCAATTAAATACCAGAGAAATAAATTTCCTAAATAAATTGTATCTATTTAGATAGAACAGAAGTTCAAAGCTTTGATAAAAACCTGTAGGAAGCTACAGATTTCCTCGGAGGTATCTGCACACAAAAAGAACAGTTTGTAAATAAAAGTTTTGACAATATAAGTCCCAATCAAAGATACATTAACTATATAAATGTTTGATGTCTTTTTATGCTTTAAATCTTTATTAGATATTTACAAACATAAACTATCCCATAGAAGGTACTATACATCACTAATATGTTGTAGAGATATATTATCATATACTCTAAGTCAAAAATACCTCATAAAAAAGGATTAATGATTTAGTGATTTATAACATAAAAATTAGTCATAAATATGTTCAACAGTTTATACTTTTATAAAAAAGATAAGCAAGAAATATACATATTCTCATTTAGAAAAAGATTAAGTGTTATTACATTTCAAATATAAAATTAAAGATAGTAACTCCCTTTTTTCAATGGTTATAAAATATACATTTTACTAATAAAAATAAAAAAAATGTTTTTTTAGTTTTGTGCTATTACGGTAAAATTTACATCAAAACGTAGATAAAATTGAGACGATTATAAATATATAATTATATTTATACCAATCATAATATATTAAAAGTTATAAAAAGAAAAACTACAAATATATACAATTAAATACATTCATTAAATATAAATATATAATTTATAAAAACACCTCCTATATATTTTCATAAAACTCCCTTATAATTCATTTCATATACTTTTTCAAAAACTATTCTAATAATAGAAGTCAAAATTTAAAAATTTTGGTCAAAATTAAGAAAATAAAAGGTTTTGATTGGTTAATTAAATTTTATTTATGAAATCTTTCCCATATTTGATTTTCTTTTAATATATATATAGATATAGATAGATAGATTATTGTAATTACGTTGTTTGTGACAATTATTAACTCAACATATTTTTTATCTTTTTTTAAATATGAGCACCAATAAATTTAAATATGTATCCATCTGATTCAAACAAAAATTCTTAAACATCTAATAAAAGTTAATGCTGTAACAAAATAAGTCTCATGTAGTGCAAAAGCTTGTAAATCTTCATCACATGGATAAATCTTTTGCAGTTAATGGAAATATTTTTTAAAAACTTATTTTGTTAGAGCATTAACCCTTATTAGATGTTTAAGATTTTTTTTTTTTGAATAGGACAGATACGTATTCAAATTATATTAACTAGTTTGAGCCCGTGCTCAGCACGGATGTGGGAGGGCTAAAATCTGATCGTGGCTGAAAACGTAAACCCGGTTTGTGAAAAGAGTGCACGGGTCTTGGGTTGATAGACCCTACCCATTCTAAACCCAGCTCTTAAAAAAAGAATAAAAAACCGGTCTGGTCCCACAAGAGCACGATAGAAAAAAATTATAATTCAAAACCTAAATCCGTAATCGACCCCCGTAACCGGCCCGCCAAAAAAATAAAATTATTTCAAAATGAAAAAAAAAACAATTGGTACGGCCCCAAAAAAACTTGACCCAATATATGTCCGGCCCAAAAACAAATTCGAAAAAAAACAAAAAGCCCAATAATGAAATCCGGCCCAAACTCGGTTTCTCACCCAAACCCGGATCCGGGCACGGTACGTGATGTACGTATCTGGAGTAATAAATTATAAACATGTAATCTTAGCAACAACTTCACTATACAATATGTCGTAAGACTTAAGAAAAAATACTCAAATTAAACATTATATATATTGAAAATTTCTCATGTTAACTATGAAAACATTGCTAATTGGTTGCAAATACAATATAATATACACAATGTGAAAAAAAAAATACAAAGTATAAGAAAAATTCTTACTTATTGAGAGTATATATGTCAAATAACTTTTGATCAAACCACATAAATTAGTGTATATTTTTTAGCCTGATTTCCTTTTTGCGCATATGTATAACAAAGAGAATGTTTTTAAATGGACAATAAACATAATCCTAATATATGTAAACAAAGTCTTTTGTCTTTTCCATATTGCTTTCTCTGTACGCAATATTCCTGGCAGACAAATGATTCACAGACCCTTCTCTTTATTTTCAAAATTAAGTTTAGGTTCCCTATTCATGGTTCAAGAACCACTGAACCAAGATCTCCTTTAGATTCCCCATACACGGTCTCTCTCCCCTTTCAAAATTAGGGTTTTCCCCTGGTTTGTCCACCACATCTCGGTGGTTTAAGTCCTTTATCGAAGACCAGGGTTAGCCTTCTCTTACGCGCCGCTTCAACAGAATCGTTTACGGTTTCCTCTGTTTCGTTTGTACGACCGTCGCCTGAAAGATTACCGGTCGTTAGCGGTTACGACGGTGGCGGTTATGGAAAACCACGGTAATCATGGCAGCGATGGGGATAACCGCCTCCGGTATTCCCAAAACAGCGGTGGTTTACGGCAGGAGAGACAGCCGTGGTCGGAGTCCAAATCCGGTGACCGAAGTCAGAGACAAAACCGGTTAGTGAAAAGCAGTAACCATTTATAACCGGCCCAAAACCAAATTCAAAAAAATAAAAAATAAACAACCCAACAATAAAATCCGGCCCAAACCCGGTTTCTCACCCAAACCCGGATCCGAGCACAAAGTCATAAGCATCCCACGCTTTTTAATATATTGTATATAATGCTCGTATTTAAAAGAAGAGTTAAAATATGTTGGGTTGATAATTGTCGCAAACAACGTAGTCACAAAAAAACATATATATGTTTGCCTAAATGTTTAAAATTAATGATGAAGTTATTTAAGAAAAAACAAAAGAAACACAAACACTTTTTTTTAAAAGAATACAATGGGGTCACTTAGTTTTAGTATTTTATTTGTAAATTACTTGTTTAGTTATTTTTAAATTAGAAAAAAAACTAAGGCTATCTAGAGTTTACTTTTTAACCTACTATAACAAGTTAATTGTATAGAAATGGAACATTTTTAAAAGTTGAATGGTTTTTGGTGTACAATATAAGTATGAGTGATTTTAGTGGAGCAAAAATGAAACTTGGTTACTATTGTATAAATTTACCCTTAAAATATCTTTTGAAACAATCCAAACGATCATATATGATGATTGATTATCTTCCCAACACCTGATACTTTCAAGTTTAGATAAAATTATTTCGGGAACTTTGTAAAGTGGAAACAGATAAGTATCAAGGGAACCCAAAACTGATTTGTTTAACACCAATCTCCTAGCAGGTTATCTTTGCATACATGTTTTAGTATACTACTAGCGTAGTACTTGTGTAATGCGGTGACAATAAATAATTTTCACTTGATAACATGTTTATTTTCGATAAATTAGGGGTATCATATTCACGTACTTTGACGATGTTCAATATTTTTCATACGTAACATCTATATTTTTCTGCTTTTCAATTTCTTTATTGTTTTAACTATTTGTTAATTTTTATTTAATTTGTTATAATATCTTATAGGTTACAATTTAAATTTTGTTGATTTGACTTTTTTAAAATATTATTTATTATTGAATGTTTAGTTATTATAATGGTAATTAAGAATATAATCAAGTCTATTTAGTTGTTTTTTTTTAGATTTAAATGAGGGTATCAAGGTTATTAAGATCGAAATCTTACCTAAGATCGTTTTTGACTTTGCAAGATCGGATCGTAAGATCGGGATCGAGATCCTAAGATCCTACCACAAGTGACTAAATTTTTTATACGCTATATTTTTTTATTAAAAGCCAATTATATAACATTTATACGAACGAGTGAAACAAAATTTTTTAAAATAACGTATATCAAACGGTCCAAATTTTAAATAATAAAAACATAGAAAAAATTCACCACAATTCATTGATTTACATATTGTAATAAAATTTAATATATGATTCTTAAACACAATAAGTAAACTAAGCCACAATATGCACAACATCAATTCTTAGTTTCATAACAAAATCTTCTTCTCTTAAATCTCTATCTCTTACGTTAAAAGAAAATTCACGCGTACGACATGTGCGTAAAGTAGAAAACTGCGAACAATTATTTTTAGAACAAGTTTGACCATTACAAAAATGTAAAAATAATAAAGTAAAATAGTAGTAATAATTAAAAAGATTAAAAATAATAATGTAAAATAATAGTAGTAAAAATGTAAAAAAATAAGAGATATGTGGGATAGTAGGATCGCATACGATCTTACGATCCCACATACAATCTTACGATCTTGAGTACGATCCTACTAATTTTCGATCCTAAGTACGATCCGACACCTTTTTGGTTGATATGATCGTAGATCCTACGATCAAGATCACGATTTTAATAACCATGAAGGGTATATTAACTTAAAATAAAAGTGCTAAATACTTTATAATATAGTATAAATTACTATTAAGGTTTATGTGAATAGTAAGTAACCGTCTCAGGAGGAAGACCCAATGGTCATAAGCGGTGCACCAGCAACGACTGCAATCCTGAACCATTTGCCAGTGGTTCAAAATCTAAGGGTTCACCATGGGAGTCCATTGATTCGTTCTGCTTTGAACTGATACCTTGAAGTTGTATTAAAGAATTTGCAATGCCTATGAAAGATTTAAAAAGACTCCATTTTGAATTTCAATAGGATGATGGTTGTAAAAATGAATATAAACAACCAACAATCATTTAAAAAAACATGGTGAATCGGTTATTACATAACTACCTATTTCTAAAACTATTAATTTCTCCAATTAAATTCTTGCACTTCCATTTTACAACCCACCAGTAATGATTTTTGTAATTCATTAATTCACATTACTTTTATTGTTCTGATTTCACAATTTTCTTGATATAGTTAATGAATAGATGATTTAATAAGAGGGTATAAGACTTTTAAAAAATTTCATATAATATAATTATGAAAAGATTCATGATGTTAACATTATCTAATTGACAAAAACATCTTAACATCATGTATCATATTTCCTCGGATCCATTTATTCGCAGTTTGACGTTATTATCCTTGTATACGAAGAACAATTTTGTGACATTGATATATTCCACATGAAAATAACATGTAACAATCATCGTAAAAGAAAAGAGTAATCACGTATATTAACGATCGACATTACACTTCTTGAAATGTAATAACATTACAACATAAACTAAGAGCATCATTCAATTGAACTGATTTCATATATGAATCAATCCACTTCTTAAACTCTGTACAGCTGAGTTTGATGGATCGGGTGGTTCTCTAGGTCTTAGTCCCAGTCCCAATCATCACTTGTAACACCACAAATCACAGCAACTGTTCCAAGAATTGCCTGCAACACAAAATTACAGAAATGAATCAAATGATACATTACTTGTTATCAGTCTTTAACTTTTGAATGAACATAAGGGATAAAGGGGTGTTTAGAATTGCCTATTACAGCTGCTTATCTACTGATTACATATCATAATATGAGAAATAAGCAGCTTGGATAGGCAAATCCAAAAACCTTAAAAGAAAACTTAGTGATGTATTCAAGAAAAAGTGGGGATATCTTACTGCAATTAGGCATGCGATATATCCAGGTTTCTCACGGTGATCATATCTGGCACATATTAGAATGAACGCTCCAACATACCACGGGATAGCAGCCAGGAAGAAACCAATAATGAACCTTCACAAAGATATTAGCCAAGATCAGATAGAATCTGTACAGTAGTAGTCCTTATTACTTTGCTTAACCATTATGGATAAAAGTAGCATACCCTGTTCATATTCATATAATTGATAAACCTATTAAGCAATGATGTTAATCCATTTTGTTGAAAAGCGATGACGAGTTGAAATTTTTTGGAAATATATAGAAAGTGTGCCTAGTTTTCTCTCATATGTGTAAGAAATATCAAGGTACCGAAAATATGGTAACGACAAAAATGAAAATGAAATCGAAATACCAAAACACCTTTGAATATAACAAGATAACTTACAACATCCATCCGATACCAATGCCACAACATGGAAGGCGCCTCTCTCTTACAGGTCTTCCTTCAGCAATTGCATAACCTGGAACACCATACCAAAACGTAAACTAGTAAGAAAAACAACTTTCATTCTTTAAGAACTTATATATAACGGGGAAAAGGATTAAAAGTTCACAACTAGGGGTATGAACTGAGTAGTAATCTGCTTATCCTATCAAGTTTTTATTAGCCATTGGATGCTAACACCATACTTCATACTAAACTTCTTCTTGCTTACTTTCTAAAACAGGCAGTTTGTTATAAGCAACCTCAAACTACTTATTGAAAACAGCTTATTACTTCAGTCACAAATAATCATATACAGAAGCTCCTTAAAAGGTTTTGCCCTAGAAATTGATGATACATCTTACATCTAGAAATTCATGATCCATCTCACTTGAAAGTGATCTCATAAAGTTATCATATAATGATTCATGGATGCAAAAGCCTATACACATATATTTGAATACAAAAACGAAATTTTGCACCGATTGGCAGAGAAATGGCATCCACTCACTTAAGTATAAACCCTAGTTGAGAAGGTATAATACTTGAATAGCGCACTTCTTTCTATCTAACAGTCTGATCGTTCGTATCAGCGTAATAAACAAAATCAACCAATTAATTCGAGATTAACAAACAAAAAACTGATCAATTTGAAAATAAACTAAATAACGCCGATCGACTAGGATACCTGTAACAGCCTGATAACCGTGGGCGTAATGGTTGACCGAGGGGCCACCGGAGACACCGGGAGGGGGAGTAGGTTGAGGAAAACCGATTACCGGTGGCGCCGACGGCTGAGGATAGTTGTGAACGCCCTGGAAAGTTCCATACTGATGAGGCGGTGGCTGTTGATCTTGATGATGCTCATGGTACTGCTGCTGATTGTAATCCTTTGCTGGATCACTCATAATTTCTGTGCAGAGGTGGAGTTTGAAGAGATTTTTATGGATTTGGTAGCTTCCTTCCGATCAGGTGATTTCGTTTTGATTTTATGAAAATTTGGATCAGCTACTCGAAGATCTCGTATGATACTCTACCAACACAAATAATACTAAACAGATAAATCCAATCCAGCTTCCACTAATTAGACACTGCCACGTGGATATTATTACCCGTCTAAATTTATGTTAAAATTTAATACCGGGGGCCCAAATCAAGTGTCGTCAAGTCAAGGACAAAGCCCAGATGACTAAACCATGAGATGAAATTTCAAGTAGTTTTTTTTATAGTTTATTATATTATTTTTAAACAATCCAATATTGCCACTTAATTAGCGCTTTGATTTAATAAAAGGTCATTTATGATTTTTGTTTGTTTGATTGTGTTGGATGAAGATAATTTATGATTTTATTTTGAAAAGCTAAATTTAAGATCTTATACATAGATATATTTAAAGAAGTTTTTTCTGTTAGGGATCTTCTTGAGATGTTGAGTTTTTGACTAAGATATATGCGGTCTATCATACATATATCAAGAGAAAAGGATATGTACAACTAAAAACACATATGATAAGTATTTTCATACTTATAAACACTTGAATTAGTATATATGAAATGACTAACATACTCATTAGAATGTTTATGAGCGTGAAACCAGCTATGATAAGTTATGCTAAAAACATATATCATATCCACGTATATTATTACTGCCATACTCCTCCTAATATTTGCGAGCGTGGAACTAGCTATGTAGATGTTGTTATTACTAAAAGATATATCTTATATCCACATAGAGTTATGTTCAATAAAGTTCATGTAACCTACATAGTCCTGAAATTCTAATATTCAATCACATGTAATTTAGTATACAAATATTAAACATTTCTGTATATTATATAACAAGGATCTATATCTATAAAGTTCCAAATCAAGTACTTCTAAGGTATTTAACTCAATCAGTCTCCAAGGTTCACACAAGAACCGGAGGAAATGAACATGATTTAAAAGCAAAAACTAATGATAATGTAATAGCAATACACGTATATATAACCCCTGTAAATATAAAACAGGAATACTATTTTTAAACGTTTTGAATTTTTTTTGACAGATTGGAGATCAAATTCTCTCTCTCTCTCTCTCTCTCTCTCTCTCTCTCTCTCTCTCTCTCTCTCTCTCTCTCCTATGGCTATGCTACTATACATCCACGCAACATCTTATCAATCATGATCTAATTTTAATTTAATATATATAACCACTTGTTTTGCATGAATGAAATTTATATTAAATTTAATTAAAAATTAGGGAATATATATATAATGAAAGAAGGTAATTAAGTTTTTCTTTCCTATTGGATATTCAATTAATAGATCAACCGAATGGGCTGATTGAAACCCACAAACATTACAAGTTGATTTACAAAAAAGGTTCCATTAATTAAAATATATGGACTACCATAACCTTTAATTAAAAAGGATTATAATCAATTAATTTCTTGCCACAAAGCACCATAACCATGCTCCTCAATGTTATTTCCATAAGAAAATTGGGAATAATCTTTAACACCACCAAATTCTATTATTCCACCCATCCCATCTTCATATCCTTGGATGTACATATCATCCATCTCCATCCAATTATATTCGAGATCTTGCGATTTCGAGTAATTTTGATTCGTCGAAAACTGGTGACTACCTTCCCAATCAACTTTCCATTCAAGCTCTAGACTCATATCATGGTCATCAATTACAATCGGATTAATCTCGGCTTCTAAAGATTGGATTACACTCGATAATCTCTCGTCGTCACACTCGTCTTCACCATGTTGTTCATCGAGTATCGACATCAAAAGGTTGTCATCGATTTCCAAGGTTTCAAAATTATCAAAATCATCTTGGTCATTGATGGTTGCCCACTTTTCTTGGATCAAAGATGCCATCAAGCAAGCAATTCAAAAGGGTTGAGAAAAATAAAATAAAAGATGAAGATGAGGTGAGAATATGAGAGCACAATGAAGAGTTGAGGAAAGAGGATGTGTTTATATAGGCAAAGATTCCACAAATAGATCAATTCTCTAGTGGGCCCTTGAGATACGATTGTACAATTATCTTTTAGATCTACAACTAAGAGGTTGCTGAGTAGGATGGACCAATATCACCAAAATCGTAATCACCACTTTTTTCCACTTTGGAATTTACACAATTAAGACACACCGAATCTGATACGTCTAAAACAAGTAAGTTTTTATTGATATTGCGATCATATGAGTCGGGTTGGATTAGTTTACTAGTATAGGCAATTAGGGAAGAAATTTGTGACGATATCAGTTCGGTTGGTTTAGTACTCTAACTTTTTTGTTTACTTGTCATAATAATTATACGACTATCAGTACAGGGTTGGTATCAGAATACAACAATGATACGTGAAAGACTTCAATCACAAAGTGATCTGACGCTACCACGACACGATTACCCCCAATATGTCCGCTTTTATTTTTTATGTTTTTTTATATGATGTAATATGGATCTAGTATAATGGATGTATAGTAACTAATATGATACGAGAAAAAAAAACTAATAATACGGTATAGTATGATGTGACATCAAGGGTGGAAAATTAGTAGAGATATTATAGAATAAAAAGAATAAACCTTAGTTTTAATTGAATTTGAAACTTTTATAACAAGAATGAAATGACGTGTCCTAGCTAGCTAGAAATTAAATTGTGTTTTACATGTTTGGTGCTTTTTTCTAAAGAATAATGATAAGAAGAAGGGACATTAGGTAAAAGAAGGTAGCTCAACATGAATGATGTAAGTGGAAAAAAGGCCCACAAAAAGGAGACAAATAATGGAGCATTTAAGATTGTGTTAGATATGGTAGAACCAAAGTGGAATTGAGTTGGGAAACTATATCTCCTATGTTTAATGGGGTGACCCCATCTTCAACTAATCTTTAACATCTTCCCTTCCTTTTTATCTATAACTCTAAACCAAACCAACTATATCTTCACACCTAAATTACCTTTTAATCCAAACATACACCACCCATGTATTATTAAGTGTTTAGTGCATTGTTTTAAAAACCGACCAGACCGGAAGATTCATCCGGTTTAATTTGAAAGAGTTCAAAAATAGATAAAACCGTTTGCGAATGAATTATTGTATATCGGTGAAACCGGATATTGAACTGTAAACCGTAAAACAGGAACAAGTTTTTTCTACGATTTTCTTCTTTACATGTTCTTTTGTTTTTTTCTTCCGATTTTCCCTAAGATTGTAAACCACTAAATCAATATTCAAGAGAAAAAGTGAGATTTAATAAGTTCTTTGAAAACTTTCATTAAGATTTAGTTGATTCGTAAATATGTGTGGTATTAGATTATTCTTCATTTGTTCCGGTGTGTTTAGATATATATTTATGGTCAAATTTGATTTTCACTTAATATGTTCATTCATATACATATTGTTCTTAGCTTGTTTAGACTTACATTATTATAAAATAATTATACTTTTCAAAGAAAAAATGTTTTTAAAATGACTATGATATTTTGTTCTTGAGACTACCAAACGGTTAAACTGGTAGCTAGAGCAATTGATTTGATTACTGATGCAGATTTCAATACCATAGTCAAAGGTAACTTAGAGTGTTGGTAATGGTTACCATTTATCACATCCACCACATTGCCACGTCATCTTTTTTCTCCTATTACTTAGCCTATCACTCAACCCCGTAATGATCACTTTTTACCACACTAAATTTTGGGACCCACTTAATACTTACTAACCAATTAAAAATTAAAAAGATAAAAAACAAAATAAAAAACAAGAAAATTAATGGCTGCAAACTTTCCATGGATGTGGGGTCCATCTAAACAGTCTACCACGAGGAGAGATAAAAGGTGGAAATTTCCACACCCAATTTTCAAAACGGCGCGATGGAGTGGTTTTTTTTCTTTCCACACCGTGATTTGTCTTTTTCCACACCAATATCACACCCACTCCAAGCTCTCTTAGGTGTGTATTTATAAAAAAATATTGCTATTACATGCTAATTACCAATTAGGGTTTAGGGTGAAAGACATTCTTATTTTAGCACATATGAACGTATGGTTGATCTATCTAACATTTTTTTAACAAAATAATAACTCAAATATGGGTTTATTTTGTAGAATTACAAGTTTGAAAACTATTTTATCAAGATTATCTCTATATTTTACAACATGAAATAAAAGATGAGTGATATTACTGAAGCACGTTTTAAAACTTAGTTACTAATTTATGGATTTTCCCCTTGTAAACACCTAACTGTAGTTTGAATGATTTTCAAAGTGGATGACAAACTTGGTATATTTTTGTAAGGTTAACACACACTCTCTCTACTCTGTATGTATTTATAATAAGACTTGAATTTTTCTTTAAGAAATTATGACACTCTAAAGCGAAGGGTCTGGTATCTTTCCACTCCACCATCCTACTTGTCACTTCAACATCATATTAATTTTTCTCGATTTCTTGCTTCTATATACGCAAATGAAACCCTAATAGTGGTCATCTTTTACCAAACCATCCACTAATCTTTTTTAGTTAAAAAGCATATAGATATATTAAAATTAATAATTAACTAACCAATACAAATAACTATATTAAAATAAAAATTACAATACTAAATAACAAATAGAAGTTACAAACAGTCACAATAAATTATATAACTAGTTCCCTTAAATTACAAAAATATTAATTTTTTTCCTAAATCCAATGTTTTGTGATTTTCTCCTTGCGGTCTAATACCGCTTTCAAGGTTAGTTTGGTCTAATGGTTGTACAATTGCATATAAAATAGTAGATATTTTTCTTAGCGTTTCTCTAATAGGATGTATAATTTCAACGACTTAATCTCTTCGAGCCTCACTCGGTGCCGCATGTTGTCCCAACGATATTTCTTTTGTTGCTACTATAAAAGCTTTAAAGTTCGCAACGAGGCGAATAAGTTGTTCATCCCTAGATTTTTCAGAGAGGGATGACGTGTCTGTTTTTCTCTTTTGTTCAGAGAGGGATGACGTGTCTGTTTTTCTCTTTTGTTCACGATCTTGTCAGCTCTTTACTCAAAGCTCCCTATCATCTTCATTGTCATAAATGGAAATTGAGTATTCGAGGAGGTTGTTTATATTTGGAATGTCAATGGGGCAGGTTATGGCATCCCCGTCCCTCAACCTAAAATGAAAAACCGTCACGATCCCTGTCTTGTTTTTTTTTTCCGTGTGCGGGCTGCTGATAGACCCGAACCTGAACATCAACCTAAAAATCCCGAAAAAAACTTCAAGATGAACTCACGAGGGAGCGGAGTTACTAATCGATCAAAACGTAATTATATTAACAATCAAAACACTAACACGGATGAGAGGTTGCCGATGAACTCACAAAAAGCTTCAAGACGAACTTGACACTATGTTAATTTTTGCGTATATGTATTAAAGCTTGTTCATAAATAATTTATATGTAGATAATTAGATAAATAATATAAACGTAAATAATTCATATTTTTTGTAAAGGAGAGAAGTATTTGAGGAAGATATGAGTGAGAATATTTTTAAACATAATAATATAGCAAAAAGAATGGGAAATTAACACGTTTAGTCATTTAATGCTCGTGTAAGGTTGTGTATTTGGGGTTAAAGTCGAGACTGGCGTGTTTTGATTTAACAAGGCATCTATCCTTAAATAGCTTGCGAGTTTTAGTTAAGATTGGTCGGATTCGTCCTGATAGGTAACATGAATCTAACATGAAGTATAACCAGAAAAAAATATTGAGAAATGTTTAATATAGTCCATACTAAATTATAGTCCTAATGGATTAATCTTAACATTTGAATTAGTCTCATCAATGGTTCAGATTGAATTTTAAAATTTTGTACGGAGTGGTATTTTTGTAATTAATATGTGATGTTTTTACAATCATATGTGATTGTATATACCGAATCACATTTGATTGAATATTAAAATTTCAAAGCTATATTTTTTATATGAATTTTATTGAACATAAAAGAATATTATGTATTTTTAGCATTTCCTAACAATTTCCTAGTTTATATTTTAATATATTACCTGTAAAAGATACGAAATTAAATAAATTAATGGTATATTATTGGCAATTGAGAGAGAGGTCAGTAGTACGTATACGTATGGAATCAAGGTTTGAAGGTGTTGTAGCACATGCGTACACGCATATTCGTGCACAGCTTTAAATAAATACGAATACAATGTCTTAATATGTCGGCTATCATTGGCTAAACTCAATTATCTATGTCACGGTCAAGCCTCTTTGACCACCACCATTTCCAATTGCTCCCCTCACATTTATGATTTATGTATACCGTTAATTAAGAAAAATACAATTTCTTTTAAGAGATAATAACGACAGTCTTAGGATTGAGAAATAAGTAAAAAAAATAAGAGTTAATTACTGAAATGGTCCCTGAACTTTGCTAAAAGTATCTGATTTAGTTTCTAAACTTTAAAAAGTACGTAGATGGTCCCTACTGTTAAAGATAAGTCTCATGGATTGTCCCTGAAACTAAATTCCGTTAAATGCCTCCGTTAAGCTTCTTTTGAGGAGGGGTATTTATGTCTTTTTCCACTACAGGGACCATTTCAGTAATAAACCATAGGGACCAAATCAGTGACTTTTTTCCAAAGTTCAGGGACCATTTCATTAATTAACTCTTTTTATATAGAGTTAATTACACATATGGTCCATGTGGTTTACCAAATGTCCCATTGGTAGTCCCTAAACTTCAAAAATTACACCTATAATCCCTATGGTTATTATTTTATCTCGTGGGTGGTCCAAAACTAACTGAGCCGTCCAAATGGACGTTAACCCCTCAAATTGTGAGGGTAAAAAGACATTTTTACCCCTAAATTATAATAACCCCACCTACACTCCCTTTTCTCTCTCCCAGTCTTCTCTCTCCCATACTTCTCTCCCTCCTTAAAGAAAAAACCAAACAAACCTTTTGTCTCTCTCTGTGACACTCCAGCACCGCCGCCACGACCACCCCTTCGCCGGCCACCACCATTGCGCGACCACACCACCACCACCTATTCTTCTTTCTTCACAACCGCCGGCCAACACCTCTTATTCTCAGTTCAAGACCAACAAATCTTTGGCTTTCACCGCCTCTTCACCGTCGGCAACCACCATTGTGCAACCACCACCATACGACCACCGCCTCACTGTCTTCGATCTACACTGTCACTACCCCCTTACACACACTCATTCTCTCTCTCTCTCTCTCTCTTCAATCTACACAGGCCACCACCACCGTACGACCGGCGCAGATATAAAGAATCCACCACCACCTCCGTAGATCTGAAGAAACAACAACCTCCGCCGCATATCAAAAGAAACCCATCACCATCACTGCCGTAGATCTAAAGAAACTGCCACTGCCGCCTCAGATCTAAAGAAACTAACCGCCACCGCCACCGCCGCTAAAACTACCATCACCATTTCTGTTTCTTCGAGCTCCTACACCTTTTCTTGTTGGGTTTTTTGCCAATTTTTTTTATTTCCATCTATGGATGAAGGTTAAAATAGTGCAATTTTGAGAGAAGACGAACGTTAACTCTAGATCAAACCCATATTGTGTACAAACCCATATTGTGTACAAACCCATATTGCGTTTTCTTGGTTGCAAACCCAGATTGTGATTTACTTCTTGATTTTGATTGAGTTTTTTCATAACTGATCAACATGTTATTCTTATGAAATGAGAAAGAGAAGAGTGTGTGTGCATAAGGGAGAGAGATGACTGTGAGGGATTAATTTAGGGGTAAAAATGTCTTTTTACCCTCACAATTTGAGGGGTTAACGTCCATTTGGACGGCTCAGTTAGTTTTGGACCACCACGGGACAAAATGACAACCATGAGGATTATAGGTGTAATTTTTGAAGTTTAGGGACTGTCCATGAGACATTTGGTAAACCACATGGACCATCTGTGTAATTAACTCTTTTTTATAATATATATTTCTTAAGTTTCTTTTGCTTTCTTTTTTAATTGTTTTTTTATACTTTTTTAATTTATTTTTGTTGTTATTTCTTATGTTCTTAATTTTTTTAATTATTAGTTAAATAAATACTATCAAACATCTTAGGAATTATCTTTTTTATTTTTCATTGCTTTTTATACCTCTTTGTGAAGATTCTTTTTTTCTTTTATACTTTTAGGTACTATTTTAAGAATTCATTTTCTTGGCTTGATTATTATTTTTTTATTTTGTTATATTTTACTATTATAAATCGTTTGTTTACGTGACCATCATTTTGTTATATGTTTTTATTATATGGTTAAAATTGTTGGGGTAATTTCTTATATACCCTTATTAAGCACTTAAATATCTTATTTGTCCACCTTAAATTTAAAATATCCTATGTACCCTTCTTAAAAACTTTAATATCTTTTTTTTTATAAATTTTTAATAATTTTAAATGATTTATAATTATTAAATATGATTAAAATAGAATATTGCCCCTCTTTTAAATCTATTTATAAAATATCATTTGTACCCTTACAAAACCTTATAAATATCCAAAAAAGCTTCATGTATCATAATACAATACATGAAAAACGTTTTTCGTGATGATCAACTTAAATCTTTTATTATACTAAACTATAAGATTTCATAATAGTGAAATAGAGTGCGAAGAAATAAATAAATACTATCAATCATATAACACGATATCGGCTTATATATTTCAGTTTGTACGAAATTAGCTTTTATGTTTATTGATTATGTATTGACGTTAGCTTATATATTTAGTATTAACATAAATATTATAAATTAAATACAACCTAAAAAAATTTATCCCGTAGCGAAGCACGGGAAAAGATAAGTCTTTATTATACATTTTTGAAGGATGGTTTTATATAATTACTTACTATGCAAAAAAAAAATTAGAAAGTTTGTAATTTATGTGATCGTGAACTAATTAAAAAAAAATGAAATTTAACTTACTTATTATCACTTGTTCAAGATAATTTAATAAAAGATTATAACACATGTTTTTTATGAATCAAAAAAGAAAATTCTTAAAAGAAAATTAAAAAATAAGGGTTTGAATGAAACATAATGTCAAGTAAAAAATAATTTATAATAGTAAAATATAACAAAATAAAAAAATAATAATTAAGCCAAGTAAATGAATTCTTAAAATATTACTTAAAAGTATAAAAGAAAAAAATAAAAAGAATCTTCACGAAGAGGTGTAATAAGCAATGAAAAATAAAAAAGATAATTCCTAAGATGTTTGATAGTATTTATTTAACTAATAATTAAAAAAATTAAGAACATAAGAAATAACAACAAAAATAAATAAATAAAGTATAAAGAAAATTAAAAAAATAAAGCAAAAAAAATTTAAGAAATATATATTATAAAAAAGAGTTAATTACTGAAATGGTCCCTGAACTTTGGAAAAAAGTCACTGATTTGGTCCCTATGGTTTATTATTGAAATGGTCCCTGTAGTACAAAAAGACATAAATACCCCTCCTTAAAAGGATCTTAACGGAGGCATTTAACGGAAGTTAGTTTCAGGGACTATCCATGGGACTTATTGTAACACCCTCTTTCCTGGCCTAGATTAATTAAGGTAATTAATCAAGTTTAAGTTGGTATTTGAATTAATTATGTGATTTAATTCAATTATTTGTGAATTAATTGATTAATGTGGTAATTAATTAATTAATTTATATTTTAATTGTGAGTGGGGCGGTGGGTGTTTAGGTGGCCGTAGTGGGGGTGATTAGTCATCACCCTACCCCCTAGACCTTCCACTAACCTCATGTTTGTGTGTATGTTGGCCGATGATAGTCATCACCCTTTCTCTTCACTTTCATTCTTACATGCAAATTGGCAAAACATAGTGTGTGTGTTCTTTGCTCTCGGCTGAAGAAGAAAAAAAGAAAATCCGATTTTGATCTTCAAGTCTTGTTTGATAATAGATTTCAAAATAATCAAGCTTCACAAGGTTAGACTATTTGATCCTTGTTTGTTAATTGTTATTTGAATACGGTTTTTGAAGTTGCATGCTATTCTCGATTGAAACGTGATAAACTTATGAAACATATAAGTGAATGCATGTTAGATTAAGTATGTTTATATGTCATTTATATGTTTTGAATGATTTTGGAACTTGCATGTTAAGATTGGTGTTAATCTGGATTGAAATTTATTTTTGGATGAAATTATGAGTAATCGGAATTGGGGAATGAAATCTGACTTCTTTGGGTTCGAATCGCATGGATTGTTGTTGGAATCGAATTTTCACTAAGTAATTGTACATAGAAATGCCCATGCTGGATATAAATCGCATATGTTCGAATAGCATTGGATTGAATTGAATAACTTAGAAATTTCCTAACTCTTGGAATCGCATATGATTGGATCGCATGGGATTACATATGATTTGAATCGAATATGACTTGAATCGCATTGGATTATATTTGATTTGAATCGCATGGAAGCTGAATTGCATTGAATCGAATCGCATTGGATTTGACTTAGTTGTATTTTCGTGATTGAATCGCATGCGATATATATAGTATCAATCGCATGCGAATGGAATGGAATGGAATGGAATGGAATGGATTCACGTGGAACTCGATTCGGCTCAATCACATGCGATTCACTTAGAATCAATCGCATGCGATTCGCAGTGGAAAATTGTATTCGATTCGAATGAGATGAATTGCATGGAAGATCAATTGCATTGGATGTCAACATTATATTATGAAAGATCAATTTATTGATGATATGAAGATAAACATGAACTTGTAGTCTTTGCTTATGAAAGGATGTAAGAAATGCCTAAGCTAAGGAGTTGGATGAATTCACAGGATTACAGTAAGTAAAGGGTAATCGTGAATTATGGTGTATTGTAGCATATACATGAATTGATATGTACTTGTGGATTTATATGTACATATATGTTTGATTTCAGTATTATGCTTATTGTTTGTTAATTAAGCAAATACTGATTGTTGAATATTTGTTCAGGTGGTAGCAAGACTCAGTAGTTAGAAAGAACTGAGTTCCCTGAGCATTTGAAGATATCGGTGAGTGGATATATATCTTGGATGTATAAGATATATAACCTGATTGTTGCTCTTTTCTGTATATATACATGACATTGTTATGAGATCAGCTTGGCGGTTGTTATTCAGCTGGGCCTATGTTTAGGGATATACAGTACTAGCATTAGTCTTGATAGCATTTGTTGTAATCAAGAGTTGCTAGTATTGTTGTCTGTTGTAACTAGGCTATCGGTAGACCTATGCTTTGGCCGGCATTTGGTTGAAGGTCCCGCAAGACCGCCGGTTCTCTTGTTTGTTTGAGCATTGTTGGTTTGGGCTTGATGCCTTGTATGTTTGTGGTATCTATTCTCTCACTTAGCTTTGTGCTAATTCCCCACTGTTGATTTCTTTTCAGGAGAATCCAGGTAGATGGATTAAAGAGCTAAACTGGAATTTTGGGACTGATCTAACTCTGATATCTGGTGTTTTTGTAAAGAGCCTGTTTTGTAGTAACACTGTAAATGATTTGTAAAGCAAATCTGTTTAGTTGTGTTTGATCAAATATTATATTATATTATATTTTATTAATTAAGCTTCCGCGCGTGTTTATAATAGTGTTAGTGAGAACAGTGTTACACTTATCTTCAACAGTAGGGACCATCTACGTACTTTTTAAAGTCTAGGGACTAAATCAGATACTTTTGGCAAAGTTCAGGTACCATTTCAGTAATTAACTCAAAAAATAATATCAAATTTCAAAGATAATAATCAGAACTTATATTTCATAATCAACTTTTTGTATTTATAAAAAATTCACAGTAATCATCTTTTATCTAGATTTTAACTTTTCATAAACTAAAGCGATATTTTTTCGCTTACTCTGTTACTTAATATACGATGAAATACGTAATTTACTATTTTTCACCTAATTTATTTAATTTAACATTCGTAATTTCGTATTATCTGTAAGTAAGATGATAAATAGTAAGATTTTGTAAGAGGATACATGTTCATTAACTTATTTGTACATTACATTCGTTTCATTATTAAAAAGATAAGAAAATGACATGTGCAGCTAGAAAAACATATCTTAAGTGCTTTTACACTCGCATACATTTATATGAACATATAAATGATGAAATAACTAACATACTCCCTAATTTTTGTTATGTGTAAGTATTAAACTATGTAAAATATGTGTTGCTAAAAACATGTATTATATCCCATACAAAACAATCGAACCATTTTATTTATTTCATCTAATTTACTTTAGGGTTAAAGTGGCATAATAGCATGAAACTTGTCTCAATGTTCCAATATGGTACTTAAAATATTTTTTTACTCATATGACCATTAAACTTGTAAGAAACGTGCTAATATGCCCATTTTTTAACCCGTAACCGGCTTAGCCGGTAATCCATGATTTTAAACTTATTTTCAAGAGTAAGGATAAGGTAGAAATCTTGTCATATTGTTCCAATATGGTACTTAAAGTTTTTTTTCGTTTGTACACATCTAAACATCTTCCAAAAACTTCATTTTTCCTCCATTTTTGACTTTAATACAAGTTCAGTTTTCTTGTCATCCAAAAATCGTTTGTAGTCAGTGTAATAGCTCCACCAAAATTTGTGTAAATACTCCTAATTAGTCAATGAGAATTACAATCAAGATTACAAGACTACAAATAACTTTTGGATGACAAGAAAACTGAACTTGTCATCTACAAAGAAAAGATAGAGTTATTAAAGTAAAAAATGAAGAAAAAATAAAGTTTTTGGAAGATGTTAGATGTGTACAAACGAAAAAAAACTTTAAGTACCATATTGGAACAATATGACAAGATTTCTACCTTATCCTGACTCTTGAAAATAAGTTTAAAATCATGGATTACCGGCTAAGCTAGCTACGGGTTAAAAAATGGGCATATTAGCACGTTTCTTACAAGCTTAATGGTCATATTAGTAAAAATAATATTTTAAGTACCATATTGGAACATTGAGACAAGTTTCATTCTATTACGCAACTTTAACCCTTTACTTTATATATAATTAAAAGTATCCATTAATTACATCTTGAGTTGTAAAACAATATAGATGAGCATGACTCTTTTACGGTATGAATTGAACTAGATAATTTTTTATTGTCTGGTTCATGTTGACTTGATCTATAATTTTCTCTCTCTAATTGTATATGTGGATTATTATTAGAATAAACTAGCATTGTACTCGCGCAATGCGGCGGCGATAACAATAGTTTGTGCTCGATAACATGTTTGATTTAAAAAGTAAGGTATGATATTTGTGGAATACGGTGTTATTCAACCTATCCATATATTTTGGGTAAATTGCACGAAAATACAATAAACTATGTCGATATTGTCATTGTATGCAACCAACTTCATTTTGTACCTAAAAGTACAACTTACTTTCATTTTTGGTACATTGTATGCAATCTGTTACCTACATAGCAGGTTCCAAGTTAATTTCTTTTTTTTTTTACTTTTTTCATTTACTTTAATGGTGTTCTTGATCAAAATCAATGGTGTTCTTCAACGTTCTTTATCAACATCAATAAATCTAAGTCTAAATCTTCGTCTAAAAATCAAAAATTGAACAAGAAACAAAATTAAATTATTAATCCATGCGATTGCAGAAGAAAAAAATAACAAATTGCGATTAAACAAGAAACGAATTTAAACTATTCTCTTTTGACAAGAAAATGTTCCATTTCAACAAGAAAATCAAGAAGCTTCAATTGCACAACAAGCAAGCAGCTACGACTGTACAAGAAAAAAACATCAAACTCTTCCCCAAATCCTTTAACTGCGATGAACAATAAACAGTGATAGTGTTCGGTTTCACCAAACAAAATGTGTTTGGATTGCAACTCGATTTCATCTAGAACCTGAAACTCTAATAATTTTTCGAACTCCAAATCATT
The DNA here is from genome assembly GCA_947179395.2 of Pulicaria dysenterica. Lineage (NCBI taxonomy): Eukaryota > Viridiplantae > Streptophyta > Magnoliopsida > Asterales > Asteraceae > Pulicaria > Pulicaria dysenterica. The sequence goes on along the minus strand of OX359291.1, from coordinate 9,467,939 downwards.
CTTCGAACCGTAATTTGTTTCTTGAACCGTAAATGGGTTTCTCCAAATCATTTCTCGAACAGTAAATCATTTCTTGTTTTAAAATCCCCAAATCATTTCTTGAAGCGTAAATTGATTTCTCCAAATCATTTCTGGAACTATAAACCATTTCTTGTTTCAAAAACCGCAAATAGTTTCAAGAACCACAAATAGTTTCAAGAACCCCAAAGGGGTTTGAAATCGAAGTGTTCTAAGTGCTCGGAGATCTAAAATCGAAGTGTTTAACCATTAAATGTGCACAGTTTTGATATGAAATCGCAACCCAAAAATCGAAGTGTTCAATAATGGTGATGAATCGTGAGTTCTTGGATGAACAAATAGTAAAAAAATTTAAAGAAAAAAAGAGGAAAAAACCGGATAGTTACCTGCTATCACAGGTGAGTTGCATACAATGACGCGTTTAGAAAAATTGTTGTATTTTTAGGTAAAACATGAAGTTGGTTGCATACAATGACAATATCGACATAGTTTATTGTATTTTCGCGCATTTTGCCCCATATTTTTTCTCCTTTTTTCTTGATTTCTTTACTTTTCTTACAATCAAACATTTTATTAGTTGTTAAAATAGCTTTTAAAAAAAATTAAAATGATTATATTAAATAATTAGAGAAAAAAATACTATAGCCTTGAAATTGCATTGATGTAAGTAATTTAGTAAAAATTAGATAAATTAAATAGTTGTGATGTTTAATTATTTATTAAAGTAATAGTTGTCTTAAATTAGATGAGACAATTAAGGGGATGATTGGTTAGGCTATTGCTTTAATGTTTTGTATCATAAGCATAAAAATTTGTAATACACAAAATTAAATAGTCTTAACAATTTTAAGAGAGAGAAATTTAAATATTTTATAATGTACTATAGATATTCTACAATTATTAATACCATAAATTGAAAAGTAATTAGGAAAATTGATTTTATTAAATACTATAAACAAGATTAAATTATTATCCAAAGTTTACGTTTACATTCTTTCGAATACGAAATCAATCGTTTACAACTTCAATTTAAGGATTTTTCAAGTGATTCTTATTTTATTGCACAATTAGTGCTTATGTTATGCATAGATCACTCATTTGATTGCATAAAAACGGACTTCGTAATATTTAATTATAGAAAACGTCTTTTAATTGTTGTAGAAACTGATAAAACTAAAATTATCAGTATTTTTAAAATTAATGATTTAACGATCACAAGTAACAACAGATAACAATCGACATCAGAATCAAAGTCTCACACGTAATAAATAACATCGGTAGTGAAAATCCCTCTTTAAAAAGAAAAAAAAAAGAAATATACAACTCACGAATAGTATTTTTTTTTTTTAATTTTATCCACCCACAATAGGATTCACCAAATAATGCGGTTCATTCATAATTCTATAATAATTATTGCAAAACAATGAAGAAGCATCTTGGAAAGCAATGGTCCAAGTGTTACACATGCTGCGGGTATCTCGTACAATCATAGACCAAGTCGCATCCTATGGATGGATGGTATTTAATATTGGTATAGTTCATAAAAGTGTATTCAACTTTATACCTTTTGTTATTATATGTACTGGACTTTCAAACTTACCATTTGATGTATCAAACTTTATAAAAGTTACAATTTAATGTATTGTGTTACCTCTTCTCCAGGTTGCAGGTAATTTGTTTGATTTTTAATATTTTCAAAATTACACATCATTAAATAATTGCCATGTGTGTATACCTAAATAAAAAAAACAAAAAAAAACAACAACGAAGAACAGAAAGATGATCTTCATCATCTTCAATCATCTGAAAACCTTGAAGCCATAGAGAGATATTAACATAGAATCCTTGAAGCCATAAAGAGATCTGAACATAGAACCAAAAATCACGATGAAGATGAAATTGAACAGAAGCCTAAATCGTTGTTTTACAGATGTAAAACTCAACCCTAAATCGAACCCTAATGGAAAAATGAAGATAAATTCACAGATCTGAAACTGAAACCGAAGAATCAAGAACCTTTAAAAATCAAGAACCCTAAACCCAAATTCTAAAATCAAATCTGAAACTGAAATTAAAACCCAAAAACTACATACCTGATGCAGATCGATGAAGATGGATGAAGATGAACCTGAATCGCAACATATTTAAACTCGTGTACGAACCATCGACGGACCGATGGGAAGCAATCGACGGTGGTGGTGGTGTAGGAACTCGACGGTGGTTGTGTCCAAGAACCCTAAATCGAATTGAGATGCTACAAGAACAGAAACTGAAACATTCTAGGAGCCCTAAATCGATTGCAGAAATCGACGGTGGTTGTGTCCTAGAACCCTAAACGGTCGAGTTCAGAAATCGATGAACATTCTAGGAGCCCTAAATCGATTGTACGAACCATCGACGGACCGATGGGAAGCAATCGACGGTGGTTGTGTCCAAGAACCCTAAACGGTGGTTGTGTCCATGAACACCAAATCGATTGCAGAAATCGATGAACACCAAATCGATGAAACAGAGAAATCGATTGCAGATTCATTGTTTATCTTTACTATTATTAAGATTATGTAATCAGAAGTTAACTATCATATGTTGGAGCTTGATTATTTATCATATATTCTATGTCCTCGACCGTCGGACTTAATCCTGAAAAAATAAATAAAGAAATAATAATATATGTTTACACATATTTCTTTTTTTTTCTTCTAATCTTCTACGTGATATATATATATATATATATATATATATATATATATATATATATATATATATATATATATATATATATATATATATAAGGCATGCAAATTTTCCAAAAATAACCATTGAGTATTAATTAACTAATCATAACCTTCAATTTCAAAATTATTCAATTTCAAAAACAATTTTAGAAAAATAATGGCCAATGAATTCCAAATCTAAATCAATTGGGAGGGGACTGAATTAAAATTATGAGGGGGTTTTATAAAACATGTTAGGGGTTTTTAAGAAAATGTGAGGGGGTTTTATAAAAATTATATATTAATATAATTAATTATACGGTGTTTATACATTATGTTTAGTAACTTGTGATACATTTTGTTTAGAGAAAAAATAATTATATATTTATGATCGTCTCATTTTTATCTACGTTTTGGTATAAATTTTATTGTAATATGACACTTTTTAAAAATTAGTATATTCTTAATTTTTTGTTATCCATTAATAGTAGTACTTCAAAAAAAATTAGTTATTGTTTTTTGTTAAAATTCTGACATAAGTAAATGTTTGGTGAAATTTTATTATTTTTATCTGAAAATTTTAATATGTCAAAACATTTCTGAAACACTTTTACACTTATTTTACTACACCTTTTATAATTTCATACCATCAAAATTTATATATATTTTTTAAACATTCCCGTGTTTTTACACGGAGTAATAAACTAGTTCCTTATATAAAAGCTTATTTATACATAATATAATTTAAATATAAATAACAGATACAAATAATTAATAGTATATAATATAAATTAATATATAAAATTGTTATATATGATCAATTTTATAGTTATTAGGATCACCACCCGTTTCACATAATTTGTGAGATCAATCGATATAAGTCCTAAAACCATATACCTTTTTTTATTCTCTTTAATAGAATAAAATAATTAAAGACAAAAAAAAATAATATAATAACCCTCAAGTTTTTTATGTTAAAGCTACAAAAAAATGATATTGTATGTAAGTACTTTCTTTTTAATGGGATACATAATCTATATTCTATTCAATTATTACACATATCATGGTCAACCCACTCATATTTTTAAGGTAGATGATTTGTTATAATAAAAAAATTATTTTACTCACTACATGATAAAAAGGGTAAGATAATGGGGTCGAAAGGTGTTATGCTTCATTCAATGAGCCCAAAATTCTTATTATTTTAGAAACTTAAGGCTAACACATATTTGTTAAACCTTCATTATTATAGTTAATCAATTTCCGAGTATAGCTCAAAACAAAAACAATAAAGAGAGGGCTTAAATTGACAATTCAGATTTTTTAAAGAGCTTCCTCAGCAATAAAAATGATGAAAACAAGGCTTCGTAATAACATGAGTGATTTAATCTTTAAAACAGTTAGGTTCTTTACATTTAGAGAGATTGTTGATGCTTTCTTTACAGACAATATGATAGATTAGTTTTATTAAAAAAACAAAGATGTATACAACTAAAAACACACGAATCATATGTGGTTTATGTATCATCATTTTTTTGGTTTCATTGAAGTTTTATCAAAATAAAGCATTTGAGTTATTGTATTAGTCAATATTATGCTTTTAACACGTTAATTCATGACAAGCAAACTGGCAATCATGAAAAGCTTTGAGGATTGATTTCGAGAAAACTTAAACGCTATTTTAACACGTAAGTTTCATGTCTCTAAATAAACTTTCACAATTTTCGTTTCTAGACAAATAATAAAACTTTTTTATGTCTTATATATATAAATGCGCGCGCACACACACACACACACATATATATATGTGTGTGTGTGTGTATGTGTCATTATACTTATGGTGAAGTAAAACCAATCCCCGTTATATTACAATCCTCGCTCCGCCACTACGATATCCGATATTCTTTTTATTTATCACTTTCTTGATTTTAACAATTAGAAATTAAGTGCACATGGTATGGGTGGGGCTTTGCCCAAATTGGTACACCAATAACACATGTTGGGTGGAGTCGGTTGGTTCGTCTTTCACATATACAAATACCCAAGTACCCAACCCACGGGTAACACATCTAACCCATGTGATCCCCGCATCATTTAATTCCTCCTAAAAAACATTGTTAACTTTAAAATAATGATGCTAAACAATTTATTTATTGGTTTCCACTTTTTTTTTATCAATAGATTAAGGGATTTCATAGGATATTTATTTGAAAATTTATTAGCGTTTTCTTATAATCAGAATAAGGTAATTAGTCGTATTAAATATAATGTATGAACAAACGAATATGATAGAGCTTGTTCTTGTTTGTTCGTTTAATTTTATTCGAACAAATAAACAAATATATATAAACGTATAAACAAATGAATTGTTGTGTTTGTGTCCGTTCGTTTAACTTTAACCGAATACAAAAGAACAAATATAATATATTGTTTACTTATCTAAATTGTATTAACCCAAAATGTTACTCTTAACTCACAATAACATTTTAGGAATAGTTTAATACATTTACAGATGTAAATCTTATAATTATACAAACATATCGTTACTAAATACAAACAAACACTATATACACATACACACACATTATACATATAGATAAACGAATGGATGAAATAACATTTACGAACATAAATAATAGAACCAGACATTTTTTTATATTTATCCGTTTAACTAAGTACCATACTTCTATATAGTTTTTAGAGGTGAATCGCAACTCAATGTATTTTATATTCAGTGTTATGTGATGTACTTCTTTAAATATCACGAGTCAATAAAAGATCATCATTCATTCCACTCAGTTTATTTGATAACTCAATGAACAGTTGGAACTGCAACTTGATGTTTTGTTACCCATGAAATGAACCAAGAACAACAGAAAAATCACCTTCTCGTAATTAAAACTAGATTGATAACCACAATTTCAAAGTGTAACTTATTTCATATATGAAAAGATAAAATCTAATTAAAAATTAAGTTAAAGAAATTATAGAAAGTTAGACTATAAAAACATAAATTATAATTATATCATTTTAAAATACTAATATTTAATTTGTTATTCTTACCCATAGCTTTAAAAGCCGATTATCATTCTACACAATTAAAACGACCCAATTGTTTTTGAAGTTAATACTTAATAGGTTACTGATACGTGTATGTATCTATATATATGTCATTATCAAGATTACTAAATAATTCAAGTCAAACCAATTTTTATTGCTAAATAATGGTATATATATAGAAGATATTTATAAGAAAGCGGTGGCGTGTTTTTCTTTATATAAATACGTAAAAGTTATATATTATGTGAAGTTAATATTTATTATTACTCAATGAAATATAATAAAATATTAAGTAAATTATATGTTTGATTCATATGGTTTATCACTAATTTCACCATCCGTCCTTAAAGTTCGTTTATTATGTTAGAAGTCCTTAGTGTTTGGACTTTGTAACAGTGACGATCCCTTGTCTAACTTAAAAAACTAAAATATTCTTACCTTTTCACTAGAACTTACAATAATGCCCTTGTTCCATTTTTTTAATTATTCTTCTTTATTTTATATAATTTTACAAATAATAATATATATTATGAACATAAATTAATATATATACATACAAAGACCCAGACCCTCTTTATCTCTGTATTGTACCCCACGTCCTTTACTCTACCTCTTCATTCTTCTACACCACCGCCTCTCTCGCTAGAGAACACACCGCCGCCGTAGACATCGCATCATCACCACCATTCGTGTCGTGACACCATCAGCCTCTCCATCCATCATTCTTACCACGATCTCCACCTACATGTGAGTTTTAAATTCGTGACAAGTGGTTTAGGGTTTTCTCCTCTCCTGCAATGATAATCGTTGGAGAAGCCCATCGATCTTAAACCACCGTCATCACCGCCCTCGACTAGTCTTAGATGTCTAAGTGTTCGATTTATGATGGGTGTATTGGTTTCGATTTTAGTTTATGGTGATTGTTTGGGTTTTGATCTGGATTCAATCTATACATGGGTATATGATTTTGGTTTTGATTTTTGGTTTCGAGTTGGATAGAACTTATACGGTTTCGATTCAAGATTTCGCGATTTGTACATGTGTAGATCTACACATGATTGTAGTGGTCATTGGTGTATGTGCGTGAGTGTAGTGTGGTTTATAGTTGTTTAGGGTGTAGGAAAACACCCCTATGATGTTAAAAATCGTTAGTAATGAGTTTTATGTTGATTTTGGCCTGAAATAGTAGACTGGTTGACTTACTGGTTTAGACCAGGGGGAGGTACGGGTGTGCCTAGTTGACCGTGAAAACCCTATTTCATAAGGTACGAGCGTGTTGTGTGGTACGTCCTTGTATCAGAGGGGCACAGCCGTACCATTCAGACAGGCACTGGCTTGCTTCAAGCAGGGTCAGGCGTGCCTTGCTACTGTTCAGTTTGTAGTTGTGCAGTCATGATGTATTCTTGATTATAAGTGTTATATACATTGTATAGGATCGTGAGTGATCACTTTATTAACTCGTATTGAGCGTTGTGCCTGTCAATTGATTATCAAGTGAACCTTCTAGACTATTATTTATATGTGCAACATTTTGTGTTATTGCAATAGAATACAATCATATATTATTCATATGTGATGATTAGTATGTTGCTATGTGCAGTAGAGGCTAAAATTTAATACAGTACTGTGACTCAGTTGCTGCCCCGCGTTTAGAACCAGAGGCTAGCATGTTCTTGATATATGTGTGACATCTATATGTGATTTTATACATGTGTTTATATGATTAATACTCTGGTAAACTCACTAAGCTCTCATAGCTTATCGGATACTATTTTATAATGTTTGCAGGGCACGACGAGGACAGGAGCAAAGCTCATGTTTGACTACTGTTTTAGTAAATTTATTTTGGCACTTTTTCAACTACCATCTTTGTTTGGAGAAGAAAGCCCCACTTTCTCATGGTATACCCATTCCATCTCCGATCTATGTCATATTAACCGATTCACCGACATTAGCCTCCGAAGACATGATCCATAGTTGGGAAATAACTAACGCCTCTTTTTTATATATCAAACTTTTAGTATTAGCTTCAGTTGTACATATGTGTATCTTTTGATCAAACAAATGTTTAAACAGTGTACGCTTCTGCTTTTGATGTAAATTCAGATGCGAATATTATCATATGCGGTTTTAGACATAAATGTCACTTTTATAAACTGGGACGTTACATTTGGATTCTAATTTTGGTGCGTTTTGATCTTCTTGGGTTGGGTGGTTTCCGTCGGAGGCAGGGATTTAGGTGGTGAGTAGTAGTTCTTGACGGGGGATGATGGTGTAGGGTTTTAAGGCACCTCACTGTGTGATCCTGATTCAAACTATACTGGTTTGAACCAACACGGGAATGAAACCGATTAATCTGCACAAGACGAAACTTGAGAATTAACACTCCTAAACCCAAAGGGGTTAGGATCTTTGTTTAATTAACACAATATATAAATATCAGCGATAGGCATGTATGTATGAATAACAATAATATGAACAAAATATGAGTCAAGGATATTCATATTAAAGATCAACCAAGAACATATATATATATATATATATATATATATATATATATATATATATGAACATCAAGAACAGGGATATATGATTATACCTCTCTTTTACCTTGGGTTACTCAAGACGTTAGTCCACTGGTGATGAGGGGACTATCAATATAATAAAATTCGAACAATAGGGATAATAAACGTACTTTAAGAACGTATGACGTAATAAATGGCATACTGTTGGTCCCGAATGGATACTACAACAACAAATGTTTGTAGAAGGGGGGGTTGAATACAAACTTCAGCAAATCAAAATTTAAAAGACACACAGTTTACTTTTATATAATTCTTATTGATGTGAATCAAGAATTACATGAACTAGATGCGGAAAATCTAAGTTCAATAAAAGGTGGCAACTAAATTTGTCTAACACATAGACTATGCTAATCTTAAACAACTGATGTATAAGATGTTCAACATATGAGCAAGTTTGTTACACTGAAAGTAAAATGCTAACTCTTCTAATTCTCAACAGATGAGATTTCAGTGTTCAACTCTATCTATTCGCATTCTTAGCATGTTTCCATGCTTGGGTATATATAAGCAAATGTGTCCGGGTTGATGAAGAGGAGAAGGAGACAAAAGTACTTGGTTTAATAATATTATAATAGATAAAGTTAGTGGGTGAAAAGTAAGTTCACTTTATACACAAAGTGTGTAAAGTGAATGTACTATTAAGTAAAGTAAGAACCCACTATCTATTATTATATTATTAAAGTACTATCTTTATGTCTTGGGAGAGTAAACTTCTCTTTCCATGCTTGTACTTTTATCAACACCATGCTTCTTGAAGACTTGACTTTACTAAGTATAGAGTTGCCAGCCATACTTAGTTGCAAAATCATATCTTCGAGATCTTCTCTTCAAAAGTATCTTTCTCCTTTTCCAGGGGATATAGATCTATCCTTTTGTCTCTTTGCAGATACAAAAAGTGCTAAGTACTTTTACAAAGAAAGATCTAAGGCATAATGTGAACAACACATGTTTTGCCTTTGACTTAAGAAAATATTACATAGAAAAACTATTAACTGAGATATAGAATAATTACTCAGCTAACAGACATTGAATTGCTCAACTAAGGATAAATGTGAAAGACTCAGCTGACTAGATTTGCTCAGCTGATCGAATTGCTCAGCTAATAACACAAATCATAGTACAGCTAATAAACTAGTCAAACTAAACAATCAACAGATCCCAAGGGCTCAGCTAACCATTTGTGTATGATCAGCTTATAAAGGAAAGTTTGAATAAACAACAAATACCTTATCTGACAGATGGGAGGCATCAGCTGATCAATGTGATTGTGTCAGCTGATCCTTGATAGCTCAGCTGATCCTTGATAGCTCAGCTGATCTTGAAGCTTTCCTCAGCTGATGCTTCTTGATTGATCTTTTCCTCTTTAGTTGATCTTTCTGAAGCTTGTCCTTTAGCTGATACTCAGTGTTCAGCTGACACTTTGTTCTTCAGCTGACATTTCTTACTTACATATTTCTTTAAGTCTAACATGAAAAACAACACATGTTTTTTATTAATCTAAGTTCAAAACTGAATATGTGTTTTTGTTAACATCAAATCCTATTTTAAATAATAGATATGTTTGGTATTGCTATCTCCCCAACACATCCCCTTAGAGACGAATATGTTATTAACTCTAAAAAATTGGTCTACCTCATAACTTTCATTTGTTTGAGCTAAAATCAAATCTTTTCTGTTTTAAAAAGTAAACATTTTCATTCAAACATAAATATCAAAACACTTATTACTTTGTTTTTTTTATTTTTCTATCTCTGAGTTACAACAACAACAACACCACCTTATCTCTCAATTACAAACACATAAAAAGCAAGATTGTCTACTCCCTTTTATCAAACATGAAAGCGTACGTATCATTGATTGCAAAGTACACCCTCTTGATATACAAGTAATAGTACGTACTCGAATTTAAAGTACTTGTTAATGTACAAGAAAAGGTCAAGTGCCATTAATCTCATCACATGCTTGTCCTGTATGTGTCATCAGCGTGTTCTGATACGTCCTCTATTTAAACACAACATTATTATTATTATTTTATTATAATTAATATATGATAGAAGTATATTATTGATACATAAATAATGAAGATTAAAAAAACAGCATTAAAGCAAGATTGATTATTCAAAATTCAGTGAATATGCTGGTCATGAATATTATTTGTCAAAATAAGACATGTTTGAGTCCCGAACCTCATGCTATATTGATATGAATATATATAAACAAATCAAATAATCGTAAAAGGGGTATTATATGCAATTCGGGTTATTCAACCAAAATATCACATCATTATCACATTATATTTCCTCTATTTTCTTTTTTTTCAACATTAAAATCAGCATAAATTAATTTTACTCATACTTTTTATTTTTTAAATTATGTATATTAAGAGAGAGAAGGAGATATATGGAGAAGGGCCTAATGAGTAATTAACAATAGGTGGTCCACATTGTTTCGTTTCTCGGTCAATATAAGAGAGATAAATCATGTAAACTATACGCAATTGACGTGGGACCTTATTATAAAAACATCAAACTTTAGAGCCAACAGTTCCAAACAACTAAATCAAACAAATTGCTCTAGGTGACAAACTAATTAATAATTCAAAATTCAACATTCGAAAAAAGTGAAAAACTATATCTAAAGGAATCAAAAAGTTTATTACGTATACATTATAATGTCACTCGTTGTCCGATGTAGGACATTACTCAACACGTCCCTCACGTGTGGTTTTTTTTCCAGCCCAACACGTGGAGTCCATGTGGCCTTTTACCATGTAAGTTTGTGGGGTTCTACACTTCTACTAAAAAACAATTAACTATGAAAGAAGTAGACCGAGCCCTTATTAAATATATTACGAATTTACTTTCCGTCCGATATAACACATTAACTAACACATACTAAATACAAGAAATTATCAGATGGCATCTTTAATAGATTTGGTTACTACGAAAAACGTAAACCTTCAATCTACTATATCTCTAATCCCTTATTTATTCAAACTAACATTGCACCCGCGCAATGCAGCGAAGATGATAATATTTGTGCTCGACAACATGTTTGATTTTAAAAGTAGGGTACGGTATGTGTAAAATGCGGTGTTAGTCAACTTATCCATGTTTTTTTTCTTTTTCTAATTTCTTTACTTTTTTTACAATCAACCATTTTATTAATTTTTAAAATAGTTTTTGAAAAACAATTAATAAATAATTAGAGAAAAAAAATACTATAGTCTTAAAATTATATTGATCTAAGGAATTTAGCCAAATTAAATAGTTATTGTGATGTTTAATGATTTATTAAAGTAATAGATGCCTTACATTAGTTGAGATAATTTAGGGAATGATTAGTTAGATTATTGTTCTAAGCGTTTGTATCTCAAGCATAAAAAATAGTACTACTTAAAATTAAATAGTCTTAAAATTTTTAAGAGAGAAAAAGTTAAATGTTTTATAATATAGTATAAATATTGAAAAATTTTCATATTCTCATTTTAGTCCTTGAAGTATTGACAAACTCTCCACATGACCCTAAAACTTTCAAAAACAATCCAGCCCACAATCCCCATGCACTTCTTTTAATGTCAACAATAACACAAAATAACACTTTAGTCCCCTTAACTTTTACTATTTTCATAATTATAATTATCCTTTTAACATAATATAAATGAGATAAGATAAAACCTGCGCGTTGCGACGGGAAATAAAAAAATAATAATTCATGCTTATTGTTGTATATATGTATGGTTCTTCAGATATATTATTCGCATAGTCTCGAGCTAGCTCTTTGTTACTTATCGTAAAATTGATTAATATATTATTTTACTAAAGTATATTACTTACAGATGAAAAACTACTTCGCAAATAAGATATATGAATTAAATACAAATTGTCAAATACCTTCTAACTAAAAATGCAGTAACTGACTTTTGATCTAGTTTGTTCTCTCAGCCTAGCTAACTCTATTGTCTCCTCTTTTTCTTTGACGAAGCCATCGTCACTTTATCACCAGCCAGTTTACTTTAATTTTATTTGTTAAACAATGATCTAAAGTTAAGTGGCTTTTTTATATTACAATTTCAAAAAAATTAGATTAATATTATATTATCACAAAATTTATGTCGAAATTAAGATAAAAATAAAACAATTACAATTATATATTTATATTTATACCGAATATTATTTTTTAAAAGTTATAACCAAAAAATATTAAACATATAAAAGCAGTTATTTCAATATAAAAAATATATATGAAACATGAAAAAACGTGACTTATAACTCAAAAATAAAGAGAGAAAATGGATTGGAAGAAAATGACAAGAAAAAAAGCATAATGGAGCTCGAGAAGATTCGAACTTAGGACAACCTTGGTAAAAGTGAAGCACTGTTACACCATACCAAGTAAGCAGGTGTGTTTCATATCTGCTGTGTAAATATATATATAAAAAATAAAAGTTGTTCATTCACTCATCACAAATGTTATTTATATATATATATATATATATATATATATATATATATATATATATATATATATATATATATATATATACAGGGGAGGGTTCAAACGAGAACTGTTTTTCGTACGAGAACTGCGAGAACCAATCTCAGCCGTTCCTTGGATTTGGGAAGTTCATGGATGGAGAGCGTAGAGGGGATCAAGTGTGGCAGGGTGTATGTGAGGAATTCATGGGTGGGCAATGACATTAAAGGAGGGAGAATTGGACGGCTCAGATTGCTTCTCGCAGTTCTCGTACGAAAAACAGTTCTCGTTTGAACTTTTACCTATATATATATATATATATATATAGACAAAAGTTCATGCGAGAACCGTTGTTAGCGCGAGAACCGCGAGAACCAATCTAAGCCGTCCAATTCCCCCTCCTTCAATGTCATTGCCCACCCATGAATTCCTCACATGCACCCTGCCACACCTTATCACTCAACGCTCTCCATCCATGATACTTCCCATATCCAAGGAACGGCTGAGATTGGTTCTCGCGGTTCTCGCATGAACCTTCCCCTATATATATATATATATATATATATATATATATATAAAGAACTTATCATTTTCTAAAAATAATCTATGTAATTATTCAAGTACGAGAAAAACACCAAATATGATATATGAAACGAAGAAAAGGTATTCTACACGGAAAAATATAGAACAATGAGAGGATGAATTTATAGATAAAGATACCCGGCCACAAACATGGTCATGAATATCACACTATAACAAACATGTCATTTTCTGAAGGCAAAATTGGTCAAAAATCTGTCAGAATACGACATGCGTCCTACGGATTTCCGACGGCGACCACCTAATTTTTATTTTCTTATATCTTGAGTAAACATCGGGCTCATGTCATCACTCGAAGAACAATCATATCACAACTCATTTGAGATGAGAACTAATTAATGCTGATTCGAAAATCCCATACGAAGAGGGTTAATTTCTTATCAGAATACTTGCTTTAAATTTAGTAGAAATATGATTATACCCTTGAAACCACAACAAAAACTACTTAAACATTCGCATGATGACTTTGGCTTAAAGTTTATAGATGTCTAGTTCTTTCAATGGTTCTTTCTCTTGATTATATAAAGGATTGTGTAGATATCAAACTGAAGAGACAGAAGGGGGGGGGGGGGGGGGGGGGGGGGGGGTTGCATATCAAGAGAAAAAAATATTACGCTTGTAAAGGAATTCCGAATTTACCAAAAAGCCCTCTAATAACACATAAAAAATTGGCAACCTGTTAGACTAGGAGCATCCATCACGAGATGGAGCTCGTGAGAATGCTTCACACGTTTTCACACCCACGAAAACCATCGCCCTCCTTCGTGAGGGGTGGCTCACGGTCGCACACGAGGCCCGGGTCACGCTCGTGGGTGCTTGTTTCCTTCTTTTTTTGGTGATGTGAAGCATGTGATTGATGCAGAGGTTTGTGTAATGTGATGAGGGAATGACGTGGCGCTGATGTGGCTGTGTGAAACATGTGATGGATGCTGATGGTCTTATACAAATCGAATATATGAGTGAGAAAATGGAATCTTTTAGAGAGAGAAATGAAGGAAAATATTAAAAGTTCGAATTACGCCTAAGAGAAAGAATCATAGTTGTCGAGCACGTCAAAGGGATCAACTTTTCGAAAAAGCACTTCTTATTTCAACCATCAAAATAAATTAAATAAATAAAATAAAGTATGAAATCCCGTTTGACTTTGACCCCCTTTATTATCCATTTTCAACTTATGATCAAGTTTTGGTAGAAAAAAACACCTATTAAATATAAATAGATCAAGTGGGTAAATTTTGAGATTATGATTGAATCATGTATTATGATTTATGTTGAAAGATGTTAAAATGGTCCCCAACGACCATTATAAGCATTGGAATTCACTTAAAAAGGTTTGGAGTGAATGAGTTAAATTACAAGTGAAAACATGAAGTTCTTTGTGAAGAACACATCCGTTATTCTTTGAACATGTGTACTCAAGGACGAGTGTGACCAAATTATGACCTTATTAAACTCGGTTGGATATGATCGAGTGAGGGGTAATCGATGAGGTACTAGGTTGAGTACTTAATATGGTCGTATTAGGCTTGTATTGATTTTAAGGTATTATAAAATAAGAATTATGTTATATGTAAGTTATATGCTGATAAATAACGTTATTATAGGTGTTTCGGAACCTAATGGAAACAGATTGACTGCTCGATAGCTAAGTTGTGGATCAGAGGCGAGTACATGATAATCCTAGATTCGTCAGGACCTAGAAGGACCCCTGGTTAAGTCTAAGAAGGTTCATTTAACAAGTGAGTGTACCCTGTAATTAAGGTAACCGACCCATGTAGGGTCGTTACCTTCACGATAAGGAAACATCTCTCTATCTACATCTCATTGTTACTAACTCACTGGGAAAAGAAGAGCGAGATAAAATCAAGCTTAAAGTTGTCACAATTCTAAAACATGATTCAGGAGACTAGAATTATCTTAGAAGATAAGAATTCAAAGTGATGATCTGAGTAAGGGTCTGTTTGTTAAAACAAAATGATTAAACACTGAATGATTCTGTGGTCTGAATATTTCAGTGATCTGAATAATTCAAAGGCTCGGAATCAATCTGCCTCTGAATGTGACATGTTGTTTGATAAAGGTTCTGAATAAACAATCTAAATGATGCAAATTATTATTTTAACCTTAATATTGATATATTATAAGATATGATATGATCGTTTAACAAGACAACATGTGAAAGGAGAATTAAGGCAAAATACTTGGTGCTTAATGATTGAAAATGTACTTCAAGGTAGAATGATTTAGCAACGTTCTTATGTTTCATTCAACACAATCTTCATTCAGAGTCAATAATCAAACACGTTGAATGCTGAATGATTCAGTATTTAGCGCTGAATGGTTTCATTAAGCAGCAAAAAAAAAATCCCCTAAATGTAGTTTGCTTAAACTTAATTGTTCCTGACTTAATAGTTAAATGAGAGTATACTTGGTGTACATAACACCATAATGAACAAGAGTAGATAACACCATAATGAATTGAACTAGTACTCGTAATATGATCATAGGTTCCGTTACTTTTAGGAATTTTATTACATTTTTTCACATTCCGTGAAACAACAGGACCCCTCCCCACCCATACCCTACCCCACATATCACTACCTCTACTCTATCCCATCCCACCCTACCACACATCTACCTCTACCCCCGCCCTACCCTACTCACCCCTACCCCACCCAACCCAACCCCACTACACCCCTATCGTAGGTGGTGGCGGCTGGTAGTAGGGGGAACGGCGGCGTACGGTATCACACGCACCGGTGAGTGGTCGTCAGTGGTGACGGTGACGGTGGTGGAAGTAGTAACGGGCAACGATAGTGGTGGTGATGGAGGACGTGACGACGGTGGCGGTGGCGGTGGCGGCGGTGGGTGGTGGTCGGTAGTGGCAGTGATGATGGTTGACGCGGTGACGGTGGTGGTGGTGGTGGCGGTGGCGACGGCCGGTGGTGAGAGTGGTGACGAGTTGTGGTTGGTGGTCAGCGCCAACGGTGACGGTGATGATGGTGGTTGTGGTGGGGGTAGGGTAGGGTGAGTAAGATAGAGTAAGTGAGATGAGGATAGGGTAAGGTAAGGTGGTAGAGATGGGGGTAGGGTAGGGTAAGGTAGGGTGGTAGAGTGGGGGTAGGGGTGGGGTAAGGTGGCGGAGGAGGCATGGTACTATGGTGTTAGTGGTGGTGGAAGGGGTAGGGGTGGTGGGCGTTTGCTAGTATAATTTATTTTTGTTTAGATTACAATCCCGGTCTTTACTAACCAAACAAGATATAGTTTTTCACGGATTTCAATTCCAATAAATTCAAATTCCTAAGAATTCCAATTCCTTCATATTCATTACGCGAACTAAACGGACCCTTATGCACCTTTTGGTTTGCGGAATGTAATTGACCGGAATTGGAATGCGTTAAGAAATTATAATTGGAAGGAATTGGAATTGGTTCCTTCGTGTGTTTGGTTCATGAAGGTATCGTCGATGTTTCCAGCGGAGATCGATAGCGAGGTCGACTGTGAATGCATATAAGTTTGGGCGTATATGTGAAATCCCGTGGAAAGTCTTTTAATTCCTCCGGATAATGAATGAAATTGTCAAATCCTATAATTGTGGAATTGGGGGGATTTTAGAATTCAAGTTCCTAGAATTCTATAAATCAAACAAGAGTAGGATTTAGGAATTGTCAATTCCAATTCCGGTGAATGAAACGAGACCTATGCTTTGGTGAATGGTGATTAAATAGTTAAGTAACTTATGATCAATGTTCGTAAAAGTTTTGAGATTATGGATTGAATCATGAGGTTATGATTTGAATCTTTAAATTTGAAAGATGTCAAACGGTCCCAAAGTACAATTAGAAGAGTTGGAATTCAATGTTCAAATTCAATTCAACGAGTTTTGTGTAATAAGTTGGATTACAAGTGAAAACAGGGGATTTCTCGTGAGGAACATGCCTGCACGTACTTTTTTTAGTATGGATGTGCTCAACTGTGAGTTAATTCGTGAGCATATGTTTATGTTCATAGGGGGCCATATATTCTGCCCATTCATGAACATGCTTTGATTGTTATTTATATTTGTTCACATGAATTTATTTATGAGCATTATATATTTATATGTGATGTTACATGCTCACAAGTTCCATACTTGCCATGCGTATATGTGAATTTTGTGGTCCAGATTGACCAGTGGTCTATGTTTACAGTCAAATACTCGAAGCCAGTCAATGGCTAATTCGATCAACCGGTCCTAAGATGACATGCGGCTTTAATGAATGACCTTATGAAGATCTTGACTACAGTCAAATACTCGAAGCCAGTCAATGGTTATTTCGAATAACCGGTCATAAGATGATATGTGGCTTTAACGAATGACCTTATGAAGGTCTCGAATACTATAGGACCCAATTCTATGAGTGGAGGCATATCCGTGTAACTGGGCCTCGGAAGGTTGTATAGTGAACCACTCAACGCTCATCGTCGGTTAGTGTGGTTGATCCCCCACCTGGAAACTGATGAGAAGGAATAGCTACGTTGCAATAAATAGTCTATGATGTACATGCCTCATGATGTTCGTAGAAGTACTCACTAGCTTGTGGATGTAGAAACATTTTTGCTTTTATGCAGTGACGGATCCAAGAATTTGAATGAATAGGGGCATACCAACCTTATATAAGAAATGTGAATATCTTCATGAGATAAGATTTAATTTGAATCTTGTTTGATAGCCACTCATACGTACACATGCAATCTATCAACATTAATTTAATTAATTCAAATACGGAAATTTACGTTAACGTCGAACTTTCTGATTAACTCTAGTTTTAAATACCATTCCGCTAATCAAGTCACACCAACAGAGGGTACCCTTAGGCTTCAACTTTGCCTTAATGACATAATACATCCTTGTTAGGGGTGTATGTTCGGATGGATCGCTTCAATCCGGTCCGATTGAGTAAATCCAATTAGATTCCGATTTTGAAAAGTGAAATCCGATCCATCCAAACAATCGTAAAATCCGAACCAAACCATCCAAATTACAATTCGGTTGGATCGGTTTTTACAGTTCGGTTTTTCATTCTTACATAAATACATGTTTAAAGTGTCGAGATAGTTTAAAACTAAAATCCGATCCAAAGATCCGAAATATCCAAACCAAATAGTCCGATCCACAATTTTCGCTTCCGTAATTTGGTTTTATCCGATCAGTGAACACCTCTAATCTTTGTCCTTATATATTATTACATGTTTTAATAGAAAAACCATCATCATGTGAAAATATGAAGAATGTTTAATTTAGTCAATGTTTAAGTCATAGTTCTACGGGGTTAATTATTAGCCATTGGATCAATAACATTAATAGTCCAGATTGCATTTTAAAATTTTTGGACGGAGGGGTATTTTTATAATTTACATGTGATGTTTTACAAAATCATATGTGATTGTATACCGATGACCTGTGATTGCATTTTGAAATTTTAGGACTATGCTTTTATATAAACTATATTAAGCACAACTCGTGAATATATATATATATATATATATATATATATATATATATATATATATATATAGTTGGGTTCAAGTAAAAAAAATTATGGTACAAAATGTAGGGAGAAAGGAGGAAGTGACATGTGTCATTTTCTGTTAAGGGGTATATTTGACTTTTTGTTATTTTCTCAATTAAAAAAAAATCCTAATAAATGCTAGAAATAAGTCCACGTTCTCCTACCCCATTTTATTAAACCTAACCCTAATTCTTCGGCCATTACCTCTCCTCCGCCTGCCTCCCTCCGATTTGTACAAACCCAAAAACCCTAATTAGTGCGTTGATAGCCCCGTCGCCGTCGCCGGTTTACCTATCCACTGCAGCTGCCGCCGTTATTTGCTTATTCTCCGCCAGCGAAGTCTCAAGTCTCAAGTCATCTTCGCCGCCTAGGGGTTTCGGTTTCTCGATAGCCGCTGCTGAGGGTTTCCTTCTTGTCGCTGCCTAGGGTTTCGACTTTCTTGATAGCCGTTACTGTTGTTCTTCTCCGCCGCCGCCGTTCTCGATAGCCACTGCCGGAATGAGTATGTATCGCAATGATTTGTGCATCGGCGACAGTTTTGATATGGTTATTAAATGATTTGTGCATCGCCGACCACCACCGCCGCTGCACCACAACCACCGCCGTCGTTCATCCGTGGTTTCTTCTCCTGTGCATCATATTTTGCCAAAGTATGCATATTTTTTATTTTGTGTATTAAAATGGTTGCAATTTGTTCTTTGTAATATGTGAATCAAAAGGTGTAATCGATTTGATGCACTTTGATCTGTCCATCATCTGTTTATAAAAATGTTTGTAATTTTGTCATTCAAATGTTGTATTCTGTGCATCTAGCTACTACCGTGATTTTGATTTCGCCGGAACTTCGCCGGTCGGTGCACATCCACGGCCGGTGATTAAATCCCCGTGAAAGATGATTTAAGCAGAATTCTTATTTTTTTTTCCAAATGAGAACTTAAATATTTTTGAGAATGGGAGAATCAATCCCAGCCGTCCAATTCCCTCCTTCAATGTCATTGCCCACCCATGAATTCCTCACATGCACCCTGCCACACTCGATTCCCCCACGCTTTCCATCCATGAATTTCACTTACAAAATGAACGGCTGAGATTTAGTCTCCCATTCTCAATTAATTTCTCATTCTCATTTGAACTTTCCCCTATATATATATATATATTTAAATTTATATATATATATATATATATATATATATATATATATATATGGGAGGGTTCAAACGAGAACTGTTTTTCGTACGAGAACTGCGAGAACCAATCTCAGCCGTTCCTTGGATATGGGAAGTTCATGGATGGAGAGTGTGGAAGGGATCAAGTGTGGCAGAGTGCATGTGAGGAATTCATGGGTGGACAATGACATCAAAGGAGGGGGGAATTGGATGGCTCAGATTGGTTCTCGCAGTTCTCGTACGAAAAACAGTTCTCGTTTGAACTTTTGCCTATATATATATATATATATATAAAGTTAAGGGAATGGAATTTTTTTAATATGTTGCGTAATCAAGATTCTCTAAATAATACCAATAACTTGTGAAATCATCCATCATTCGCATCATTAGTCGATTTTAACAATCCTAAATTCAATGGCTTCATCATCAATTTAACACTAACTAAATTGATTCTATCATATCAAGTAAGTTATATTATCTCATTCGAATTGTTGTTTTTAACATTATTGATAAATAAACACAAAGAGAATAAAATTGAGTAATGTCTCATACAAAATTGATTTTATGATAAAGATTAAATGTTACTGAACCATCAACATTGTCATACGTTTCTTCAAACACTAAATTTAAAATCCATGTTAACACTACAGAATTACATCTGTCCCACTGTTTAGCAAGAACTCTATCAGTTTCAGACCTTAGACATGTGCCATCAATAAAACCAATTTTATTTTTAGTTTCTAAAGCTAATTCCATTGCACATGCCCATACCTTATAATTTTCTGTTCCTTTTAGTTTAAAATTCACTAACATCGTGTTTATAGTATCACTAGCATGAAGATAAAAAGGATCTCCGAAATCCAACTTATTAATTTGAGTTCCAGACATATTTTCAATTTCAAACTCGGTATCAGACGGATTAGACATAATTGTAAAACAATAAACAACTAAACTAAACTCAAAAAACGAGATAAACCTTGTCATTAGGCCAAGTATCGACAACCTGCGGGCAATTAACCCTTCTCCGACACAGGAGCTTGCAGTTGGAGGGACTTGCTACTGAACAAGAGGGTTAAGTAATCTTACAAACCAGTCTTGGGAGAGAACCAAATCCACAACGACTCCTAATCTTAAAGAACACTCAACTCAAGCAGATATCCAATAGGCACGTGACCTTTAGTATCGTTACTATTTATTGTGACATTAGGCATATATCCAACATGTCAACCTCCTAAACTCCAACCAGTTCAAAACTTGTCAAATGAATAGAAAACTGGACAAAATCGCTTGAAACTTAGTGGTACTTAAATTTCTCATTTCTCTTCTTATAGGCATTTTCTTGGCGACTTATTTGGTCCATAGGCAATGTGGGATGCAATTCCCATCAATATTTTCAAACCTTTTACTCCGGTGTATCATATTATTCTTATTTATTATTTATTCTAACCATAAACTTCTTTTTATCTTTCAATAAATCGATAATAGTTGACTTGAAATCTTGAAATCTATGTGGCAAGTTCCACATTGATTGGTTTTCTTATTAGGGTTTCAAATTTTTTATTTGACTTTTAAAAACTTGATTATGGATCCTGAATTCCTAACTCTTGATTAGTGTTAGTTAAAACTTGATTAGGTTATCGATTGTGTTGAAATTGATCGTGGTTACTTGATTTTGTTGAATTCTTGATTAGGGTTTTTGGTTTTGGTTTGGTGACTATTCCAACAAGGATCAGAACAAGGACATGGATGGTTTCCGAAATCAAGTTCGAGGACAAGGATGCAAAAACCCACCCAGAACCTATCCCCTTGCAACTCAAACATGCATTCAACTTCTCTTGATATGCTGATAACTAAATCCATTTTAGTTAGTGCTTTAATATACAAAGATATTACATTCCACTTCTCTTAAAAGGGGATGGTTTTCAAACACAGGCCACCATTGCAATCACCACCCTTTGATAGGTATTAAAATTCAAGAAAACTTGACTAGAGATACAACAATATTACTTTGATTACAAACATGATTTACAAGATGACATTACAACTCACTTTCAAGGTGGTTTGCAACAATGATGACTCTTTTGTTATACTATTAGGCTACAGAAATTGACGTTCATTATCATTTTAATCCGTGGATTTATAATATGTATCTAGATCTTTCCTATTAAAAGAAATATATGCGATGTTCTATAATTTTCCATGATGCCTTCCACATGTTTCCAAATACGTTGAAACATGGAGAAGATTTCTAGATCTTATCGATCTTTAGTCTTCAAGATCTTTATAGGAAGTCATTCTGGAATTTCAAGTAAAAATACCGTGAACTTGATAGGTGTTTATAACATACTCGTATGTCTGATCATTATATAATCTTGACATATAAATGAATACTCGTATCGAATTATATATCATGATAATGATATGACATCTCCATCCACTATTCTAAAGGCTTAGTCCTATATTCTAAAGCCCTTATAAGGTGATCGATTCATTAGGAAACACTTGTCAACAATTCTTCCGAGGATGAGTGTACCGTTGACTAGTGACTACGAAAAGTCAGAACACCAAAATATCCCACAAAGATATGTCAATTTCTATAATCAAATCCGCCAAAAATGATGTAGTATTTTCACTTATAGCTAATTAGTATTAGTGTAACATATTGTAATTATGTACATTAGTTTATAGCCTGGCCTATTAGGGCCGTGTAATTTGTATTATATATATTCCTATATTAATGATAATTGAATCATGGAAATTTTATCCTAATATGTTACACTAATAATCTTCACAAACTAATAATCCATGTTTTATTCAAAACTAAAAACAATTTAACAAATTTCTCTCTCCTCACCATCCATTGATTTGCATACGACCAAGAACCTCTACGGGGTGTTCGAAATTTGTTTTTCGACTTTCATAAGGCGATCTAGGTTTGGTTTCCTTTTATGGAGGCTTGTAGATCAAGATTTACTAGCAGTTGTTTATATATAGATCAGTAGAATTTTATGTATACGGTCTTTTAGAGGTATTCTACTAAGCTTAATCTTTGAGTTAATCTTGTTATCTCAACATTTTGGTTTCTTGGTTAATAAATTATATTTTATATGAATTTATGGCTTTATATGGGAATTGATTACTTTATATAGTATGATATATTTGAATATGTCTGCTTCGAGACTAACACTGTGTTCCAGAGTTATACGAGGAAAGAAAATGGAAGGATAGAAAATTAACGAGAGAAAAGAAAAGAAGAGAAAGGAATATGTTTTTGTCATTTGGTGTTCCCAAGTTCGAAGGAAAATGAGAGGAGATGTGAAGTTTGAAGTGTTTTTTGGTTTCCTTCCAAAATCTTCCCTACTTTGGGAGGAAAATCAGGAAATAAAATGAGGGATAATTTTCCTCCCAAAATCTTTTCTTTTCTCTCCTAAAAAACTTGGGAACACAGCTAAAGATTATTTTCCTTCCTAAATCATTTCTTTTCTCCCCTATTTTTAACTCGGGAACACAACGTAAGTTCTCGACGATATATATGATTTTGAGATTCCCAAGAGAACTCTGGTTCTCAATTAAGATTCAAGCTTTATAGCTTTCACACATGTCATAAGTAAGAACTTAGATGGACTAACCTTGTAAGAATAAATATCAGACCTTATATATTTCTTTGGATCCGAACTGACCTATGACCTATTTTATAGTATACCTATAATCATGTCAACTATATATATAGCAACTACATGGTGTAGACATGCAACAATTTAATTGTTGTAGTGAACTTTAACTCAAAAGTTCAATTTGATGTAAAGTTTTACATTAAGGTATAGAGAAAATGGATCATATTTCTTTATTTGTGTTATCTGAATATGTGTGTAACATCACAACTAAACTTTGCTAATTGTAACAAAAATTAGGAAAATGACTAGGCAAAATAGGGCAAACATAAACTCGACTAATAAATACAAAATTAAGGGATTACATCTTAGATGGAAAAATAATGCTAATGTATAATAAGGTCATGCCATCAAAATTAAATCACATAGGTACAATGTAATGAGTTTATCCGGTTAAAATAATTTCGAGTGTAAAACCTTTTAATTATTGAAACAGTTTTTACAAATATAGGAAATGCAAACAAAAGGGAGTTTGTTTCATAAAATGAATATTTATGAGGGTTAATGACAATAAAAGCAAATTAATTTAATTTCTTGATGTCTCATCTTGAATAACTTAGATTTTATTACCAATATTGGTAACAAGTTTTGGATCTTGTTCCAATTTGGTAACAAGTTATGAGCCATCATATGAACCAAAATAGCATAAACAGACCATAAATCAATTTCATCTTCAACAAAATGAACAATCGATTTCTGCAGATAACAAATATATTTCTTGCATATCGCAAATCAAATGTGTGTATAGTTGTTCTTTGTGGAAACAAGGAGTTGTTGCTTCAAACAATCCTAATCGCAATCACGTAAATGATCACTTTAAAAGGACGATTTGATTTTGAAATCCCTAAGTCGCACCATCTTCTGGGTTCACGAACTTGTCAATTTTGAAACCCAACTCGATTTGGAATTTGGGTTCAAAGATTTTCTTTAATAAGCATAACAAGTTTTTATTGAATCTAAGTTCAATGATTTTTAAGAAAACTCACTGCTACATCGACATCCACATCATCTCTCACATTCAACCCTCTCTGCCCTGCAAACCCCCGTATTCAATCCACGTCTACCCACATATATTATTTATTATGAAATATATTAATAAAGCAGAAAGAAGAAAAAAAACTCGATGACCAGCAAAGGGGCGATGGTGTGCTAGCGCGAGAAGGGCTTCAGCCAGCGCTGATTGAATACCCGATGCACATGGTCTAATCATAAATCTTGGTCAGAATCAGGGATTCTTTCTCCGGAATATGAGTTTATTTCACGAAACTGGTTAGATTATGTATAACCTATTAGTTAAATTGCATAGGACGATAAGTTTTTGCAAGTTAATTGCATTATATGAGAAAAACAAAAGCCGATATCATGCGATGGTATTTTAGGTAAAGTTCATTGCATTCTGACCCAATATACCCTAAATATATTGTTAATAAAAAAAAGTTACATATAATAGGACGTTAAGAAAAGCACATTGATATTTAATAGTGAATTTTTCTTTAAAAGCCATTTCTCTAAGTTAACGGTCAAATCCATACAAAGACTTGCTTATAAGTCTTCAAACTTCTAAAAAGTAAACTCAACTATATTCAACTTGATGATTTCTTTGAATTTATTTCATGCTTAGTTCTTTTTTAATGATTTGGTTACAAGCCCTCGTTTAGTATTTGTTCTTTTAGAAAAGCAAGAATCTATATGCTTGGGATAAACATATGGTGTGGGAATCTGCAATTACAATTGTGAGGTACAAGTCAAATCAGCATTTATCCATTCTTCAAATGCTTTGCATCTTTTGCTTTTCATTTTCCAAAATTATCACATCTAATTGCAGAAATGTAGAACTTGTTCCTAAAAGCTGGTGCTATATTCTAATTCTACCAACAAAAAACAAATGAATTGTGAGATGACGATGCTTTTATCTTTTTGCCCTCAAACCAGGAGGAATTTCAGTTTCCTGCCATTGATTTTGAATGAAGCTTTTTTGCATTTTAAATGCATACAAGTGGAATCTTACATGAAGCATATTTGATAGTGAATGAAGCAATTGTCACAGTATAATTAATATCTTGGAACCATCATATTCATTTGATCTTGAGATCGATTTGTTAACTTAATTCGATTCGGTCGTATACATGTTGACAAATGATCAAAGAATATGAGATTAACATACTTGAAGTATCATTAAGAAGATCTTAAACACCATTGGATTTAAGATTTTTAGTCATTGATGACGCAAAATAATTACATAAATAACAAATAAAATAAAAAATAATATAAAAAGCTGAAATGATAGAAAGTTGCCTATTACAATTGTTCCTGAAAGCGAGCAAGTACGGCTTCATTAGTAACATTAGCGAGGGCTTCACTTTCCACGGCACAAATTAGAGCATCGTTCAAATAATCATCACCCATCCGATTGCACAATTCCGACTTCAGAAGTTTTATTCTAGAAAAACTTCTTTCAACTGTTGCGGTTGCAAAAGGCAAAACCAAAACTAACTTCAATAATCGATAGAAACGAGGATATGAAAGATGTTTTCCTGTTTCCACCATCAATCTTGCAAGGTCGGTTATCCCATTCAAGTTAGCAAATCTTTCATCTTGGCGTATAGTATCATAATACAATTTAAGTTCAAACTCAAGATAAAGCCGATCAATACGCTTAAAATCATATGGATACAACTCACTCAACCTCATTAACTTCGATGCATCAAACATAGCAAATGAATCATGTGGACTTAAAGCCGACATGTTATCAAGCAATTCGATGTTTACCTCATTGAATCGATCATCAAACTCTTGGATTTGCATATCCAAAACCTTGTTAAAAACATCAACCTCAAAATAATGCTGATTGGTGATGTCTGTCTTCCGTTTTCTTAAAGGGACATAAGCTTCATCCATGTTTAACGTTTTAAGATTATGTTCTTGACAAAAAGAATTGATTTTCTCCAAAAGGGGACCAAAACCATTTTCTTTAAACGTTTGCAATGCTCGTTTGGTTCCTTTTACTAATGAAACCGTTTCCAAGATACTTTGATCTTTTCTTTGAAGAACTCCTGACAGTACACTTGTGAGACCCAAGATATGCGACATCAAATGCAAGCAAAACACAAAATCAAGTGTTTCGAAGTAGGATAGAACATCGGATGCTCGAAGTCGGCTTGAAACATTATCCCCTTCATCTTCAACATATTCAAGAACCTTAACAACTTCCGGAAACAAAGAGATCAAATTAATAATAGTCTTTTGATGATAATCCCAATTATCTTCGACTTGTATAAGAGAAAGATCTTGGTTTAACCCTCTGCATGTTTCACTTTCGCCCTTACCCATTGCCTTTTGCACTTTGTCTTTATTACATTCTTCGATAGTATCTTTTTGTTCGCATTTAGTGAAAATCACATTCATCATAGTGTCTAGCATATAAAAGAAGTGCCCAACACCATGATGTTCTTTTGCAACCCCAACAACCACCAACTGAAGTTGATCAGCAAAACAATTTCCATAATATGCTGAGCTATTATCCTTCAAGATCAAGGATTTCAAACAATTAAACTCATCACGTATATCGCTTGCTCCATAATAACTTTGGCCTCTTACCTATGTCAACGTTCCGAATAAACTTTTTAGAATAACACAAAAGATATATATATATATATATATATATATATATATATATATATAGATAGACAAAAGTTCATGCGAGAACTGTTGTTAGCGCGAGAACCGCGAGAACCAATCTAAGCCGTCCAATTCCTCCTCCTTCAATGTCATTGCCCACCCATGAATTCCTCACATGCACCATGCCACACTCTATCCCTCCACGCTCTCCATCCATGATACTTCCCATATCCAAGGAACGGCTGAGATTGGTTCTCGCGGTTCTCGCACTAACAACAGTTCTCGCATGAACCTTCCCCTATATATATATATATATATATATATATATATAATTTAAGAGATAAAGTAAATAGCTTTAAACTCTTACCTGTTTCAAACTCACTTGATTTTCACTAAAAAAAGTATTAAGAACAGATTTAAGAGTTGAACCAGATGGCTGCATTAGATGAACACAGCCAACAAATCTCTCCTTTACAAGTCCATGTCTTGAAAATATGTTTCAGATTAAACAAGAGAGATAAACAATGTTCCCAAATAAAAGAATCAAATGATATGAACAAATAATGTATATAAAGATTAAAACTTTATTTGTTCTTATCACTTCAACAAAGCAAAAAAATAATCCGATTATTTTTTAATTATTACCAAGTTATTGCCAACCCTGATGATCCTCCTCGATCAATCAGAAAGAAAAGGTAGAAGGAGAGTGTCCCGTTATCGGACTATTTAAAACACAATACTCAAATGTAAAACCAACCTGAAACTTGTTGATTGAATGTAGAAAAAACAAAGAACCGCACGGATATAACTCCTGCCCTTAAAGGTGTTTACGTTGCTTTATTTGCTGTAAGCCTCAAACGTAACGACCCAGGATTTGATGCAGCCTCACAAACGATTACCAACAGCAATGGAAATCGTTTTTGTGGAACAGTGATGCAGAAAACAAAAAACGCAGCAGCAGGGGAGGAGAAATGCTGTTTTCGCAGAGAGAGGGAGAGCAGTTTTCGATTTTTCGGAAGTGTAACTGGAGGGGCTGCTGAAGTCGAATATATATAGCAGAACCCAGCTCCAAGTCGGTTGCGATTTTCGGGGCTGTTCCTGAAATCGTGGGCTGACTCCCCACGTTTCGGAACTGATCAGAGAACAGGTCCTGCCCGACCCGTCTGCTGGACGAACCAAATACCCGAAACCCGACTCGCTTTACTGAAAAACAAAAGCTCCTAGCGACGATGCGTACGTGCGAAGTGCAAAGTGCGCCTACACGCGCCACTCGCGAGCACACGGCTCCGGCTCGGCGCGCGTGTGTGGGGATACCCCTACTAGACCCCCACCATTTGGTTTGAATACTAAGGGAGTGAAATCCCTTATATACCCACCAAAAGTTTCTCTCCCCTCCTATGTGGGACACAAAACTTGACAACATTCAAGTTGTGTTTTACACATACAATTCCAACAATCCCCCACCATGTTGGCAAGTTTTCTGTCATTCAGATATGAGATATCACATAGGTGTCACGAAGATTAAACCTTGTTTGATGCAAGTGAACAAAGAAAAGTCGATTCAATGGTATCCTATGGATTTAAACCAAGAACCTGGTGACCCCTCCGGCTCACCTACACATATCACATAGTCTCTTCCAGTTTTCACTGAGCGCGTATATGGCCATGCGCTATAAATCCTATTCATGACCCTCTAGAAGATAAACCACAAATCTTCATTCAAGGCGGCACCACCTCTAGGTCATATAGGCAAAGTTTTACAACATCTTCGTTGCTTAGATGCCTCCAAAACTTTGTTAAGAGAATAATCTCAACCTAATTCTCGGCAACGACGCACTATCATTACCACACATGGATCTATCACATTTGATAGTGCCTTCTATCGATTAAGTGACTCGTTGTTACCCTTTAAACTTGAGAGATAGGAGCACTAAATTCAAGTTGGGTTTCCATCACTAACCGATTCTACTGTGGTTTTAGACCCATGTCTCTTGTGGTAGTTCCAACCAAATCTCTCGTCAGAGGTTTGGTTAGTGGATCTGCCAAGTTCTTACTCGACTTGACAAAGACAACTTTGATGGTACCGTTCTCAATAAGTTGTCTCACAAAATCGTGTCGAAGACCAACATGTCTCGACTTCCCATTATACACTGCATTGTATACTCTAGACAGTGTGGCCTCACTGTCACAGTACATGGGAATTGAAGGCATAGGAACATCCCACAGACGAATGTCCTAGAGTAGATCTCTAATCCACTCTGCCTCTTTGCCCGCCGCAGCTAAGGCTATCAACTCGGCTTCCATAGTCGAGTGTGCTATACACGTCTGTTTCTTGCTCGCCCAAGAAATAGCTCCTCCAGCTAAAGTAAAAATCCAACCACTTGTGGATTTTGAATCACTGGTTTTATCAATCCAGCTAGCATCAGAATACCCTTCTAGTATACCGGGAGATGACGCGTATGTCAATTCAAGAGTAATGGTCCTTTTCAGGTACCCCAATACTCTGCTTACTGCTTTCCAGTGCTCTACACCAGGGTTAACAGTATACTGACTCAGTTTGCTTACAGCAAAAGCAATGTCAGGTCGAGTGCAATGTGTAGCATACATCATGCTACCAATTGCACTAGCATACTCTAGTTGAGCCACTGCTCGACCAGAGTTCACACTAAGTTTCACACTTGAATCAAAGGGAGTATTAAACTCCTTTAAATCCAAATGCTGAAACTTTGCCAGAATTTTCTCTATGTAGTGAGACTGACTTAGAGAAATCTGGTTGCCTACTCGTTTCACCTTAATACCAAGAATGGTATCAACTTCTCCAAGATCTTTCATCTTAAAGTTCGAGGAGAGATATTTCTTCGTCTCAGAAATACCTTCTAAGTGATTGCTAACGATCAACATATCGTCAACATATAGGCAAATGATTACAGTGTAATCAGAAGTGCATTTAGTATATATACACCTATCAGCACCGTTATGCCGAAAACCAAAGGCAGTTACAGTGGTATCAAATCTCTCATGCCACTGCTTAGGTGCTTGCTTAAGCCCGTACAAGGATTTAATAAGTCTACACACTTTGTTTTCTTGTCCGGGTATCACAAACCCTTCGGGTTGCTCCAAATAAATCTCCTCATTTAAGTATCCGTTAAGAAAAGCTGTCTTCACATCCATTTGATGAATGTACAGTCCTTTTAAAGCGGATATTGCTATGAGAGTTCTAATAGAACTAATCCTAGCAACTGGAGCATAGGTGTCAAAATAGTCAATGCCTTCTCTCTGCATATACCCCTTAGCAACTAATCTTGCTTTATAGGCAGATATGGATCCATTCGGGTGGTATTTCTTCTTAAATATCCACTTAGATCCAATGGGTTTCTTTCCCTTGGGAAGATCAGCTAACTCCCAAGTTCCATTACCCAAAATTGAGTCCATCTCATCATTCACAGCTTCCTTCCACAAAGGAGCATCTCTAGATGACATAGCCTCAGTAAAGGTCTTAGGGTCATCATCCAAATTAATGGTGAAAATGACCTGTCTCGTCACTTTCTTTTGTGTCCCTTCAACCAAATAAGACAAGAAATCATCTCCAAGATTTCTTTCTTTTCTAACTCTAGTACTTCTCCTTGGCTCTTCTATAACTCGAGAAGGCTCGGGAACATCTCGAGAAGTACTAGGAGTTACAGTGGGGTTTGAGTTTTCAACATCTTTTGAAAACTTATCTTCGAAGAATTCCACATCTCTGGATTCTACGATAACACCTGATTCTTTATCCAAAAGTCTGTAGGCTTTGCTATTCATCGCATAACCAACGAATATGCTCTTAATAGCTCGGTCTCCCAGTTTGGATCTCTTAGGATCAGGCGTACGGTAGTAAGCCAAACACCCCCAGACTCTCATATAGTCGATGTTTGGTTTTCTCCCTTTCCACAACTCATATGGACTCGTAGGAATCACACGACTAGTGATCCTATTGTGCACATGACATGCAGTTAGTAGAGCCTCACCCCAAAGATTGGTTGGCAAACCCGATTGGTTCAACATACAGTTGACCATCTCAACTAGGGTTCTATTCTTTCTCTCAGCCAAACCATTCTGTTGGGGAGTGAAGGGTGAAGTTCGTTCATGTTTAATGCCATTCTCTTCGCAGAATGCATCAAACTCTCTCGTGAAGTATTCTCCACCTCTATCTGAACGAAGTATTTTAATCCGTTTCTCTAGTTGATTCTCAACCTCTGCCTTATATATTTTAAATGCATCAAAAGCCTCATCTTTTGATCTCAGCAAATAAACATATAAATAACGGCTAGAGTCATCGCAAAATGTGATGAAATACCTCCTACCTCCTCGTGTAAGTATTCCATTTAATTCACATATATCAGAATGAATCAACTCAAGTAATGATGTATTTCTTTTGACAGAAGGAAATGGTTTCTTAGTAAATTTAGATTTAACACAAGTTTCACATTTACCAAAATCCTCTTTGTCAAATTTTAACATACCTTTACTTTGCATTTTCTCAATATTTTTAACATTTGTATGAGCTAAACGTTTATGCCATAAAGAAATAGAACAAACAAAATAACCAGAATAAGAAATTTCATTAGCAAAAGCGAAAGGTACATCATTGCTTCCAACACTGGAAGGTACATCATTACTAGCAACATGAGAAACAGTTACATTATTAACTTCACCACCACTAGCTAAAGCTAAACGATACATGCCCCCACAAGACACAGCCTTCCCAATGTAGGTGCCGCTTTTGCTGATCTCGATATGGTTGTCTTCAATCACCATCTTGAAACCAGCCTCATCAAACTTATGAGCAGAAATCAGCCCCTTGCTGATAGTAGGAACATGGAGTGCATCCTTGAGGGTGACCGTGCGACCTCTCTTGAAACTCAGAGTCACATCGCCGAACCCAAGAACCTCAGCACGATGACCATCTGCACATACCACTACCGTCCCCGGAGGCGCAGGACGGTAGGTGTGGAAATCGGTCCTTTGTCCGCTAACATGAATAGTAGCCCCAGTGTCCACAAACCAACCACGAGCCGCAACCACTCTGGTCAAAGAGGAGATCATATAGACCCCTCCTAAATCCACATTAGCAACAAAATGTTCCCCACCTTCAACCGCATTAGCCGCAGGTCTGGACTTCCGATCCTTACAGTCTCGCGCATAGTGCCCTGTCTCTCCGCAGACGTGACACGGTCCAGAAAATTTCTTCGGGTGGCTGGAGGAGTTGGCCTTGTTCTGCTGATTAGCCGGTTTCTTGAAACTAGGCTTGTTAGGGCCAAGATTCTTTCCCTTATTCGGGACCCACGGCTGCTTGTTCTTAGACCCAGAACCCCCAGCAACATGATACACACTCGGACCAGCCTTATTACGCTTGTCCCTATTGCGCGTTTCCTCCTCAATGCGGAGGTGCTTCAATAGGTCATCCAAGCTGTAATCTTCAGACTTGTGCATCATTCGCTTGGAAAAATCTTTCCAAGAAGGCGGCAATTTTGCAATGATTGCCCCAACCTGAAAGAGCTCTGGGAGGACAACTGAAAGCGCTCTCAATTTGTTAACTAAAACCTGGAGCTCATGAACCTGCTCCATGATCGGTTTGTCGTCAACCATATGGAAGTCTAAGTATTTCGACACAAGGTACTTATTGGTACCTTCTTCATGTGCCTTGTACTTAGCCTCCAACGCTTTCCACAAGTCCCTCGGATCCGTAACCTGCGCGTACAGATCGAACAAGCGGTCGGAGAGTGAGTTCTTAATGTGCCCCAAGCACAGATCCTCATCCTCCTTCCTCTTCATCCTCTGCTTTTCCAAATCAGAAATCTCTTTCTGATCTGGCTCACTCCCCTCCTTGGGAATGGGGTTAGCAGGGATGGGAGGCAAGCTAGGGTCCAGAATATAATACAACTTAAGGACCATCAGCATGAACTTGACCTTCTCCACCCAACGGGTGTAGTTCTGCCCATCAAAGCGGTCAAGCTTCACAAACTCTTGGTTCATGAAGCGAAGGTTGGCTGAAGGCAATTCAGAGTCCATTGATTGTTGTAGTTAATCTGAAATCAAAATAGTTTCACAAAAAACTATCAAAAGTTAAACACCTTTAAGATTGTTGAAAATATGTTTCAGATTAAACAAGAGAGATAAACAATGTTCCCAAATAAAAGAATCAAATGATATGAACAAATAATGTATATAAAGATTAAAACTTTATTTGTTCTTATCACTTCAACAAAGCAAAAAAAATAATCCGATTATTTTTTAATTATTACCAAGTTATTGCCAACCCTGATGATCCTCCTCGATCAATCAGAAAGAAAAGGTAGAAGGAGAGTGTCCCGTTATCGGACTATTTAAAACACAATACTCAAATGTAAAACCAACCTGAAACTTGTTGATTGAATGTAGAAAAAACAAAGAACCGCACGGATATAACTCCTGCCCTTAAAGGTGTTTACGTTGCTTTATTTGCTGTAAGCCTCAAACGTAACGACCCAGGATTTGATGCAGCCTCACAAACGATTACCAACAGCAATGGAAATCGTTTTTCTGGAACAGTGATGCAGAAAACAAAAAACGCAGCAGCAGGGGAGGAGAAATGCTGTTTTCGCAGAGAGAGGGAGAGCAGTTTTCGATTTTTCGGAAGTGTAACTGGAGGGGCTGCTGAAGTCGAATATATATAGCAGAACCCAGCTCCAAGTCGGTTGCGATTTTCGGGGCTGTTCCTGAAAGCGCCTACTGACTCCCCACGTTTCGGAACTGATCAGAGAACAAAAGCTCCTTAGCTCCTAGCGACGACGATGCGTAAGTGCAAAGTGCAAAGTGCGCCACTCGCGAGCACGCGGCTCCGGCTCGGCGCGCGTGTGTGGGGATACCCCTACTAGACCCCCACCATTTGGTTTGAATACTAAGGGAGTGAAATCCCTTATATACCCACCAAAAGTTTCTCTCCCCTCCTATGTGGGACACAAAACTTGACAACATTCAAGTTGTGTTTTACACATACAACTAGTTTATTGACCCGTGTATAAACGGGTATTTTAAAACTATAATGCATTTAATAAAATATCATATAAAACTTAATAACTAAACACTTTAAATATCATATTCAAGTTGACCACTCAGCTCATCATTATAATCTTAAAAAAACCCACTCAGATAAACAAAAACTTACATATCTACTACTATTAATAGATAACAAAAAATTAAAAATATACTAATTTCAAAAAAGTGTCATATTACAATAAAATTTATACTAAAACGTAGATAAAAAAGAGACGGTCATTAATATATAACTATTTTTTCTCTAAACAAAATATATCACAAGTTATTAAACATAATTTATAAACAACTTATTATTAATTACATTAATATAATATTTTTATAAAACCCCCTCACATTTTCTAAAAAAGCCCCTCACAATTTTCATCAAACCCCCTCACATTTAAAATTGAATTTACGATTACACCATTCCAATCTTTCCAAAATTGATAGTGTAAATCGAAAGATTTGTGAAATCAAGGCTCTCATTGGTTAATTGAAATCTAATTAAAGTTAATTTTGGAAACTTTGGTAAGCCTCTTATATATATAATATATAGATTCCAACAGCATCAACATATCTTAACACCACAGCCATTTGTTCTTTATCAAACCCGTCACTAAACTTATCAACCGACAAGGCAAACACATCTGTACCAATATCATCAAAAATGGATTTGAGTATCTCTTTAGCAAAGCAATTAACAATCTCTTTCTGAATTTTTGGATACATCAATTGATCATTCTCAGAAACTTCTACCAACACAATCTCATGAAGAGCCTCTTGAAGAGCCTCATTATAATTTTCGAGTAACTTCAATGTTTCCAAGAAAAATCCTTCACAAATAGTGTGGTCCGAATCATCATGGCAACGATATGGTAATCCAGTTTTCAGCAAGAATCTGCAAACAGCAACTGAAGCATCTAAAATAATTCGATCATTCATTCCTAGCTTCTCCACAGGATCCTTAGGATTATTAGTTACATCTATTATCTTTGGTGATGAAGTAGAGCTAGGTTGTGAAATATTGTTGGAAGCATTTTCACTTGAAGATTCACCATCACTACTTGATACTTTTCTTTTCAAAGACCTTTCCATCAAGCCCTGCCTTCAAGATTGTATTTGAAATTACTCAACTTTTATTACCAAAACAATAATGTTGTTATCATACTCATACGAAAAAAGATACATTTTACAAAACAAGCTTCATGAAGTAAAATTAACCAACAACTCAACAAGATTCAAGAAGACAAGTCTAATCAGTCATCTAAAAATCTATCTATATTCAAGAAAATTTTTATAATTTTACAGTCGATGAACAACCTCATCTAAACAACTATACGATTTTATATAAATGTTACCAAAAAGCTTCAAGAATATATCATGGCAAAGAACTAAAAAAAATTTAAAAACCCCACAAAACCCCTTCAAAAACCCTCTCATAGATTAGGGTTTTAGGCGAAAACTAAAAACCAAAATAATAAATCGGAACCTGTCCGAAATACACAGTGTCTGCGTA
Organism: Pulicaria dysenterica; assembly: GCA_947179395.2. Classification (NCBI taxonomy): domain Eukaryota; kingdom Viridiplantae; phylum Streptophyta; class Magnoliopsida; order Asterales; family Asteraceae; genus Pulicaria; species Pulicaria dysenterica. The sequence goes on along the minus strand of OX359291.1, from coordinate 9,431,910 downwards.
TGTGCTTGCGGAGACGTTGACCCCCTGAGCCTAGTCGAGTCGAGTCGACTTTCACAAGAATCCGGCGGTCTACTGTGCGCTGTGTCCCCCAAACTACCCTGCAATGTGGATCGTCTTTCCCTCTTTTCGCGGTTAACTAGTATCGTTTTAATTAGTCTATTGGGCCTAATAATCACATGTAAATGGCCTAATAAACAACGTAAGTATAAGTAGCCCAACTAATTTTATTGTTTTTTTTAATTGTTTTGAAAATTTACCCGTCAATGAGTGAAAGTGTCCTCATTTGTCGGTCAAGAAAAAAAACTAAATTTACCCTAAATCTACTTCATTGTCTCTAACTACATTTGAACTCATAACCTCTTAGAAAATAACATCACTCTACAACACAAGATACCGCTAGACTATAAGTCATATAATAACTAATTTCATTGTTAATCAGGCTAACAAATTATGGATTATCGTCCTTATAAAAACTGACTTAGGTGGATAAAATTTCACTAATGAATGCCTAATATAAATAAGTTAATTGGCCATACACACTAGAAGTTTTTAAAATATTTAAACATCTAACTGTGATAAAGGATAAATAAAATATATAGAAAAATCTTTCAAAACTTGCTGATGAGTTTCGTGATAAACAATTCCTTAACTGAAACTCGTATGTAACTCGAACCCTTAATATTTTTGAAGAGGAAAAGGTGTTCTACCCAGTAAGCCTCCAAGAGATAGTTTCTAGTTTCATTTGATTAATTGGCAATAATCGGTTGGATAATATCATCAAGAGTAACAAAAGTTCTTAATAAAGTACAGAAGAATTGTAAGTTTGTGGGGTTTCAACTCAAAACCAATTGGTTATGAGAGGAGTAGCCCATGACCCTTATAAACTCATTACAAAGTCACTTTTTCGTCCAATGTGGGACATTACTCAACACGCCCCCTCACGTGTGGGGTTCTTTTTTTTTCGCGCCTAACACGTGGATACTTATGGGTTACGTGGAGTGAGTGAACCTTGCTCTGATACCATGTAAGTTTGTGGGGTTCCAACTCAAAACCAATTGGTTATGAGAGGAGTAGCCCAGGACCCTTATAAACTCATTACAAAGTCACTCTTTCGTCCAATGTGGGACATTACTCAACATTGACTACAAAGTTTTGTAGTTTCTGCTCTGCACGTTCTCAACAATTGTACTTCCTCATTTTTTATTAGTTTATAAATTTAATCACATTTTAAACCCTGCTACAACCATCAAAGTCTAAAAATCACATAAGTTGAAACAGCATCTTTATATATGTATGTATTAGTAAACAATGAATTAATACAACATTTTAATTTTTATGATAAATTTACGAACAACTACATAACGTATTAGATGAAATTCCAGCATATATAATCACATTCAACATATATATTCTACACTTTACTTGCAACTTCATTAATCGTAAATTATATATATATATATATATATATATATATATATATATATATATATATATATATATATATATATATATATATATATATATATATATAAGTATATATATAACAACTAGAAAATGACATACAACACAAGCTACCTCTAGTTTTACTTTGACTTCATCATGCATCCATCTTCTTCTTCCATTTCTACCCTCCTCCACCACCATCACCACCACCACCACCACCATTGCCGCCACCATCACTACCACCTGTATCACTGTTCAAGACAGTGATAACCGCCACCACAGCCGCGGTTGCCATACCATTATCAGCTGTCACCGCCCCGCTTTCCAAATTGGAACGATCTGTTTGTTGGACAACCGCAGTTGAATATCTTTTGTGGATTTTCTTCCGGCGACCATCATCACCGTTTGCTTTATAAAAAAGGGTGATTAAAACCGTTAGGGCTAACACCACGAAAATGAAGACTATGATTGTGATAGCAGCATCTTCCATTCTTCTTGAACATCAATTATGATGACTACTGAATCCTTGATGAATTAATTAAGAAACAAGCTTAAGCTACAGATCGTTGCGTGGTTGACTTTTTCTTGTTAATTTAATGAAGGAAGAAGTTATTTTAATCATTAGACAATTAGTTAACAATTTGTTGTCAATGAACGATTCAACTGTGTACGTACGTTGTTTACAGATGTGATAATTATTTTTGTCTCATATATATATTATAACAAAAGACAAAAAGACATGCCATACGTACCGAGAAAGTGTTATTAATTTATTTAAATATAATTAAGGAATCGAAGCTAATTAAGGCCTAAACATGTCTTCCCTCGAGCTATCAACCAATGTTTAAAATCCGGGTTGACCTTCAAACTGGTCGGGAGACGGATCAATAATGATTGGGTGTATGACTTTTTGTAACCGTATTGAACTGGCCGGATTCAGTTGAACTAGTTGACTCGGCCATGCCAACTAGGTTTTGGGCTTTTTTTAATCTTTTTCTATGATGATCAAGTAAATAAGGGTAAAACAAATTTGAGATGTCAATATTAGATTGTCAAAATTCACAAAATTGGTAATTTGAAAACACAAGTTTGATACACACTAACATAAACAAATGACACAAATATATACATATATATACATTGAAAACCGAGTTGTCACGGTTCTTAAACCAGTTAACCTGTGACCTAAAAGTCACACCGGATTAACTAAAAACCCGAGTTTTAAAACATTACTATCAACAAGTGTTAACTTTATATTATCAAAAGTATCTACAAATCTTGCAAAACAAATAAATGTGAATGTAGGAAATATTACTTCAAAATCTCTCACTTAATTTGCATTACACCTACCTAGTGTTTTTCTAAAAGAAAATTATAGTCAAACAAACATGATACAATTCTTATGTATTTAAATTACCAATGTATTGATATAATTATAAGAGACCTCCAAAGACATCATATAAACTTTGGATGTGAAAACATGAATCAAAATGTTAACTAAAATAGTATATTTTTCCCCCACCATATCACATGATAATTAATTGCAAATGAAACCATGGTCTTAGAAACAAGGTACCTTGTTGTTTACATTTTCAGAAAGAGATTCCTAGATCAGAGTTTTAACAAAGATACAATTTAACACAAAGGACCTAATTTACTATCTTGTTTTATCTCAAGACAAAGGTATGTTAAATGAAGACAAAGGTCTTTGCCTTTCAAAAAAAAAAAAAAATGAAGACAAAGGTTTCTTTTTGTTCTCTTTAATCCCAATTGAAGACTGCTTTACTCCATAATTCAAGATTTAATTGGCTTTCAACTTGATTATATATGTTAGGGTAAAGTGTCAAAAAATGTAAAATAAATATTAAAATTTACCAATAAAGGTAAATTTATGTTGGACTATAAATTTTAATTGAAATAATCTTGAATTTTTTATATGTCATCGTACTCCTTTTAACAACAAATTAAAAATTTTAATATCTTTTATATAAAATTAAAATTTATATTCATTTCTTTATAGTAAATTATAATTATTAATCTTTTCTCAACATTAAAAATTACATATTATTTATAATAATAAATTTTAATATATATTATATTTCTTCGACAATTTGACCCTTATATTAATCATTTCCCAGGATACAAAAAAAAATTAGTTTTTTTATATTTTAGTTAAAAATTTATAGTTTTAAGTCCAATATGAATATACTCTCTATTGATCCAATCATGATACTTGGATTCACCTAGCTCCGATTCCTCCTCCACTAACCACCGTGCAACCCGATACGCAATCTTTTCGCCGGAGCGAAAAAACGGATGAGAATCCCGAACCAATCGATCCCGGAATCCCAACCCCTATCCAATCTGGACGACCCCCTTACAAGTCTCCTCGCTCCCCTTAACCCCAGCTCCGCCGCCATCACTGCCGCCGACACCATGGATAAACCACCTCAGCCGCCGAAATCCTACTGGCGATTCAGCAAGCAAGACTTCTTCCCTGAACCCTCTTTCCAAAACCTCACTGCCTACCGGTCAGCATTCTCCCAAACCCTCCACCGCCTCCGCGACCGCTGCCTCGGCCGATCAACTGACGCCACTGAGCTCATCGAACTCAAAAAACAGAGTGAAAACGAGATGCAAAAGTGTCTCACTTGGGTTGACCTAATCTGGCTTGGATTCGGCTCTGTTGTCGGCTCCGGTATCTTCACCATTACCGGACTTGAAGCCCGGGATGACGCCGGACCGTCTATCGTTCTTTCTTACGCTCTTTCCGGTTTGTCTGCCCTCTTCTCAGTTTTTTGTTATACAGAGTTTGCCGTCGAAATTCCAATAGCCGGTGGGTCGTTTTCGTTCCTACGAATCGAATTGGGCGATTTCATCGCCTTTATTGCTGCGGGTAATCCCTGAACATCAAGATTTACATCTTTAAACAATTAATCTTTATCAATCCCTTATACGCAGTTGATTAATTACAGTTGCTGACCCTTAATTTTTTTATAATTCAGGTAACATTCTGTTGGAGGCTGTTGCAGGGGCAGCCGGTTTAGCTCGATCATTTTCATCATACTTTGCAAGTATGTTCAGTTCTAATCCAGATTTTCTTCGTATTCGGGTTGATTCGTTTGCAGAAGGTTTTAATTTATTAGACCCTATTGCTGTGGTAATCTTATTCATAGCTAACATGGTTGCAATGAGGGGAACTAAACTGACATCATTTTCAAACATGATATTTTCAATGATCAGTTCTTTAATCATTGTTTTCATAATCATTGTCGGGTTTCTTCATGCTAAAACCTCAAATTTACAACCTTTCTTCCCTTACGGCCCCGAAGGCGTGTTTAGAGCAGCAGCTGTTGTTTACTGGTCTTATACTGGTTTCGATATGGTTGCTAACATGGCTGAAGAAACAAGAAAACCTGCTAAAGATATACCATTAGGTTTAGTTGGTTCAATGTCTGCCATCAGTGTGGTTTACTGTTTGATGGCATTAGCTCTCACCATGATGGTGAAGTACACTGATATAGACAGAGATGCTGCATATTCGGTTGCATTTGAGAAAATCGGGATGAAATGGGCTAAGTATGTTGTGAGTTTATGTGCTTTAAAGGGTATGCTTACAAGTATGCTGATCGGGTCAATGGGTCAAGCCCGATACACGACCCAAATAGCCCGAGCCCATATGATCCCACCATGGTTTGCTTTGGTCCACCCGAAAACTGGAACCCCTATTTATGCTACTCTACTGGTTACCACAATTAGCTGCATTGTTGCACTATTCTCAAGCCTTGATGTTTTGTCAAGCGTGTTATCGTTTAGTACTCTCTTTATCTTCATGCTCATGGCTGTTGCATTGCTTGTTAGGCGATATTATGTGAAGGAAAGTACCTCTAGACATGATTTGGCTAAGTTCATGGTTTGTTTATGTGTTGTAATCGGGTCGTCTATTGGAATAACTGCACTTTGGGGTGCAGGTGTGAAGGGGTGGGTCGGGTATGCTGTGGGTGGCGGGTTGTGGGTTGTGGGTACTACAGGAATGATGATGACTCGAAAGCAGAGGGTGCCGAAAGTTTGGGGGGTCCCACTGGTTCCATGGTTGCCTGCTTTGTCGATTCTGATGAATGTGTTTTTGATTGGGTCGTTAGGTGGTATGGCGTTTAAGAGGTTCTTTATATGCAGTGGTGTGATGCTGGTTTACTATTTACTTGTTGGGGTTCATGCAACTTATGATTTGGCACATCAAGATTCGATGCAATCGATCATTGAGAAAGGAAACGAGGCTTCTGGTTAAGATGATTTTGTAAGTAGTACTACTCGATGTCTTTGAATATTTTTGTCGTAGATATAATGTGAATAGTTTGGAAGCGGGAGGTGATTCGTACACAACAAAAATTGATCATACACAACAGGTATAAACATATTACACTACATAGTACAAGTCAATAATGCAGAAATTGTTGTGTATGGATAATTTCTTGGGTAAAAAAGATAGCCTGGGAAAAATTTGTTTCGGAAGAAGTAAATAGTTACAAACTAAACAATGGCACCTCGAGCCATATCATTGGGAGGTGATTGTTTAGTTATAATAAGAAGTCTACTAAGTTTCATTCCAGATTCGGCGTCCGGCATATATGCCAAGGGGCAGGTTCGTCACTTTGTCTTCATAATATTCTTCAATCTAATGATTCTGAATGTTTTTCATTGTTTCTGGATTTCTTGAATGTTCACTTTCAAGTTTCAACAACACCATCATCAACCACCTCAAAATCTGCACAGAAAAGCTCTGGAATTTATAATGATAGAAAATCAAAAACGAACTTAACAGAATCATACATTGATTTTAAAAATTAAAATCAAAGCCAAAACAGGGGAGAATCGTACGCTAATGCAAGATCAATAAGTCAAAAAACTTTTAACATAGATTGACTGACAACAAAAGACATTTCCATCAAACTAGGAAAAATCACTATTGAGGTTAATCAAATGATAACATAACTTATGCGGATTTCGCTCTAAAAGTTATAAAATCTTAGGTCGTTTTTGAGTCAAGGAAAGCTTCTCCTTTGTGACCTTCGAGTCATTGACTGCTTGCCATTGTGGGGTTCGCTTCCATGGGTCTGGAGGATCAGAGGAGAAATATGAGGTTCGAAAGGAGCATGAGAAGGATTCAGTGGTGTACTCCAGAAGGACCATAAGGAGAGCATGATAATGTGCATGATCTGGGGAATTGCTTTCATGCTCACTGGTTTATCACCATTCCTTAATCTTAGAAGCTTTGCTAGATATTTGATTTACATAGAGGGAGGAAGGTCTTTTCAAACAAACCAATAGAATCTCGTCGCATCAATCCTCATCTAGATCTCTTTCGGAATACTAACCCTGATCTAAAGTTCCAACTTGTATTCCTACCCCAAAACTTCATTTTAGGATGATCATTCTTGCTTGTCTCAGCTAGCAGGACTCTTCAAAATCCACCATTTCTATACCCTAAGGCCTCGTTTGGTTCGCGGAATGGAATTGATCGGAATTAGAACTCGTTAAGGAATTGGAACTGGAAGGATATCAATGGAATTGGTTCCTTCGTGTGTTTGGTTCGCGGAATTGAATGAAATTCCAAATTTCAAGTTTTGTTTGGTATAACATACCTCGAAGGTTTCGTTTATGGTTGGTTGAAGTTGGGATTGTGAAAGGCGGCTATAGTCTCGATCCTCGAATGCCGGACGGTGGAGGCGAAGGTCGACGGCGGAGCGTGAAGGTCGACGTGGATGGCAGAAGTTGATGGCGGAGGGGGATGGGTGGAAGTCGACGGGAGCGTGTTTGCGTAAGAGAATTCCGAGAGAATTGTTATAATTCCTTTGGTTTAGTGAAGGATTTGTCAAATCGTTAAATCTAGGAATTGGGGGATTTAGAAATTCCAATTCCTACAATTCTTTGAACCAAACATGAGCAAGATTTAGGAATTCCTAATTCCAATTCCAATTCCAGACAATTCCGTCCAATTCCTGCAAACCAAACGGGTCCTAAAACTTCATTTTAAGATGATCAAGATTCAAGAGAGGATAATCATCCTTGCTTGTACTCCAAAATCACAAAGATTGCTGACTCAGCTATCATGACTTCAAAATTCTCATTCTAGTTTTTTACAAGCTTAGTTAAGCCTAATTTCACCCTAATGCCTTTAAAAACTTGTGCTAACGATCACCTTTAAAAACTGGTAACAACTCAATCTGGCTTGAGCACCTCAAACACAAAAGTGGGATGATACAGGCTCCATCGCACACCTGTCGAGATACGTGCTGAACCAACCTATTTGGTCACTCGGAGCTCCAACTTAGAGTCGGCCTTTTATGAAACATTTATTCCACCCAAAAAGCGTCATGTAAGGAGAGGTATCTACACCCTTACATGTTATGTTTCGACGTTTCGTTTTCCTCGCCAACCGATATGTGACGGTTGTTATAATAAACATAGAGAATCTTTTAAATATTTAACATTATAATAAAAGAAATACGCATTTAAACTCGGTTTTTTACCTTTGTGTACTCTTTAAGCTGTGAACAATGTTGGGGAAAGCTCTCCGTTCCCTATTCTTCTGTAGCTGGATTCTCTGGAACCACAAGAATCCTTAGTTAGAAGTAGAATGAGATTCCAACTCAGCACCTTTTGAGTGAGATTGCATTTAAACTCGGTTTTATACTTTTGTGTACTCTTTAAGCTAAGAAAAATATTTGTCTTACCATAAACTAGTATCGTATATGCGCAATGCTGCGATGGCGAATTGATAATGTAATTCGGTATTTATAGCCTTACATGTTATGTTTCATCCATCTCGGCAATCGATATGTGATAGATGTTATAATAACCCTTGATAATCTTTTGAATAGTTAACATTTTAATAAAAGAAAGACGCACTTAAACTCGGTTTTATACTTTTGTGTACTCTTTAAGCTAAGAAAAATATTTATGTCTTACCATAAACTAGTATCGTACATGCGCAATGCTGCGACGGCTAATGTAATTCGGTATTTATAGCCTTACATGTTATGTTTCATCCATCTCGCCAATCGATATGTAATAGATGTTATAATAACCCTTGATAATCTTTTGAAAAGTTAACATTTTAATAAAAGAAAGACGCATTTAAACTCGGTTTTTTACTTGTGTACTCTTTAAGCTAAGAAAAATATTTATGTCTTACCATAAACTAGTATCGTACATGCGCAATGCTGCGATGGCTAATGTAATTCGGTATTTATAGCCATACATGTTATGTTTCATCCATCTCGCCAATCGATATGTGATAGATGTTATAATAACCCTTGATAATCTTTTGAATAGTTAACATTTTAATAAAAGAAAGACGCATTTAAACTCGGTTTTATACTTTTGTGTACTCTTTAAGCTAAGAAAAATATTTATGTCTTACCATAAACTAGTATCGTACATGCGCAATGCTGCGACGGCTAATGTAATTCGGTATTTATAGTCTTACATGTTATGTTTCATCCATCTCGTCAATCGATATGTGATAGATGTTATAATAACCCTTGATAATCTTTTGAAAAGTTAACATTTTAATAAAAGAAAGACACATTTAAACTCGGTTTTTTACTTTTGTGTACTCTTTAAGGCGAGAACAATATTTATATGATTTACCATAAATATTTTTTTTGTAGATGCAGACAGTACAAAAAATGCAATACATACAAATCCAAAGTTCCAAGTAAAAAAAAGAAGAAACAAAAGAGGTAAATGAGACCTTTGTACACTGTATCAGTGTATCTATAAAATAAGAAGAATACTGAGATATTGTCATTAACTGAAATTGGTGTAACAGTAGAATAATAACATTATTAATTAAATTCATGCAAAAAGTACAATTTGCGTGAAATAATAAAAAGTTGGGTTTATTTTTCAAAATATATTAAACTATATCTTAAATATTAATGTGTGTATTCATTTTTTAAAAATGTTATAGTGTGTATTTAACTTTCAATAAATGTGTTATTGTGTGTTGAGGCATCTAACGAAACGTAGATGTAGTTGAGGCAAATAGATGCAAAAACAAAGAGGTAACCAAAAGGGCAAAGGAACATTACGTCTATCCCTAACTCGACGCAAGTACCTCCAGTCGGCTTCCTCTACCCACGACCCATCCCTTACGCAGGGAAGGAAAATATGAATGATGTATTGATTTTGGTTGTTAATAAGGCAGATAAGATATGATATTTTAAATATCTAACCCGACTGGTGAACTTATTTAATTAGATTTGTATTTGATTATTTAATTATGGATCTTGATCGGTATTGGACATTTCTCAGTATATGAATTATGCCTGATTGAATTGTATTGAAACCGATAGAAAATAGATTGTGGCCTTAACACATTTCTCGGATTTGCATATTATCGGAATTTGACATTTCTCGGTATTGGACATTATCGGTATTGGACATTTCTCAGTATATGAATTATGCCTTAACACATTTATCGGATTTATATATTATTATATTACCGGAATTTGATTCACTCGGTATTTGACTTTTATCGGAATCATATTCTATCGGATTGTTATTTCATCGGATTGTATATATACTCGGTATATGAACTATGCATTAACATTTCATCGGTATTTGCTATACTCTCGGAATTCCATTCTCTCGGTATGTGACAATTTCTCGGGATCTTAGTTTCTCGGGATTGAAGTGATTGGTATTGCCTTTTCTCGGATTGTGCGTTGTATCGGAATCCGATTATATCGGAATTGTCTTTACTCGGATTTGCCTTTGCTCGGAATTGGTTTATCGGATTTCATGTTTTATCGAATTTGACCTTATCTCGGATTTGGTCTTATCGGAATTGAACACAATCAAAATTCCAACAATACCTATGCTCGGAATTTGTGTGTTATGATATGAAAGATCAACTCTTTGAGGATTTAAAGATAAACATGAACTTGTAACCTTGGCTTATGAAAGGAATGTATGAATTACCTAAGCTAAGGAGATGGATGAATTCACAGAATTACAGATTGTAAAGGGTAATAGTGAATTATTGTATATTGTTTGAATATACATAAGTTGATATGTATTTGTGATTGTATGTGCATATGTGGTTGATTATAGTATTGTGCTTATTGTGTATTGATTAAGCAAATACTGATTATTAGTTGTTGTTCAGGTGGGAACAAGGCTCAGTAGTTGAGAAAAGACTGAGTTGCCTGAACTTTTTGAAGATATCGGTGAGTGGATCTATATCTTCGAATATGCAGGATATGACATCCTGATAGTTGTTGCGCTCTTGATAAACTGTATACATGTTTGGGCGGGAGATCAGTTTGGTATGCCGGTTGGGCTTATGCTTAGGGATTTACAATATTTGATCTTGAGGGGCATTTTTTGTACTCAAGGGAGCCTGTACTGTTATCCAAGTAGCAGGGCTATCGGTAAACCTTGGTTTTGGCCGACCTTGGTTGTAGGTGTTGCAACACCGCCGGTTCTCCTTGGTTATTTGAGCTGTGTTTGGGCATGTTTGTCTTGTATGTGCTTAGATGTTGGTTCCCTCACTTAGCTTTGTGCTAATTCCCCACTAGTTTGTTTTGTAGATATTCCTTGGTGAGTTTGTGGATAATGAAGACTGAGAATATGGACAGACCATAACTCTGATGTCCAAGAATTTTGTTAGAATTTGTTTTGTAATCAACACCGTAGTGATATTTTGTAATTATAAACTGGACAAAGTTTGTATTTAACTTTGGGTTTTAAATGTAATTATCTGTAATTAGCTTCCGCACGCGTATTAACGTTAATGTAAAAAGTATGGTGTTATATTTCATAAATGACACCATTTAATTTTTTTCTAGATGATACCAGGTGGGCACAAATATATTCAATACACACGAGCACTTTGTCTCTTCTTAAAATGGTGTCATCTCGTTTAGTAGGTTGGGTTTTTTCAGCATGTGGGGTTGTGCGGTTGCTAGCCTTGGTTGTTATAAGGTGTTACCGATGATGAGTATTCTTGCTCCTCATACAAATTAGCCTTGAGCCTCAGAGTCTATCTAAATCTTCTTTTATATTTTCTAGGTTTGTGATTATATCTTAAGGATTTTAACAAGTTGCGTAATGCCCACGCGTTGCGTTGGGAACGACGCAAATTTATATGTTAATTCTTTACTTGTCTTCATTTTTTAAAGTAATTATGCCACTTAATAGTAACCAACTTTAATATTATTGTATTCGTATTTTATACACATTATGTCACATAATAGTAACCAACTTTAAAATTATTACATTTTAACTATTTAATAAATTATTAAAAAACTTCTTTAATAACTCCCTATCAATCTTGACAACAGTTTGAAGAAAACTTGATCCGCAATGAGTTTATATATATAAGTTTATAAATATTCGGATGAAATGTAAATTTAAAACTCACATATAAAAGAATTAAGGTTAGTAATTATTTTCGTTTCATAAATATGTTATTTTGCTACTATTTCTTAATTTAAATATATCGATAATGAATGTGGGGACATAACTTTAAGTTTTTAAATATCAATATATATTTTAGAGTTGTGTTCAAAGTCTATATAAAAACATACTCCCGAAATTTTAATATTCAATAGTGATTCAGTATACAATCACATGTGATTGTAAAAGTGTAACACCGCAAAAATACAAGCCATGTTTTTTTTTTTTTTTAAATCACAGCGGAAGTAATACGTTATAAAACTAAAACGAAAATAACATTAAAATTAAAGCCAACACTGTACAAACATACAGTACTTCCTTTAGTGTTACAAATCATTTATAAAGTATGGCTCATCATTCTAAAACCCAAAATATCAGAGTTACGGTCAAACTTTCCCTGTACACAAAAACTGCAACCTACCGTGCCCTCAAAACCTGAAACAGATAGTTAAGGTGGGGAATTAGCACAAAGCTAAGTGAATGAAAATCAAGCCACAAGCAATTAAAGCAGAACCACAACAATCACAAGAACAGTTTATCTCAAATATCAAAGGACCGGCGGCTCTGCCGAGCCTACGATCAATGCTGGCCATAACAATGATCTACCGATAGCCATCTGTTAACTGGCACAGTTAAACCCCCTCTGCTACAACAAATGCGACAGAGGATCTAAAACTGCCTAACCAGAAGCAACTGACCCAGCCCAAAACCACGCTTAGCTGACCTCTGCCACAAACATCATGAGCACAATTTCATGCCTTGATACTCATATCTTGGACACAATTTCAATAATCATCACATAGCCAATCAAACAATCATATCAGACTAAACAGTCTATCGCATGATTAATCATATAAAATTCAAGTAACCATAACAGTTACAACTAAAACCACTGGTGCATTAAAGTCCACTCACCTGTGTTCTCCAACACCACACTCAGTATTCTAATTTCACTGAGCCTTCTCGTTTCCTGAAACACATCATAACTTAGTCAGTAATTGGGATTACATTCCAATTTACAAAAGCGACAACTCTCATGGCTACACGCAATAAAATTACAGAATTAACATCTGAATCACTACGCACGTAATGGAGTCACTACGCACGTAGTGGACTCCACTTCGTACGTATTGAACTTCAAACTAACGAAGTGGCTAACCCACTTCGCACGCAATGGGAACTGGTACGCACGTAGTGGAACTCACTTCGTGCGACCAAAACCCATCGACATCATCTTCTTCAACATTCACTTCGCACGTAATGGAGTCACTACGCACGTAGTGGACTCCACTTCGCACGGCCAAAACACAACATTCAAGAACTTCCTAATCAAAACCCGACATAAACAACACAACACACCTCTTGCTCGAAAACCAACCGTTAACTCTCGCTTTAGAACTCGAAAACAGATTCACAAACACAAGTATGTATGTGTGAGCAAAAGATTCTTTCTCTCTTTTCTTATGCAGCCAAACAAATGAGATCAACACACACAAATGCTATATATATAGGTCAATATTGAACATAATACACTACACAGTGCAAATACTGATATCTAGCATACAGAAACCTAAATAAAGCGGTCCTACTCAAGTCATTAACAAGCAACGAGGTAATATTCGGGACCCTCGTATAAAAACGAATCTAATGGAACCAATATCATATAAAAATATTAAACTAATATTTTTACCTTTTACCTCGCGGTCCAAATTAAATACCAAGCAAGCATTAAATAAATATATAAATAAATAGCAAATAATTATTAACAATCAAATATACTAATATAAACAATTAAATAACTTACCACCGCCACGAAACAACTAGGCCCTAAACGCGGGTGTTACAAATCTCTCCCCCTAAAGAAGATTCCGTCCCCGGAATCTCATCGCGCTCAAATAGGCTAGGGTAGCGGTTCCTCATGTCTGCCTCGATCTCCCATGTTAAATCTGAACCCAAACTATGCTTCCATTTAATCAAAACCATAGGAATCTCTTTCCTCCGAAGCTTCGTTGTTTTACGATCAACTATCTCAACTGGTTCTTCTATTAATCGCTTTTTCGAATCAACTTTCAGATCATGTACTGGGAGAATCTGACTTTCATCCTCAACATTACATTTACGTAAGTAACAGACATTAAAAGTATCATGAATACCCGCTAACTCTGGTGGAAGATCAAGAGTAACAGTCTGGTCGTTGACTATCTGTCTTATGCGAAACGGACCAATATATCGTGGAGCTAGTTTCCCACGTTTCCCAAAGCAAATAACCCCTTTCCACGGAGAAACTTTCAGATAAACTAACTCACCTTCAACAAACGTAACTGGTCTGCAGCGTGGATCTGCGTACATCTTTTGTCTGTCTCTAGCAACTTTCAACTTTTCCCGAGCAATAGCAACTTTCTCAGCCGTCATCTGAACAATATCGGGACCCGCAAACTGTTTCTCACCTGCTTCTAACCAACAAGTAGGAGTACGACAGCGTCGACCGTATAACATCTCATAAGGCGGCATACCGATACTCGAGTGATAAGAATTATTATACGCAAATTCAATTAAAGGCAAGTGTGAATCCCAAGACCCACCATATTCTAACACACAGGCGCGTAACATATCCTCAAGTGTCTGAATAGTACGCTCACTTTGACCGTCTGTCTGAGGATGATAAGCTGAACTCAAATTAACACGCGTCCCCAATGCATGCTGTAAACTCCTCCAAAAGTTAGAAACAAATCTGGGATCTCGATCAGAAACAATAGAAAGAGGAATACCGTGCCGTGATACAATCTCATCGATGTACAACTGAGCTAATCTGCTGAGTGAAGCTGTCTCACTGGTGGCAAGAAAGTGAGCACTCTTCGTCAAACGGTCAACAATCACCCAAATTTTATCATGTTTCCGTTGCGTACATGGAAGTTTGGATACAAAATCCATCGTGATGTGTTCCCATTTCCACTCTGGTATCTCCAGCTGTTTCAAAGACCCATAAGGTTTCTGGTGCTCTGCTTTGACCTGAGCACAAATATGACACGTTCCCACAAACTTTGCAACATCTGTCTTCATAGTAGGCCACCAATACAGCACTTTAAGATCATTGTACATTTTCGTGCTACCAGGATGAACAGATAATCTTGACTTGTGAGCCTCTGCCAAAATCAAACCCCGAAGCTCTCCAAGCAATGGCACCCACACACGAGACTGATAAGTCTTCAATCCGCGCGAATCATTAATCAAATTATCTTTTCTCTTCATCATAATCTCTAACTTCAGATTTTCATCTTTTAAAGCTTCTAACTGAGCAGATTTAAGCCTATCTACTAAGTCAGAAACGATCTCAACTCGCATAAATAGAATATTATCACCAGCTCCCTTGCGGCTCAAAGCATCTGCTACAACATTTGCTTTCCCCGGGTGATATTGAATCTCACAATCATAATCCTTAATGAGTTCTAACCACCGTCTCTGCCGCATATTAAGTTCTTTCTGGGAAAATACATACTGCAGACTCTTATGATCAGTACAAATAACACATTTCGTACCATATAAGTAATGCCTCCACAGTTTCAACGCAAAGACTACAGCTGCAAGTTCTAAATCATGGGTTGGATAATTCTTCTCGTGTGGTTTCAATTGCCGTGAAGCATAAGCAATAACCCGATCATGCTGCATTAAAACACAACCCAAACCTGCAAAGGAAGCGTCACAGTACACTACAAATTCATCAGAACCATCAGGTAGTGCAAGAATAGGAGCCTGACATAATAGTTGTTTCAACGTCTGAAAAGCTGTCTCCTGTTCATTATTCCACTTAAATGGCACATCTTTACGGGTTAATTTCGTTATAGGACTCGCAATTTTCGAAAAATCTTTAATAAATCTGCGATAATAACCCGCCAATCCCAGAAAACTTTTAATCTCAGATGATGTTTTAGGAGCACTCCAGTTCATAACTGCTTCAACTTTAGCCGGATCAACTTTAACCCCATCTTTACAGATAACATGCCCCAAAAATTGAATCTCCCGCATCCAGAACTCACATTTAGAAAATTTTGCAAAAAGTTGCTCCCGTTTTAAAGTTTCTAAAACTTGCCTCAAATGAAGCTCGTGCTCGGACTCAGTTTTAGAATAAACCAAAATGTCATCGATAAATACAATCACGAATTTATCCAAAAACGGCCGACAGACCCGATTCATTAAATCCATAAATACAGCAGGAGCGTTAGTTAAACCGAAAGGCATAACTAAAAACTCATAATGACCATATCTGGTACGGAAAGCGGTTTTAGGAACATCAGCTTCAGAAACACGTACCTGGTGATAACCCGAGCGCAGATCAATTTTAGAAAAATAAGAAGCACCCTGCAGCTGATCAAACAAATCATCAATTCTGGGTAAAGGGTATTTATTTTTAACCGTTCTCTTATTCAATTCCCTGTAGTCAATACACATACGCAAAGTGCCGTCTTTCTTTTTCACAAACAAAACCGGTGCACCCCACGGAGAAGAACTAGAACGAATAAAACCCCTGTCTAACAAATCCTGAATCTGTGTCATCATCTCACGGATTTCAGAAGGAGCTAACCGGTAAGGAGCTTTAGCCACTGGGCTCGAACCTGGAATCAAATCAATCCTATATTCTACCTCACGAACCGGAGGCAACCCAGGTAATTCATCGGGAAACACTTCCGGGTATTCCGAAACCACCCGAATAACTGAAACAATCTGTTTCTCCTTTTTAACATCAACCACATGAGCAAGGTAGGATTCACACCCTTTGGCCAGAGATTTTCTAGCCTTCATATACGAGATAATAGGAAAAGCAGGTCTAACCCTCTCCCCGCGAGCCACTACGTAAATTGTAACACCGCAAAAATACAAGCCATGTTTTTTTTTTTTTTTTAAATCACAGCGGAAGTAATACGTTATAAAACTAAAACGAAAATAACATTAAAATTAAAGCCAACACTGTACAAACATACAGTACTTCCTTTAGTGTTACAAATCATTTATAAAGTATGGCTCATCAAGTAAAGGAAATGAAATCAGTTTTCTATGGCATTTAATAACAGCTCGGTTCTGACTCAACCAATCCATACCCATAACAGCATCAAAACCAACTATAGGCATTAACAGAAAAGAAACAGGAAAGCATGTACCATCAATATCAATTTCAGCCCCAGACACAGCCGTTGTGACTGGAACCGTTTTACCATCAGCTATCTCTACTTCTAATGGAGCAGCAACATTCGAAGTAGGCAATTTCAATTTATTACAAAATGCCACAGAAATAAATGAACGATTGGCACCAGAATCAAATAACACACGTGCAGGTATAGAATTTATGAGAAACATACCCGTGATTACATCATCAGTAGCAGCAGCATCATCTACTGACATCCGGAATGCTCTACCCTCAGCTGACGGAGGGTTCTTCCTTTTCTGTCCTGAAGCGGACGAAGATCCCACAACCGATCCCGATACCGACCCAGTCCCCGATTTCTTACCCACACGGCACTCACCTGCTCTGTGCCCCTCCTTTTGACAATTCCAACAAACACTCCTCGGAAATCTACAATTCTTCAATTCATGCCCAAACTGACCACAACGAATACATCTGGCTGTCTGTAGGGTACAAAGTCCATGATGAAAAGACTTACATTTATTACACCACGGGGCTCTCTGAGTAGACCCACCAGATGTAAGCCTACGATTCTGACTGCTCTGACTCTGACCCTGTCCTTGACATTGACTTCCCTGACCTCCTTGAGTTCCCTGCCGATGTTGGGTATTAAAATAATCAAACCGGGATTTCTGTTGAGAAATTCTATCTTTATTCAACTTCTCCTTGGCTTAAGCATCACCCTCGGCTGACTTAGCTAGGGTAAAAGCTTGAGATAAAGTGCTAGCCCACCTAGTAGCACTCCTGTAATCTGGATGCAAAGCTCTCACAAAATGCTGAACTCTTGAAGCTTCGTCTGGGACCCACTGCTGTGCAAATCGTAACTTCTCATTGAATTGCCTAATCAATTCATCCACAGACATATTATCAGTCATCTGCAAATCCATGAACTCCTTCTTGATTCGTTCCATCTCAAAAGATCCACAGTATTGCTCACAAACCTTTCCCTCAAATTGCTCCCAAGTAATACTACTCATCTGCTGCTTTGTAAAATGACCGGTAATCGAATCCCACCATACCATGGCATCTCCTTTGAGTCTTTGAGTAGCATATAATACCCGCACTTTCTCCTCGCATTCCGCAGTATCCAAGGCCTTGGTCATCTCCCTCAACCAATTCAAAGTTATATTGGGATCCGTACTACCGCTATACTCTGAAGGTCTACAATCCATGAATTGCTTAAATTTATTATGTTGACCAAATCCTGGGTAGGGGTAAGCTCCTGGTGCAGTAAATTGATAGATAATCGGCTGTTGTGCACCCTGTGAAGCAACAGTAGAAAATGGAACAGAAAATGGTACTGAAAGTGGTGGTGTTGTTGACACTGTAGCAACAGCTGCTGTTGGAATCGGTGTTTGAGAATTCTGTATCAACCTCTGCTGTTCAAAGTTGTGAACTGTCTCTCGAAGCTCCTGTAGTTCACTTTCAAGTTGAAATATATAATCATTCTGAGTTGTATCTATTTCTCTACCCGAGGTGTTGACTATTACTGGATTCTCTAAAACTGGAATTGTAGAAGTTCCAGTCTGAGCAAGGGTCACCGGAATCTCGGTTGGGATCTCTTGACTTGCCATATCTATTACAATCACATCACCTCCAAACTTATTAGACAACCGTTAGTCACACAACAAATCCAAACACTCTAATTCCCCCACAGGAAAGGTTTGACCAACCTCGAGCCAAGATTTGGGAATTGAACACTCTAAACGTGCTCGCATGCCAAACCAGGGCTCTGATACCAAATTGTAACACCGCAAAAATACAAGCCATGTTTTTTTTTTTTTTTTTAAATCACAGCGGAAGTAATACGTTATAAAACTAAAACGAAAATAACATTAAAATTAAAGCCAACACTGTACAAACATACAGTACTTCCTTTAGTGTTACAAATCATTTATAAAGTATGGCTCATCATTCTAAAACCCAAAATATCAGAGTTACGGTCAAACTTTCCCTGTACACAAAAACTGCAACCTACCGTGCCCTCAAAACCTGAAACAGATAGTTAAGGTGGGGAATTAGCACAAAGCTAAGTGAATGAAAATCAAGCCACAAGCAATTAAAGCAGAACCACAACAATCACAAGAACAGTTTATCTCAAATATCAAAGGACCGGCGGCTCTGCCGAGCCTACGATCAATGCTGGCCATAACAATGATCTACCGATAGCCATCTGCTAACTGGCACAGTTAAACCCCCTCTGCTACAACAAATGCGACAGAGGATCTAAAACTGCCTAACCAGAAGCAACTGACCCAGCCCAAAACCACGCTTAGCTGACCTCTGCCACAAACATCATGAGCACAATTTCATGCCTTGATACTCATATCTTGGACACAATTTCAATAATCATCACATAGCCAATCAAACAATCATATCAGACTAAACAGTCTATCGCATGATTAATCATATAAAATTCAAGTAACCATAACAGTTACAACTAAAACCACTGGTGCATTAAAGTCCACTCACCTGTGTTCTCCAACACCACACTCAGTATTCTAATTTCACTGAGCCTTCTCGTTTCCTGAAACACATCATAACTTAGTCAGTAATTGGGATTACATTCCAATTTACAAAAGCGACAACTCTCATGGCTACACGCAATAAAATTACAGAATTAACATCTGAATCACTACGCACGTAATGGAGTCACTACGCACGTAGTGGACTCCACTTCGTACGTATTGAACTTCAAACTAACGAAGTGGCTAACCCACTTCGCACGCAATGGGAACTGGTACGCACGTAGTGGAACTCACTTCGTGCGACCAAAACCCATCGACATCATCTTCTTCAACATTCACTTCGCACGTAATGGAGTCACTACGCACGTAGTGGACTCCACTTCGCACGGCCAAAACACAACATTCAAGAACTTCCTAATCAAAACCCGACATAAACAACACAACACACCTCTTGCTCGAAAACCAACCGTTAACTCTCGCTTTAGAACTCGAAAACAGATTCACAAACACAAGTATGTATGTGTGAGCAAAAGATTCTTTCTCTCTTTTCTTATGCAGCCAAACAAATGAGATCAACACACACAAATGCTATATATATAGGTCAATATTGAACATAATACACTACACAGTGCAAATACTGATATCTAGCATACAGAAACCTAAATAAAGCGGTCCTACTCAAGTCATTAACAAGCAACGAGGTAATATTCGGGACCCTCGTATAAAAACGAATCTAATGGAACCAATATCATATAAAAATATTAAACTAATATTTTTACCTTTTACCTCGCGGTCCAAATTAAATACCAAGCAAGCATTAAATAAATATATAAATAAATAGCAAATAATTATTAACAATCAAATATACTAATATAAACAATTAAATAACTTACCACCGCCACGAAACAACTAGGCCCTAAACGCGGGTGTTACAAAAAGCATCATATGTTAATTACGAAAATGTCGTCCAAAATTTTAAAATTCAATCTGGACATTGAGGGGGCTGATACAAAGACTAAAATTAGTCCCTCAGGACTATGCATTAAATATGGACTATATTGAATATTTCTTATATATTTTATTGTTTAAGTTATTTTGACATAAATTATCAAATAAATTTTATATAAAATTTAAATGAAAAGTGCTCATGAAATTAAATAAGATAACAACAAAAAAGAAATAAAATTAAATTTAAAAACCATGGCTCTTTGCTTGGTGGTGCTAATAAATTAAATATTAATTAAAACATATTATCTCATGAGATATCAATTTCTCATGTTTTATTAGTATATTTACTAAACTACCTTGAATATCTCATGATAAAATGTCCTCTTACTTCATTAATTGATAAATATAGTAATCTGCGGTGGTTGGTTAATATTAGTTTGGGTTTAACTGCAAAGTATGTGCCATTGGGGAGGGTTGAATTGATACTTTTTAGTTTCAATTCTTTGGTTTGGCTTGGTGCTATAAGGGGGTGTTGGTAGTAAAATGAGTTTGGCTCCCTTTTCATTGTCTCTTGGTGGATATATGGTGGACACACATATAGTTCTAAATGCATACATATTAGCACATCGTTATCCTGGATGTCATCTCGTTATAAGTTGTGATGCGTTTTTTTAGAGTGCGGAGTTGCACTGTTGTCTCCCCTTGGTTATTACAAAAGTGTTACCTGCTGATTTGGGTTTTCTTGCCATTGGTTTGGATCGGTCATCTAGTGACACAGAGTCTTTCGAAAATCTATTGGATGTGTTTTGGTCAATTGCACTTTTCTGAACCTCATGGATAAAGTTGTAGCAAGAAAGGCTTGGTTTTATCTTCTAACTGTCATGGAATCTCAATAAGTGTGCAACTTCAGTTTCTCATTACGAACTTAATGGGATATATAGTGGTTCTCATTTGGTTGAGCAGTTACACTACAATTTACAAAAGGCATAATTAATGCTTTTAACATTTTTGTTATAATGTTCTATACTCTTTAAGCATTTTCTTGGGCAAAACGAGGGGCAAGAAGTTGAAGTAGCAGAAGATTAGAGAATAGCTAAGGGAACCTGGTCTGTTTCTGTTTCTTTGTTGGCATTGTTTAGATTTTGGTGTTGTTATTGTTCTTGTGATTCTTGATTATTGTATATTGTATCTACTAAGTCTCAATCTTTGGGGATTATGTTCTAATAAGATTTGTTGCTTTTCGGAAAAAAATTACAACTCATTAAACATGACACCAACAATTTAATCAATCTAATTTTGGTTAAATCACTAATATCAATAAAATTTTAGAAACTATATTATTTTTCTTTATAATTATTTAACAATGAGGATTTATTAAACACGCGCGATGCGGCGGGGTTTATAAAAAAGTTATGAAAAATATTAATAAAAAATAAATATTGATAATTTTCATTAGAAAATTTTGTATGGATTTATGTCATTTAGTTATACTTCATTAGTTGTAAATACATGCATTTCTTAAAATAGCTCAAGTACATGATTAATTTTCTAGTTATGAAGATTTTTTAGGTTAATGTAAAAGATACTACTATTATTATTTTTTTCGAATCATAACTTTAAATTATTTAGTTAATTAAAAAAAGTTCTATCTTGAAAAAAATCTATATCTTATATAAATGTTACAAATTTATCATTCCAAATTAAAAAAATTACTTTTCAAAAAATATATATTATTTAAATTTTTTTATCATCATAGAAATAAACAATATATTGTGATTTTAGAAATTATTGTAAAATTGAGGGTTGAGTTGAAAGAAAATAAATTATTTGGGGTTCTTTGTGAAAATATGGAAACAAAAGAAAAAAAAGTAAAAAAAACTCATTGTGCGAACTTTTTTAGAAATTCTGACTTGCAAGCGCCGGAACCAACTTTGTTTTAGAAATTCTGTTGTTAATATTTATTGGTCTACGTGTTTTTTTTTCATAATTGTATGTTACTATAATTATATTTTTTCCTTATTATATTGGGTTTCAGAACCATTTTAAAAATCAATAAACAAAAGTTTATATGAGAAGGAGAAATAAAGATAATAAAAAGGTGAAAGAAAACAGATGTGTTGTTGATCAGATGATATTTACTGGCATCGTATTCGGCGAGTATCATGCCTTACATTCTTAATATCAGACATGTTAATCATTAAACACAAACTATTCATTATCTAACTCCTTTTTGTCTCTGCCAATGAGATTTAGCCCATTTGGTAACCTCTCTTCCTCACAAGAGGTTGAGAGATCATATCCTGCTGTATGCAGTGGGTTGGAGGTTTTTCCTAAGGGGTTTCCTTCATGAAGTGAATGTGTGGTACTCGAACCTTGGTTAAATCCATAGACAAGGGGATGTTGAAAACCCACCACCAAGTAATTCGAACTCATACTGGAGAGGCGGGAAAGTATCCCCATTTGCGAATAAAAAAAACTCCTTTTTGTCTCTAGAACATAGAAAAACAGGATGTCAATAATGTGTACGTATTGGATGAACCAAAACCTCATTGAATTTTATTCTTGCCCTTTCCTCCACGGAAGATTTTGGTTTTAGGTTGTCTTGCTTTTAATCAAGATTTTAATCTTTTTAAAATTTTCTATCTTCTTTTAGTTTTTTTAAATTGTAGTTCCATATTTGTGTTTTGTTTTTGTTGCATATTTAATAGCTAACGTCTCTTACTTAAGTATTTATATTAGCGTAGAAATTAGCTTAAATACATTTTTATAATGTACAACTTAAGACAATGACCTAATTAATTTCTTATCACAATGTAGCCCTCGTGATTGTCATATTTTTATCCTACTACTCTCTTAAATATTTTAATTTAATTAAGAGAGAATGAAGAGATAAAAACACACTTACACACCCACTTAATCTTTCCTTGTCATTGTTATCTTGTCAAGGCACATTTGGGAGGGCCGATAGACCCCTAAGGCGGTGTTCCTACTGGGTCTCAACACCAAAAACTTGCACTCTTATAAATGGGGTCACCACTTACCACTCCTTCCTCCTGATTGAGTAAGGAAATATGATTAATAGCTCTAAAAAAATGTTCTTAAACGTATGTCTAAAAAAAGATAGCAAGTAATATATGATAATTTGAAAATATAGATTATAAGAGAAAAGAAAGTGTGTAAATTAAAATATCTTTTAACAATTAGATTAACTTTATTTCTAGGTTGCTTTGTGTCTTAAATATAAAATTGGTACTTTATAAAATTAAAATTAATATAAACGATTTGATTGATATTGCGAAATAACATAACACATAACTCTTAAAAAACATAGAAACAATAATCGAAAAACTTGACGGTCTATAAATTTACATTAGTAGCTTAATTGTGTATAAATATATTAATGGTTAAATAAAATTATATTGATTAAATTTGAATTTTTTAATTTAATTTGATTGTTATTCATGTGTATATAAATAACCACTTAAAATACATCAATATTTAAGTTACACTTGAGGGAATTGAATATGACGTTTTGAAACATATTCCAATCTATTTTAAACAAAAAATGAAATTAAATACTCAACAGACTTAAGTTGATTATTATCTTGAATGTTATAAAATATGTATGGAAACTTTTGAAGCTTTTAGGAGTTAGAAATTTTTTATTTTGAAAATAAAAAACTTTCAATCAGGTTTGGATGCGGAGCTATAATCTTTAATTTATTATCAAAAACAAAATCCTAGTTGAAGTAGTTTTTATGAGATTTTTATTTGTGAAATTACATTAATATGTTTACTGAATTGTTTTAATTATGTTTATTATTTACAAATTTTGGTTATATTCTTTTATGTCATTTTACACTATTCAACTCTAACTATCATCTACTCTATCAAACACATGTAATAATAAAATATTATAGCTTCTAACTTTTAATTACAACTATTAGCTATTTCTGATAAATACACTCTTTATACATGTTTGGAGCCGGGCTTGGTTTGAAGCCAAAACTATAGTCTATGGCTTACCTAAATCTATAGGTCTTGCAAGAGATTGGAGATCATAACCACAAAAACTACGAAAATCAATATCCATCCGTTATAAGAAAATCTACTACTTCCTTTTCATATCCGGTTTTAGTCCAAACAAAACAAAAATGTTATTAAAAGTTATGTACAGATTTATGACTAATATTGATTAGCATGTCATATCACAAAGACTATCAAAGAGATCCACTCGATCTTTAGTATTTTATGCGTTTGCGTTTAAAATTATATCGTTCCCACATATTCTATCAACATAATTTAATTAATTAAACACTAATAATATGTTACGCACATTAAAGATCACTAAAAGTGGTTAAAGCATACCTACCTCATACTTTAGTGTCACGTCAATGTCATATCAGTATAATCACTTCAACTTCAAGCATGCTTAAACTCCCGTGTACTATCCACATTTTGCACGCTTTAAAGATTTTTTTATTTATAAAAATACTCTCTTTCCTCTCTATTATTTCTCCTCTTTTCTCGGTTTTTTTCTCATCACTCTCTCCTCTCTCTCTTTCGGCATTCAATCGCCGAATAGTTATGAAATTTAGCAGTACCAAGGCTGGTGGGTGGCATGCGCCTTGGTACCAAACTTCCAAATCGTCAATACCGATTGTATGCTTAACTCACATCCAATGCTCTAACGGATGGGGCAAGAACCTACTATAATTTTCTTTGTAGGTCAATGCTCTACTTCCTTTATATGTATTTTAGTATTATAATCTAGTTTCTAATTGAATATAAGTTAATATTGTTTAAATTTCATGTCATTTTTTTGTGTTATTATTCATTTAAGAAAGGAAAAGTTAATAAGAGATGATTTTTACATAACAAGTCTTTCTCATATACAAAAGTTAGTGGTTATTTTGATCATAATGCACTTAAATATATGAATGAGGATGTAAGAGATTAAGATTACCGGTACATACAGGGCCGTTCCAATTACTTTTCGGGCCCTGGGCAGAATCTTAAAAAGGGGCCCCTAAAGTTATCATCATAATAACTTAAGTTCACATCATTTTCATTTAAATTAACTTCATTTCCGTTCACATTGACTTCATTCTCGTATTTATTCGCATTGAGTTCATTATTATTCGAATCATTAAGAACTTGTTTTTTTAATAAAATTATTGATTGAACCTCGTAGGGATTTCGTTTCCTTTTCAATTTGCTACCTTTTCTCGGAAACATACTTTAGGCTAAGACAAACAATCAAACAAATAAGCAATTTCAAACTTTATTCACAAACTCACGAATTACAAGCAATGAACCAATTATTAAGTTAGCACTTTAATAGTATAACAAATGACAGATTCATTTATTTTAGTCCCCTATAGGAGCACTTTATTTATTATAGGAGCGTTTGATTTATTATTATGTGTACAATATATAGTTGATTCCATAATTTATCTATTTATATCGTATAACATTTTTTTTATAAAAATTAATAGCATAGAACCTATAGGAGACAATTTAAACAAAAACCAAGTTTTTCTATGTTATATATAATATTATTTTAGTCCCCTTTATTTATTTTAGTCTAGGAGTGGACCCTAAAAATGTTTAGACAACCTCTAATAATATAAGGGAGGTGATCCTCACACAACAAATTTTAGTCATGCATAACAATGTACAAGCAGTTACTATACATAGTACATGTTGATGCTGCATAACATTGTTGTGCATGACTAAAACCTTCATATTAAGCTTTATAGTACTTTGTGCCAAACCTCCCATAATATAAGTATCGACAATGCTTTGGTTCTATTAAGCTTTATAGTACTTTGTGCCAAACCTTCATATCTTCTCCTCTTTTTTGAATTAATATTGAATTTAGCTAAATTCATGATTTCTTAGGCAAATGATTGTTATAGGCTTATACTTATTATTAGTTTAGATGTTTATGTGAACATGTAGATAGTTAATTAGAGAATGAGTTGATTTTGACTAAATGAAAAGTTAAAAATTATTTAATTAAATTGATCGAAAATTAGTTTTTTATTAATATTAAAAAATAATTTATTTATTTGGTGGATAAATTAATGAAGTGGAAACGTTCTTAAATTTATTTAGTCACTTTTTAGTTAATATCAAACACTTCTATTGAATTCCAATTAAATGTTACATCAAGCTAATGTTTTTTTTTCATGTTTACCAAATTGAGAATAATATTGATTTGAGAATCTAATATATGATTTGCATTTACATCACTGTAACTTCAGAATTCCAAGTTAAAACACATTTGAATCTACAAGATTTTTTTGATGTCATGCATTACATCACTGTAACTTCTTTTTAATTCTTTATCATTATTCGTTCAACTTAAACAGTATGGTCAAGTGACAGGGAGCGTGACACATATGTAAGTTGAGAGGAGGCCACTTATATGGGGTGTGAGACTCGAACACGGAGCTAATATGTGAGACAGATCACAAGGAAAAGAGACGCTAGCCGCTAGGTGTGTGAGTGATCTACTTTTAGTTTCTCCTTTTTCTTCTTTTAACGGTTTGTTTTGTATTTAACTATAATAGATAATATTGTTTTTTTAAAACAGCTTTCTAACGTACTATAAGTACATTACTATATATCTAACGTTAATTATTCAAAACTCTTCTCTTCTTTTTCATATGTTATACATTATATTTTATAATATCATATACTTCTACATATGATTGTGCTTCGATTGTTATTTCTTTTAAGAGTTAATCACATTTTTCGTCCCTGTGGTTTTGTTAGAATTATGGATTTGGTTCCTAAGTGACAATTTTTACGGGTTTAATCTCTCCCGACCCGGCTTTCTTGCATAATTGATCCCTCGTCAACTTAATAAGACTAAATTGACCTTAAACCATTTATTTATTCATTTTTCTTTAATTATTATTTAATTTATATATTTAAATAATATTTAATCACTAAAAAATTGAATATATACCTTTTCTCTTAATCTCATTCCCTTTATCGTCTTCACGTGACCTCTCACCTCCAAGTAACCCATCACCGGCTCAATCCTCCATTGACACCTTCGCCAGCACCTTCATCCTCCACCGATGGCGAAACTCTCTAGTGGCGAACGACTGCGGTGGTTGTGCGACGGTGGAATAGAGGGGAGCATCGATTGTAGGAAAACGATGGTGGTACGATTGAATGGTTGTTTGGTATGTGAGTGTGTTTTGATTTGAGGTGTAGTCAAGATCCCTATTTTCTTTGGGTTTTTACTGATCCAAGTTCAAAATCATGGTTTGTTATACATATTTGTTTTCTTTTGATATTTTCTTTTACAAATTTAGTTTCGATTGGTTACCAATTTGGTTAGAACTTTGGAGATGTGTTAGATCTTTTGTGTATCTGTTTGAAATCTTTTTATCTAGGCGGTGGAAGGTGGTGGCAGTAGGAGGTGATGTGCTTGAAATTTTCATATCAAACACATCGACATTGTGAAGTACAAAAAAACTCAAAACCAAAGGGATATGAGTTTGAGGTATACAAAATTTGAAATCGAGATTTGGGTTGTTTTTCGTCTTAACTTTTGAGTTATTTTTAACTAATTATGATCTTCAATGGTGAACTTCGATTTGGTCTTCGACACACACACTCAAACACAACCAATATATGTCCTTCGATTCTGATTAGCCATTGTGGTGTTGGATTTTGTTCTTTGGTTTTGAGTTTTGATGGTTGTGGTTGCTGTGGTGGCCGGAATTTTTCAAAGTGGCCGGAGTTGTGACGGTTGCCGGATTTTTTCAAAGTGGCTAGAGTTGTGACGGTGGCCGGAAACTAACGGTGGACGGGAGACGGAGTAATAAAAGGGTGATTAAGAATTAAAGATTAGTTCAATTAATTTAGTTTATAAATATTTAATAACCTATTTAACCATTGAATATTAATTTATAACCAATGGATATTAAAAGAAAATGATAAATTAATATGATAAGGCTAATTTGGGTATTTAAAGTTGACGAGGGATCAATTATGTAAGAAAATTGGATCGGGAGAAACTAAACCCGTAAAAAGTGCTACCCGGGACCAAATCTATTATTTTGACCAAATTATAGGAACCAAAAATATAATTAACTCTTCTATTATATAAAACATAATGTTTTATTTTTAGTTAATGTGTAAAGAAATGCATTTTTAAGTCAGATCATATTCTAATGACATGATTTTTTAACTTCGGTTATATTTATGAAATGTAATATTTTTATTTTTAATAAGTTATAAATATAATCTATTTTATTTCAATAATATATTTTTAATAGAAGTTAAGTAAAAGTTGAGTCTCTAGATCAAGCGTGCGAACTATATTATATAAAGAAAGGTATTTAACAAATAATTGTTATACTAACGTGATAGTGGAAATTGAGTAATTAAAGAAAGGTATTTAACAAAATATTTGTTACATTAATTTTAAACTAATCAATGTTGACTTATAATATTAATCGAAATCGAGTAATTACATTTATATATTTTAAAAATAAAGAACTATGTTATGTTACAAATTTATGCATATCGGTCTTTTATTTAGATTAGAAGATATCATAAATGTCAAGTTAAAAGAAAGATAACAAACGAGAATTTAAGAATCGTATATATCATTATTTAGTGGTAACAATATCAATTAGAAAATGTATTGCCCCTTTTTATTAAGGTAATGATTTGTGCACAATAATTTTTCGCCATACACAACAATTAAGATATTTCTGCCCTTACCAACCCATTAACTATTAATCTCATTCACAAATTCATGGGTATAATTATCCAATATACAACTTTTGTTGTGTATATCAAAAAATTATTATGTACACTCTTTTTATTATTTATATGACTCTCTTTAATGTGACATATGTAAGTATATATGTCAGAAATGATAATTGTAATTGGATAATATAACTTTTGTAATGAAGGGGGTGAGAAAATACAATTGGTAAATCTCATTTTATGATGAGTGAAAGGATAAAGTGATAAAAAAAAGTTGAGGATATATGATTTTTCTTAATAACAAACAAAGTGATGTTATCAAATTTTAATTTGCCTGGCTCCGGTCAACTGCCCATAATCTCACACCATGTCTCGGGTAGCTTGTGTAGGCCGGGTCTAGTGCAATAGCTAGGCGGGGGAAGTCTATAATCCTCATGTGCCTAACATGGTCCACCACAACTAATGGTCCACCATGAGCATCTAGCAGTACTTTAGAATATTTGTGAAAAAAATTTCATTTGATTTCCGTACAGTTTGTGTACAACTTTTTAAGGGTTTAAAATAATAGTCATGTAGATAATTTTTTTATTATTTAAAAAGTTAACATATTTTGTGATGACTTATTAAGTTAAGGCTTAGTTTTAGTGAGGGTGTTTATAGTTCGATTACAGTCAAATCTTGGTGATAAGACCGAAATTCCTTCTGATGGTGATTATGAAGTTTGATCGGTATTCTATCGATTGTTATTACCGGATAAAAGAAAACAACAATGCAATCATCGCTGCAACAACGGCCGACATGAGGGAAGATGGCCGACGAGACTCCACCATAACCTTAAGCAACAATTAAGCATCGGTTCCTTCCCACACATTAGGCACAATTTATCCATCTTCCGGAAGTTTCTCCCGTAATGCAGTTAACTTTGTAAAAGTCGTTAAAATTTGTAACGGACCACATTTTTATTTAAATATGTTTAAAATTTGAAAAATAATATATCCTTCTACTTTTAATTCTTACTTCATCCTCCTATAGTTCTACTCATCATAAGATAAACATGGGGAGTCCATTAGTTCTTTTTCCACACCTTCTCTCTTGATATTGACATTTGTATTAATCTTGTGAGTAGGAGAAAAAAGTATAAGGATATATCATATCTTTTAATATTTAGTAACTTGTTTGTGTTTTAGAAAAACTAGCATAATAATCCACGTAATGTGGAGTGGCGAATAATTTGTGCTTGACAAAAATGTCCGGTTTTAAGAATGTACATATATGATATTTTTGAAATACCGTGTTAGCTAATAGTTTTTCGACAACATATTTGTTTTTTTTCTTTCTTTTAACTTTCTTTATTTCTCTTTTTCTTATCAACTCTTATTGGTTTTTAACATACTTTTTGAGAAAAATATAACTATGTTTAATGAGTTGTTAAACCAACCGTTACCGAAAATTAGTTGAGATAATTAAGTAGATGATTGATTAGATTATTGCTTTAAACACTTGTAAATTTTGAATAAAAACATGTAATACATAGAATTAAATAGTCTTATAAAGTTGTAAAAGGAAGTGTTGAACCATCTAAATATTAGTACAAACAGAGTGATTGTAACAAGAAGAGAACTCTTACCGTGGGTTGCTAAAGACCTGCATTGCAAATTTGCAATTTGCAAATGGTTAAAAAGTCTATTATGTACTATGGTGGCCACCCTCAACTCATTCTTTAAGATCAACATCTCCGCATTTATCTTGCACAATCCTCTCACCTTTTTTAATCACAAGTGCACGTCATCATCTTTTTCTATTATCCCTCATCCAACCCTCTAACCTCCCACCCATTTAATGAATTCTAGAAAAGTAGAGAAAGAGAGGAGAGATAAGGAAGAGAAGAAGGAAAAAAAAGAGAAAGAATAGGGAGTGCGGGCTCACAAACCATCAAGGACTTCAACCCATGGATTGAATGGAGGTACAAATGGTGTTCCCACACAACCCATACCTACCCGATGATTAAAAGAGGATGGTCAGGGGTGTAGAGAGTGGGTGTCTTTCCACTCATTTATCATTGTCATATCAATGTCGTATAAGTTTTCTTTGATATGCATTTTATGTACCATTTTTAATTTATAGAAAAGAATTACAAGGTACCGACTAAAACATAAATATATAAGAGAACCTTATCGTATCGATTAATTTATAGAAAAGAATTACAAGGTACCAACTACAACATAAATATATAAGAGAACATGATCGTATCGCGATATACTTTTGGTAAGATCAAGTGTAGAATATAAGGGAAACGATTATGATTTTTGATATAATTAAACTAATTTACGATTAAACTAATAAAAAACAATCAAAAAGAGAATTTTTGAATTTTACATATGAAAATAAAATTGAACTAACCATCTTTTAAACTAAAGAACAAAAATAAACAAAAATATAAAACAAAAAAGACAATAAAGCAGGGAATTTTCGGATTAAAAGAATGTGAAAAACCCCTACTTAGACTCGATTTCCCTCGTTGTTTTAGCATATTTCAATAAAAGTATAATGCATCAATATATGTTGATATATAGCAATCATGGTTCTCAAAAGCTCGTCTTCGCCTCGTCATGGCTCCACCAAGCCTTGAGGCTTGACCATGCCGACACAACATGGTCCAAGCCTTGTATGTAAGGTTTGGCGCACGCTACGGTCCGGCTTGACATGCCTTTACCTGTTTAGAAGTACTGAGTCATATAAGCCGAATGTATATAGTTATTCAGTTATAAGATGAGTATCAAAAACAAAGAAAAAGATTGATGAACTACTTTGTAAATCTATAATTATATAATTATGTGTTTTTAATATTTGTTTGTATAATTATATATATATATAGGAGAGATCTAGAGAGAACACCTTTTAAGTGGAGAATGGTGAGAATACTTCTCCACTAATCACTAAAAAGGGTAAATTAAGAATTTTAAACACTCCCTCTATCTTCTAAGAAAACCGAATTTGAATACCGTAATAGAAAACCATAATTGAAAACAATATTCAAAACCCGTAATTGAAAACGGTATTCGAAACCGGAATCGAAAACCATATATGAAAACGGTATTCGAAACCCGTAACCAAAAACCGTATTCAAAAATCTTATTTAAAAAATACCCGTCAAAGGGTTTCTCTTACCTGGTTATCAAATAGAAAGCCGACTTTGATGCTTTCTTGGGATAAATGGGCTTAGGCTCCGAAAGGGTCTTAATTTACTGATTGTGTTATTATTTGGTGGATGTAATTGTTTGATTTGTTTTTGCTTGTTGGTTGAACTTTGTTCTTATTCTAGCATCTCGCTAGTTTTGGTTTTATACATATTGTTTGCTAGGTTTTGGGTGATGGCAATGCCGAAGCTCTATGCCTAGTAAGTTTTTTGCTTTTCAAAAAAAAATGTTTGACCGAAATGGGTCGACACGAAACACGACCCGAACCCGACATGAAAAAAAGTGTCACGACTCGAACCTGACACGAAAATAAATGGGTCAGACTTGGGTCGACACGAAACTGACCCGAACCCGAAAGACACAAACCCGATAACACAAACCGAACCCAAATTGTCAGCCTTACTTTATACTACCACCTCATATAATATTATGAAGATATGCATTTTTCTTGGCTTAAGATTTTTTTTGTTCAAGATATAATTTATGAGGATATGCATAACATATTTGTGTATTACATGATGATACATCATTTAACATATGAGTACATGTTAATGTTTACATACGTATAACTGACTTGAACATATTAAATACGTATGACTTACGTGAATGTAGAATGTAGTAGGTAGTGTATTTAGCGGTGAATTTGGGATTTTAGTAACTTGTGACATAATATAATAACAAAATTGAAATAATTAAAAGTTTAGAAGTGTTTTCAAGTTTTTTGGGTTTTATGTTATTCGCATAGAGGTAATCAAGTTTTTCGTATTAAATAGATAACCAAACAAAAATTATTTGCAACTTGATGCTTATACTAGGTAATAATAGAGATAATAGTTAATTTTACCCCCAAAACAAGGTATTTTATAAACAAAAAACTAATAGTATACTATAATATTTGGTTTTTATATACATCATTTTGCATTTTAATTTGGTTATGGTACACTTAAAATTCACTAGGGGCTCTCAAATATTTGACAAATAGCACTACTTGAAAAACCTCAAAATTTACACGCTATACGCTTGGTTGATTGGTGGCACATGTCACCGGTATAGACGAAGTAGATCCGCCGCTGTTGTTAGATAACATTTAATTTAATATTAATAACAAACTAACTTGACTAAAATAATAACATCATAGTAGTGATTTAGATGAAAATTTTAATTATTAAATTGGACTATCTATTTTGATAAAATTTTAGAATTCAATTTAACTTTTTAGTCAATGATCCCAATTACTTGCATACGTACTCAAATTTAATTCAAGACATTTTAATCAACATCTAAAAATTGCAAAAACCATCTTAATTAATATTATCCATTATTTATAAAATCATTTTTATAACTTGATAATAAACTACCCATATTGCTATAAACCTTTTCAAAGTTAATTAATCTCCTATCTTTTCTTTTAATATTATAATTATTATAATAAATCAATATTGATCAACTTTATTACACAATCTTGATCATTTATTTAGTTAAAATTAAAGCCTTTATTAATTATGCAATCACAACTCTCTATTTAGTAAAGATTAAAAACCAATTTTGACTATAAAATTAATAAACCGTAGATAATTGTTAATACTATATTTAATCAATTTATATTATAGAAAAGCTATGGAAGGCGGTAGTTCTCTCTATGGTGGGTGGAAATGGGTCAGTAAGAATGGAAGAATCATCGCAGAGGATCGTCAGAAGGTGATCAACGACAAGAAAGCAGTTTCAATCGGGCAGGGAAGTGATGGAAGGAAGCCGTTGGATGCTCCCAAAAGAACGTATCAAAGCTTTCAGAATGTTCTCGGTGCGTCCAGCAACAACCAATCGAGGTATCATGGTGTTACTACTCAGACGAAGTTTATTTCTAAGGACCAAGGTTTTGGGAGGGAGAAGTGTGTATCTTTTTACGTGTCTAACTTTCCGAACAATTGGACAACAAAAGACTTGTGGAATGCTATGAAAGGTGAAGGGAAGGTTTGTGACGTTTACCTATCAAGGAAATTGAATCTCCAGGGCAAAAGATATGGTTTTGTTCGTTTCCAGATGAGTGATAGGATGGGTGACCTATGGAATAGATTGAAAATGATAAAGTTTGGAGAACTCAAAGCTGTGATCGGGCAAGCTAAGTCAAGAGTAAGAAACTTTCATTCTGGAAGAGACCGTCAAAAGTTGGCTACGGTTCAAGACGAAACTAGGAAACATGTTGAGTTAAAATCTTCAGCTTTAAGAACTAATGGGGTGTCCTTTAAGGACGTGTTACTCAACAAGAAAGAGTCTGCTAATGGTAACATTGGGGAAGAAAACAGAACAGAAAGCTTCGGGCGTCGTAAGGAAGTCAAAATAGCAAAACCGAAGTATAGCTATCTAACATCGGAAAATGATCGGAGTTGGTTAAAATGGTCTTTGGTTGGAGAGGTTTTTGTTTCTTCAACGGAGGGTGTCCCGATAATTATCAGAAGTCTTGAAATACTTGCTGCAAAACACGATTTCATCACTAGAACCATGGGTGGGAGTATGTTCTTATTGACCTTCAGAAGCTGTGAATCGATGAAAGCATTCATGAATAAGGTGGCGGATGATGCGGATATAGGAGAAGTGTTTGATTGGGTAAAGGAGTGGGAGGCAAGTGATGTTGATTCAAGTGTGCTACGATGGATCCGTATGGAATGCATTCCTCTGCATGCGTTCAACGAGAATTTCTTTTCATTTATTGCTAATGAGCTGGGATCGTACATTATGGTGGACAGAAACACGAAGGAAAGAAATAGATTGGATGTTGCTAGAGTATTGATTAGATCTCAGTCATCCGAATTTCCTAAATTCTTTGAAGTCAAAATTGATAACGAGACCTTTAAGATTTTTCTGTTTGATGACGGTGCGTCCGGATTTTTACCTACGAACCATGAATCAATAGCGACTGAAAGTTCTATGGAGGTCGAAAGATCGGCTGCTTCGTCTTCTAAAATCGATAGAGGTTTAAATCATAAACCGAAAGATGTAGTTGAGAGTGTAGGAAGAAATCATGATGGTGGATCGCCGGCCGGAAAAATCTCTATCGAAAGTGACAGGAAGGTGGTGGAGTTGGAAGAAGAAAAGACTAGGGACAATCATGTTGACTTACATAGGGAACATATAGATGTCGATGGGTGTGGAAAAGGTGGTCCCAATGTAAAGTTGGCAGGAGCATTTAATAAGGGATATCATGAAGTGGAGGGTGGCGGCTGCGTAGGCTTCAAGGAAAAGGAAAAAGGACCATTGCAAAAGTCAAAAAATGAGGTGCCTAATTTATTTTTTTTTCTTCCGGAAGTAGAAATTCAAATAAATAATGGGGATGGGTTTGGTAGGGACTTAACATGCGATGGACAATTAAAAAAAGAGTTTGGGATTTCTAATGAAATTAAAAATAAAGTGGTAGAAGGAGCTAAAATTATATGTGAAAATGAGGGTGGGATGGGAAGATGTAGTGGGCCGATTAATATGGATTTAAATAGTAAAGGAATTATAAGTAAGGAGGATGATCTTGTTAATGTTCAAATACATGAGTATTTTGAAGATTGTGATAGAGTCTGCGGGGAAATTGATACTGACAAATTATTATCTGATGAGGATTATGAAGTAAAGAGAAATGAGTTGCTTCAAGATAGGAGTTTGTCTGCAGAGGATTGGATCGATTTAGCTTTTGATAGTGGTAAGGGAAAGAAAGGGGGTCGTTTTAAGAAACTTAAAAAGATCAAAGGAAGTAAGGGCTCGGCGAAAGGGAAGAAAAGGTGCGTGGGATCGTCTTTTGGTAAGAAAACGGGGTCTGCAGGGCAGTTTAGGGAGACCAGGGAACAGTGCAGTTTGGAGGATTCTGATATGGAAGTAGAGAGGGTATTAGAGATTATAGCGGATATGGGCTTGCAGTTGAAAGCTTCAAAGGAGGAGGTGAAGTTGCGATTAAGGAAGGACGTATGCGTCACTCAAGGTATGTAATTTATACCTTATGAATTATTGTGTATGCACATTTTTTATGTTTATGTCATTTAATGTTAACGGGGTGGGGAAGGGTGCCAAAAGAAGAGCAATATCTAAGGTTATCCGTGGAGTTAATCCTAGGTTTGTGTTGTTACAAGAAACCAAGGTTAGTGTTCATAGTGACAGTTTGGGTAGGGGCCTGTGGAAGGGCCTTGATGTTGGGTCGGAATGGGCTAATGCTTCCGGTAGGGCGGGTGGTATTTTGACACTCTGGGACCGGAGCTTTTTTGAGCTTAAAGAGGTTGTAAGAGGTGAGAATAGCCTATGCATAAGAGGTTTATGTAAGCTACTTAAAATAGAGATAATGGTATGTAATGTATATGCACCTAATGATAGGGTTAAAAGGAGAACTATGTTTGAGGAGCTGAAACATTGTAGAGAACAGCATAGGGTGTGTTGGATTCTAGGTGGGGACTGGAATGAGATTGTGACACCTGAGGAAAGATCGTCATGTTCCTATATAGACGGGGGTATGAGAGAGTTCAGTGATTTTATTGAGAGCGAGCATTTAGTGAATTTACCTATGTCCAATGGGAAATATACTTGGAGCAATAACCAGATGCAGATAGTGTCTAGTAGGTTGGATCGGTTTTTGATTGATACTGATCTATTGGAACTGGTGCCCACTTTATTCCAATGGGTTACAGAGGACAGGGTGTCCGATCACTTTCCTGTACTATTAGGTAAGAAGGAGATTGATTGGGGCCCCATTCCTTTTAGGATGTTTAATTGGTGGTCTAAGGAGGAGGGCTTTAGTGAGTGCGTGCAGAAGGGGTGGAATGGTGTTTCGGGTAGCTTAGCGGTTAGATTAAAAAATGTGAAAATAGCAATTAAGAGGAAATATAGATTCAATAAAGACTCGTTAAGGGATAGAATTGTCAGGTGTGAGAAGTCTTTAGTGGAATTGGAAAGCCAACGGGGCGCGATGCCGGATGATGAGGATCTATGGAATCAATGGAGACAAATGAAGGATAAATTGTGGCATTTGAGACATAAGGAATTTGATCAAGCCAGGCAAAAGTCTAGGTTGATCTGGTTACAAAAGGGGGACTGTAATTCAAAGTTCTTTCACATTTCGTCTAAGTCTAGGGTTAGGAGGAATCAGATTGGTTCTATAGATATTGAGGGTAGGTCTCTTAAGGATCCTGTATCGGTAAAATAAGGTATTGCGGGATTTTTTGAGAAACACTTTGAGAAGAAAGGGTGTTGTGTAGAGCCTAGAGGATTAGGGGTTAAAAGTATTTCAGATGAAAGTGCGATGTGGTTAGAGAGAGGTTTTGAGAAAGGGGAGGTAAAGCTTGCAGTGTGGAGCTGTAACGGGGACAAGGCCCCTGGCCCCGATGGGTTTAATTTGCACTTTTTTAGAGAACACTGGGATCTAGTGGGGGATGATCTAGTCAAGTTGTTAGAGGGTTTTCATTTGGATGGGTGCCTGCCTAAGGAATTGGGGGAGGCTTTTATAACACTCATTCCAAAGGTATTTTCTCCAACAACTATTAAGGAGTTTAGACCAATATCCTTGGTCGGGAGTGTGTATAAGATTGTGACGAAAATATTGGCTAGGAGACTTAGTTATGTTATATTAGAGGTGTTAGGGGACCATCAGTTTGCCTTTACAAAGGGTCGGCAGATTTTAGATTGTGTCATGATTGTAGAAGAGATTATCCACGAGATGAAGTATAAGAAGGAGGAAGGAATACTCTTGAAGCTGGATTTTGAAAAAGCATATGATTCCATTGAGTGGGAATATTTGATTGGTATTATGTCGGAAATGAATTTCGG
This sequence comes from Pulicaria dysenterica, assembly GCA_947179395.2. Taxonomy (NCBI): domain Eukaryota; kingdom Viridiplantae; phylum Streptophyta; class Magnoliopsida; order Asterales; family Asteraceae; genus Pulicaria; species Pulicaria dysenterica. The sequence goes on along the minus strand of OX359291.1, from coordinate 9,393,676 downwards.
GAAAAGATGGATATCATGGATTCTAGGGTGTCTCAGGATATCTTCTTTGTCGGTGTTGGTCAATGGATCGCCTTCTCGTAGGTTTCCTATGACAAGGGGTCTGAAACAGGGTGATCCGTTATCCCCTCTATTGTTCAACATTGCGGCAGAAGGGTTGAATGCTCTGTTCAGGAAAGGGTTAGATCTAGGGCTGTTCGAAGGCTTTAGATTTTCTGGGCACTCCTCTCTGACAATTTCACATATCCAGTTTGCTGATGACACTATGTTAATCAATAAGATGGATATTGATCAGCTGAGGAATATGTATTTGGTACTAAGGCTGTTTTTCCTTATGTCCGGGATGAGTTTGAACATACGAAAGTGTGTCGCCTACGGGATTAATGTCAATGTGGGAAGGCTGGTTTCGGTGGGGGATATACTAGGGTGCCAGGTAGGTAGCTTACCTTTTAACTATCTAGGATTGCCAGTGGGTGGGAACCCGAAAAAGTCGTCGTTCTGGGAGCCTGTTATCCAGAAAGTGAAGTCTAGGTTAGAGATGTGGAAAACTAGGTTTTTGTCTAAGGCAGGTAAGATCACTCTGATTAAATCAGTCTTAAATAATCTGCCTTTGTACTACATGTCCTTATTTCGGATGCCAGTTGGGGTTTATAGGAAGTTAGAGATGTTGAGAAGACAGTTTTTCTGGTCGAGTGGCAGTGATAAGAAAGGGCTGTGCATGGTAGCATGGGACAAAATTCAGAAACCCAAAAAGTATGGGGGTTTGGGTATTGGTGATCTACAGGTTAAGAACCATGCTTTATTGTTAAAATGGATGTGGAGATATTGGAACGAGGACCATACAGCTTGGAAAAGGATAGTCAATTGTAAATATGGAGATCTTCCTTTCAAGGACAGTGGTTTTCCTGTCCCAGATAGGAAGGTGTCATCGATGTGGAGGAATATTGTGTCGATGTGTACATCTGAGCAATTGCTTAAAAATATAGTTAGTGAAGGTTTTATAGCTAACTTGGGTTTAGGGGATACGTTTGACTTTTGGGGTGATTGGTGGTGTGGAGGTTTTGATTTGAAATCTAAGTTCCCTAGAATATATGCTCTTGCTGTTCGCAAAGAAGGCAAGGTGTGTAATTTTGGGGTTTGGAGGGGTGCAAATTGGGTGTGGAACATAGAGCTGAGAAGGAAGGTTTTTGATTGGGAAAGAGATATATATGATGAGTTCATGGGAATGTTAAATTCTAAGAGACTGAGAAGGTTCCAGAAAGATAAAGTATTATGGAAGTTTGATAGGAGTGGCGAGTTTTCAGTGGGTAGTCTGATAAATAGTGCTAGTTTAGAAGAAAGGAAATACGGTGTCGCTGTCCTGTGGGAGTATTGGGGCCCGCCTAAGGTGCGGATTTTTGTATGGCAAGCGGCGTGGAACAGCATATCTTCTAGGTCAGAACTTGTTAGAAGAGGGGTTTTGAGGCAAAACGAAGATATATGCCCGTTATGTAGTTCTCATAGGGAGTCCACGGCACATCTGTTGTTACACTGTAGTATAGCTTGGGAGATTTGGTATAGAGTGCTGGGAGGGCTAGATATAGTTTGGGTAGTCCCCAAGACCATTGTAGAATTAGTTGAGCTGTGGCCTAAACTGTGTAACAGTAAGTGGATCCGAAAGGTGTGGATGCTGGTATTGTTTGGATCTCTATGGACTATATGGACTGAGAGGAATAACATTGTTTTCAAAAACAAACAAATGTGTATTGAAAGAGCGGTTGATTTGGTCTGGTTAAGGGTTGGTCAATGGTGCTATGCGAAATGGCCGAAGGTGGTAGGATCGTCTTTAGATATGTGCATTAGGCCAATATCGGTGATGAGAGGAGATAATCTGTTGTATTGTCCGGTTGTCGGTACTAATCAGTTGAGGGGAAGAAAGATAGCCATTTATGTGGATGGATCGGTGAGTGGATTGAGAGGCCTAGCGGGTATTGGTGGGGTTTTCAGGGAGGGTAGCAATGGGTCGTTAATTGGTGCGTTTTCAAAACCAATTTCTATGTGTTCTCCCCTTGTAGCAGAGATGGAAGCTATGTTTTACGGGTTGTTAGCTTTAAGAAGCAATAGAGTGTTAGATAGTGGTTTTGTTGTGGTCCTATCGGATTCCGAGAGGGCGGTGAATATGATCAATAACATAACGGTCCCCTCTCAGGAGGTATCTGATGTGCTGAGCAGAATCAAGACTCTGGTCAATAATTTTGAGGTGTGGGAAGTCCAGTATGTACCAAGGGATCTGAACAGTGAAGCGGATATGTTGGCTAGAAAGGGTACGGATAGAGTGTCTCCGTGGATTGCCTGGGTATGAGACCAGTTGGGGAGTGTGTTAACATTTCGGTGTGGCCTCTAACTTAGTACGTTTTAGTATCTTTGTTTTGCAGGTTGGAGTGAAGATGTGGCAAGTTTGCTAAGGGTGGCTACGGTTTTATTATTTTGCGTTATATGTGGCCAGGTCTTCGAAGTATGAATAGCATGCGTAGTTGGGTCCGGGGTCGCCATGGGGGGTAGTTCCAATGTTTGGGTTTAGGGTTGGGATGGCGGTATAAGGGTTGTGTTTGGGTTTGGGCTGGGTCTGTATGGGTTGCAATTCTGGGCTGTGTGGTCACTATCCATTAAAAGTGTGGAGTGTTGTCTTGTGTTTGAGGTTGGGTGGTGGTTGGGTGGTATGTGTTATACTGCTTGTGTTATGTGTTATATGGGTTACAATCCTAGTCTTCGATGTTTTGTGTGGTCTGTCCCTTACAAGGGTGGCGTGTGTCTTGTGCCTCTGGGAATGGGCAATTTTTTAGGGCAGGGGCTAGGTGGTCTCTGTTATATTGGTTGTATTCTGTCTGAGTTGGGGGGTTGTTCCATTTTGGGATGGGGTTGGGTGGTTGTTACAAGGGTGGTGCTGGTAGGCTAGAGGCTATGGCTTCCTTTTCTTTGGGGATGTATATGGTGGCACTCTGATCTTGCACACACTAATCACTTTGCTTTCCTACGATCAGTAGCCATGGCTATAGGTTAGTTTTGGGGTTTTTGTGCAGGAGGTGGCACTTTGGAACCAAGGGGTGATAAGGGAGGCATTCCAATCCTTGTGATTTGCTAGGCCTTATTGTGTTTTGCCTATGTAGATCCTTCTTTCAAGCTTCAGAGTTTTGTTTGTGGGAGGGGATTATTGTGGTTTCTGGTTTTTTGAGATTTTGTTACTGATATAAGTGCTGATGGTTGTCCAGGGCTATACCTTAGCCCTTTTGGGTGTTTAGGGTAGGGTTGGGATGGCGATATAAGGGTGGTGTTTGGTAGGCTAGTGGTTGTGGCAATGTTTTATTGTATGGTGTAACAGGTGGCACTGTCTATACACACACGACACTTCGTACTCCTTCATGCGTATTGCCACGACTATAGGCTAGTAGGGGTGTGTTTGAAGGTGCAGGAGGTTGCACCGTTTTGAATCCAAGGTGTGATAAGGGGGGCATTTCAATCCTTCTGGTTTGCGAGGCCATCTTTCGAAGTGCTTGGCAAACCCTCCTTTCAAGATCCAGAATTTGTTATTTTAGTGCAGGTGGAAGAAGGATGGTGCATAGCAGGGCCCACAGTATTGTTAGGGTGTCGGGTTGGTTGTGTATTTTTTGATCTTTACTCTTCGGTGGATGCGTTTTTCGATGATGCTGTGTTTTTATGAAGAGGTTACGGTTGCGGGTGTGGTTGCACCGTTTCTTTAGTATCTGCTAAGTGCTACGGAAAGATACAGTCTCCTCACTATCCTTCAGTAGCATGTTGTCCGAGATTGTTATGTGCTGATTTAGGGTTTAGTTGTATGTTGGTATGGGCCATTATTTGTCTTGGGTGCTGTCCTAATGAGGTGTAGTGTGATCGGTATATGGCATTATTTGTCCCCCGCGTCCCGCGTGAGAAGAGAAGTATCGTCCCTATGTGTTATGGATCGTTGCTTGTGTGATAGATAGGATGTATTGAGGTTATGATGTATAGTGTATGCCTATGATGCATGATCTATGTGTGTCGTACACTTATTGTTGTTGAATGGAATATACATTTTGCTGTTCAAAAAAAAAAAAAAAAAAATATTTAATCAATTTGTTTAAAAATGAAAAACTTATCAATTAAAGTTATTTTTTAATTAGTGGCCCTTAATCATTTGATTATAGTTCTAAATCGTATAGTATATAAAATCTTTTTTAGTGTGTGAACATATTATTTATTAAACATTCTTTTAATTTATAATTTTTATCAGGTCTTATAATCAATATTTGTTAGTTAATGTTTAATATTTATTATTTCTTTTAACTAGTGTATGTATTGTACGAGTATTTGATCTAATATGTAAATATATTTTCATAGAACAAAATGCTCGAAAATACAACAACTAGTCATTCGATTGGGAGTATTGGCAAATCAAAAGTGGGTCACAAATTTCGCAAACGATGTAGTTCCTAAAAGTACACCGAAGTTGTCACTTTTTGCTATTATGTATACTCATCTTTAAAACTCCCATTTAGTATACCGAAGTTCTTAAAACTACCATTTTGTATATTGGGTTACCTGCTTAGGTAATTAGGTCTTTTTTGATTTATTTTAATGCCCCTAAAAATCCATATGTGTAGCCGTGTCATTAATCTTTGCCACATCATATTTATCTCTTTAATTTAAAACATAAAGATGATGAAAAACATGAAGATGAAGAACATGATGATCTTCATCTAAAGAACACATAAACTTGAAGAACATGATGATTTTCATCTGAAATCAAACATATAAACCTTGAACAAATGAAAACCCCAAATCAAAGAACAGATGTTGAATAGAAGAACATTAACTGTTAAGATGAACAGATCTAAACATTAAAGATGAACAAAATCGAAACCCTAACTGTTCTTTCGGATACGAAACAGGTGGGTAGTCGGATTAAGAACCCTAAAATCGAAGCCCTACAAGCATCTGAAATCGAAGCCCTACAAGCCCTTTGTAATTGATTAAGAACCCTAAAATCGAATCTTGTAAATTACCTTTATGGTATTAAGAATTTACTTCAGATTCGATTAGGGTTACAAGATTCGCTTAGTAGATGATGACATTAATCTGTTCGTCACTCCATCTCTTTCTCTCTGCACCTCAACAATGGAGAACAAATTTCATAGCTTGCCTCCTCATAAACGATTCAAGCTTATCCACCAAGAAAACCCCACCATTAATCACCAACATTTCAATTCTCCGATTTCCTAATGCCTGCCAGCAAAGAAACGGAAAGAATCCCGAGAGCCGCCGCCGTTTTCCCCCAATCTTGATACCATTGCCACCGCTGCTGCCACGGTGGTTGTGCCGGCCGGAGGTGAACCCAGATCTTAGTCGCCTTGAAGTCGATGGTGGCCACGTGAAGATGGGATGAATGATGGACCTTCAAATTGTGCGGTGAAAGGGTTTATTTGTTTTATTTCTATTATTATTATTATTATTATTATTATTATTATTATTATTATTATTATTATTATAATTATTATTATTATTTAATGTTACACAAAAAAGCCATGTCAACTTCCATAACAGCCACGTCATCAATAACCTTTGCCACATCACCTTTAACCTACTATCAAAGGTAACGATATACTAAATGGTAATTTTTGAGACTTCGGCATACTAAATGAGAGTTTTTAAAGATGAGTATACACAATAACAAAAGGTGACAACTTCGGTATACTTTTAGGAACTAAACCCAATCATCATGTGCAATCTATAGCGGGTTACAAAAACCACAAGATCTGTGAAAAATGCTAACCAATGAGGTGATGAGTAGGAATTGTGATTAAACATTAACTCCCTGAGAATTTGATGTTAACTATTAACTCTTTAAAAAAAAACCAAAATCACTTAAAGTTAAAAATAGTCGTCGGAAACCAGCGTTTAAATGGTGTATCCTGTTATAATATGTCATCGTGCCTATAATGAATAAAAGTTGATTACATAAAATAGCTAGATTATCAAATTTTATTGTACTTTTATACATTTTTTACGTATTCATATCAAAACTGATGAGCAACTTACTATTTGAGCGCATGACTTTTGATAGAAATTCATGAAAAATAAGAATTATAATACATAGGTAGTGTGTTAGAAAGCTAATACCCGTATTGTGTTAGGCGAGTAGGGGACGAATATAATATAAATGCTATAATCTTATAACTTTATTACTAGTTTATTGACCCGTACACGTACGGGTATTTCGAAAGTGTATTTGAGATATTAAATATTTTAAATAAAAATAATAAAATAAATGAAATTTCACCAAAAACTACATATGTTAGAATTTTTAACAATAAAATGACTATATTTTTTGAAGCACTTCTTTGTAGACTAAATTTGTTATTTTGTTAGTAACATTACATTACCACTGTTGTCACAAATCAAATTTTTAACTCTCTAAAAGATATATAGAAGTTAAAAATCAAAATATAATTTACTAAACCCAAAACAACAATAATCTAATTAGAAAGAACATGTATTAACTAATGCCATTTTCAGTAAATTCATATGTTGAAGTCAATCAGATAATATTCTGAACTGAAAACCGCCTCATATAATTTTTCACCATCATAAGAGATGATGCTACCAGATCTCTTTGTTAAACACTTTGATGGTTTATAGACTCTTGCATTCATGCGTATTAGTCTATTAGAAAAGTAACTTAAAATGCATTATAAAAAAATAAAAAAAACTTAATTACCGTACATATACAAAAAATTCCAAATACATACATAAGAAACCAAATTATTTTTTTGAAGTACTTTATACACAACTAACTCGAAAAATAACATAATTGAATATAAAACACGTTTAAAGTATGTAGATAACAACCAAACTATTAAAGACTAATACATAAAAAAAATAAAAGGTAGACATACAAATTGTTTAAAATATATATAAAACAACAAAACACATAAGAAGCTTAAGCATGCTCAAATCATAACATCGCATGGATCAGTCAATAGACAATCTAGAAATAAGAAAAAGAAGCGAATATACTCAAGACACAAATTCTTAAATCAAGCAAAAGCAACAATATTTTAATAAACAATCATTTTACTTGATCAACCTCATTATTGAGAAAGAATAAATGATAGTCATTAAAAATTAATAAAATGACAGTCAGTATAAACTATCAAATATAAAGAACAACTAAAAGTTTTTCATATATAGAGAAAATGGAAATCCAGATTCACATAACTATTAAATAAATGATTATTTAAGTGCACATATTTAAGAGAAATAAACTACACATACAAATTTGTACACACGAGCATTACATGAGTAAACCTGAAATACAACATAATCTAATATAGAATTGTTTGATAATTTAATGAATCAAGTTAGTTGATAAAGAGGTTCATCTACATGCTTAAATCCGGTACCTAGTGACCACATGTCTTACCTCTAAAATGGGCTCCATTGTATTTTCACTTCTAAAGCTGAATTTTTGTACACCTTGCAAATGAAAGAAAAAAATAACTCACGTGTTAATTATTAGAAAATAAAGAATTGTTTCTTGTTTTGTATATAAAAAATTAATATTTCTATTTTAATATTAAATTTGGTTTAACTACCTACACTGTTAATATAATTTCAGGATCATCAAGAACAACTATCTTTATATCTCTAAATTTAGATTTTTAAACATATATAATATATCATCTTCTAATGATACATTTGATTTTTAAACCATATGTAATATAAGGTTTCATACATCTTTCTAGTAAAATTGAAAATACTTTAAAATTAATAACTAAACACTTTGAATAACATATCCAAGTGACTGTTCAACTCATCAACATAATCTCAAAAAAACTCACTTAGGTAAACAAAAAATTACCTACCCACTACTATTAATGGATAACAAAAAGTTAAGAATATACTAATTTTAAAAAAGTGTCATTTTACAATAAAATTTACACCGAAACGTAGATAAAAATGAGACGGTCGTAAATATATAATTTATTTTTCTTTAAATAAAATATATCACAAGTAACTAAACATAATTTATAAACAACCCATAATTAATTACATTAATATACAACTTTTATAAAACCCCCTCATAGTTTCTTAAAATTCCCTCCCATGTTTCATAAATCCCCCTCACCATTTTCATTAAGCCCCCTCACAATTGATTTAAAATTGAATTGATCGATTGAATCTTGCCAAAATTGTTTTTGATATAAATTTTATTGTAAGATGACACTTTTTAAAAATTAGTATATTCTTAAATTTTTTGTTATTCATTAATAGAAATAGGTTTTTTGTTTAGCCAAGTGGGTTTTTTGAATTATGGTGATGAGCTGATTAGTCATCTTGAATATGTTATTTAAAGTGTTTAGTTATTGACGTATGTAACCTTTTACAAAATATGATTAAAAATAAAATGTATCATTAAATGATGATGTATTATATATTTAAAAATCCAAATTGAGAGATGTAAATATAGATGTTCTTGATGTTCCTGAACTATTTTATTAGTGTCATTCAATTATCAAATATTTTTCAATTATTTCAATTTTATACACATGTTATCGAGACAAATATCATCTCAGGCAAGAATAATTATGCTATTATGTATATTTGTAGAATGAAAGTGATTCAAACATTTCAGTTAAGTTACACCAAAGACATTTTAAAGTTATGGAAAATGCTCTTTTCATCGTGCATGATAATTTAAAAAGTAGAGATGAAAAGGAACTATCGGAAAAGAAAATAGAAAAAAAATCATATCTCTTTATTCTATTATAGCTTTTATATCATCATTTGATTATTGAGTTGAAATATTTTGAGACCTTGTGTCTTTACTTTATTTGAAGAAAATAAAGAAGCATTTGCTTTCTTAGATACGTATTTGAAAGTTTTTGTATATGTATAATTTCTAACATTTTTTATTTAATTTTGATACATCTCAAGTTTACTTTTATAATACCCGTAATCATAACATCGCATGGATCAGTCAATAGACAATCTAGAAATAAGAAAAAGAAGCGAATATACTCAAGACACAAATTCTTAAATCAAGCAAAAGCAACAATATTTTAATAAACAATCATTTTACTTGATCAACCTCATTATTGAGAAAGAATAAATGATAGTCATTAAAAATTAATAAAATGATAGTCAGTATAGACTATCAAATATAAAGAACAACTAAAAGTTTTTCATATATAGAGAAAATGGAAATCCAGATTCACATAACTATTAAATAAATGATGATTTAAGTGCACATGTTTAAGAGAAATAAACTACACATACAAATTTGTACACATGAGCATTACATGAGTAAACCTGAAATACAACATAATCTAATATATAATTGTTTGATAATTTAATGAATCAAGTTAGTTGATAAAGAGGTTCATCTACATGCTTAAATCCGCTACCTAGTGACCACATGTCTTACCTCTAAAACGGGCTCCATTGTATTTTCACTTCTAAAGCTGAATTTTTGTACACCTTGTAAATGAAAGAAAAAAAATAACTCACGTGTTAATTATTAGAAAATAAAGAATTGTTTCTTGTTTTGTGTATAAAAAATTAATATTTCTATTTTAATATTAAATTTGGTTAACTACCTACACTATTAATATAATTTCAGGATCATCAAGAACAACTATCTTTATATCTCTAAATTTAGATTTTTAAACATATATAAATATATCATCTTCTAATGATACATTTGATTTTTAAACCATATGTAATATAATGTTTCATACATCTTTCTAGTAAAATTGAAAATGCTTTAAAATTAATAACTAAACACTTTGAATAACATATCCAAGTGACTGTTCAACTCATCAACATAATCTCAAAAAAACTCACTTAGGTAAACAAAAAATTACCTACCCACTACTATTAATGGATAACAAAAAGTTAAGAATATACTAATTTTAAAAAAGTGTCATTTTACAATAAAATTTACACCGAAACGTAGATAAAAATGAGACGGTCGTAAATATATAATTTATTTTTCTTTAAATAAAATATATCACAAGTTACTAAACATAATTTATAAACAACCCATAATTAATTACATTAATATACAACTTTTATAAAACCCCCTCATAGTTTCTTAAAATTCCCTCCCATGTTTCATAAATCCCCCTCACAATTTTCATTAAGCCCCCTCACAATTGATTTAAAATTGAATTGATCCATTGAATCTTGCCAAAATTGTTTTTGAGAATTGATTGATTTTGAAATTGAGAGTTCCTATTCGTTAATTGAACTTGATTTAAAAAGTGTCATTTTACAATAAAATTTACACCGAAACGTAGATAAAAATGAGACGGTCGTAAATATATAATTTATTTTTCTTTAAATAAAATATATCACAAGTTACTAAACATAATTTATAAACAACCCATAATTAATTACATTAATATATAACTTTTATAAAACCCCCTCATAGTTTCTTAAAATTCTCTCCCATGTTTCATAAATCCCCCTCACAATTTTCATTAAGCCCCCTCATAATTGATTTAAAATTGAATTGATCGATTGAATCTTCCCAAAATTGTTTTTGAGAATTGATTGATTTTGAAATTGAGAGTTCCTATTGGTTAATTGAACTTGATTTAATGGCTATTTTTGGAAAATTGGTAAGCCAATCAAAACCTTTTAATTAATTATCTTTATTAAAATAAGGTAATTTTACAATTAAAACTTTTTTATTAATTAAAATTTGACTTTGCAATTATTTTTCTTAAAAAAGGTGATATCACCAATCAAAACCTTTTAATTAATTAAAAGTTAACTTTTTTATTATTTGTTTAGGGATTGTGATATCATCTTCCTTAATTAAAGGTGATTTCACCAATCAAAATCTTTTAATTAACTAAAACTTGACTTTTGATTGTTTGATTGCATCATTGTATCATAAACAAAAAATTGGGCACTGTAACACCACTTTTTCAAAAGACAACTATAAACATACTTATACTTATTAGCACCAAAAAAGGATCAAAGTTTTACAAAATACAATCACTGTTCACACTGGTGCCAATCTATTTGACAAAAGTAGTGTTTAAAAACATTCTTATATACAAACTTGGAGCTATCCTGACGGTCATCCCGTTGGGGCCTTCCCCTTGCCAGAACCTGACACACCAACACGCACAAAACACTGAACGTAAGCTAACCCTTATTGATAATAACATAGCATGAGAGCAAATACTACTTGGGATGTTTCACATCCCCACTTGAAACCTACAAAGCTGTTCAAACTGTTAACTGGTCCCAGAGTATGCTACACGTCGTGTAAGCAACCCCTGATGCTTACTTGGGTATATTGGGTGATATTTCCGGATTAAGCTATGTTTTAATCCGTAAATATTGTTTATTCTACATTAATTTCATGCGTAAATGATCATATATTGCACCTAATTGGTTATGTTGGGATGATTGCAGGATCAAAGTGCTGAAATAGCGCGAGCTACCCTGTGCATGGATCTTCGATTTTTCTTTATCTCTTGCTCGTTTTCCGCATATCTTCCACTGTTTCAGCACTTTGATCCTGCAATCATCCCAATATAACCAATTAGGTGCAATATATGATCATTTACGCATGAAATTAATGTAGAATAAACAATATTTACGGATTAAAACATAGCTTAATAATAATAATTAATAATTATAAAAACTTTCTATTAGTTGTGTTCATTTTATTTTAGTAAAATTTAATTTACACATGACATTAGTCATTGTTTATGGTATTTTATATAAATACTTTAAAGGTATAAATGTAAATTTGTAAACTCTAAATCATTAATCAATTACATTTACATAATTCGGTTCTCTCGGCTCTCTCTATCGACTAATCTAAACTGAGAGTTCATATATTTGTTTGATTCTTTCAATTACTTGTTAATACCAGATCCACTTGAACCTACAAGTGGTATATACCAGAGCCAAAAGATTAAGGCCATGCGTATGGCATGGTGCCAACCCAAACCAACCCAATGCACATCAGCTGTCACATCAGCTTTATTTACTTTTTCCTTTTCAACCAAAACTCAATTCAAAACACTAGTAGCACTCAACATTCAACCAAAATCAACCCAAAATATTTTCTCTCTTCTTACCTACTTACAAAACAAAATAAAAAAAAGAAAAAAAAATGAAAAAAAGAAAAAGGTTGCAATTACTTTCGGTTTGGTAAAACCGAAGGAGAGAGAAATGGTTGGAACTCGAGATGGCGTAGAACATCTGGGATGAGGAGCTGAATCAACCCGGGTTCAGCCCGATGAGCCATATGCATGACCTAACAAACAGGTTGGTTTCCTATCCTTAACGGTTCGTCTTTTCATGTTCACTAGCATTGCACCCCGCGCAATGCGGCGGTGATGACAATAGTCTGTGCTCGAGAACATGTTTGGTTTAAAAGTAGAGTATGATATGTGTGAAATACGGTGTTAGTCAACATATTCATGTTTTTTCTATTTTTCTGATTTCTTTACTTTTTTCACAATCAACCATTTTATTAGTTGTTAAAATAGTTTTTGAAAAACATTTAAAAAATATTATTATTAAATAATTAGAGAAAAAGATACTAAAGCCTTAAAGTTGTATTGGTGTAAGTAATTTAGCCAAAATTAGATAAATTAAACAGTTGTTGTGATGTTTAATTATATAAATAGTTGTCTTAAATAAAATTGGATAATTAAGGGAATGATTGGTTAGGCTATTGCTTTAAGTGTTTGTATCTTAAGCATAAAAAATTGTACTACTTAAAATTAAGTAGTCTTAAAAATTTTAAGAAAAAGAAAATTAAATGCTTAATAATATAAATACATGCAATAGCCGTACCTTCTTTAAACCCTAATTCCTTTGATTTTGCGTGTTAATCTGAAATTAAGTCACTAGGGTTTGTTAGTTTGGTAATTTAAATTGATAGGAATTAATATCAGGAGTTTTGATTGTGATTTGTGTATTAATTGTTTGATTAATCGATCATCCCGAAGAACTGCGTTGTGCGTTGTTTTTGACCCTGCGCAGCTGAAACCATCTTACGCAGTTACACGTTTGCAGGCTTTGCTTGTACGCTGTCTTCTTTTGCTATTATTGTTGCTGGTTTCCACCGACTTAGCCTAGATTTAGATTTTTGCATGGACCATTCTGATAAAAAGTTTTTTTTTTAATCACTTTTGGTTATTAATTGTTGTCAAGAAGACGATAATCATTTCATGTGGTAATCTAGTTAGTCAATTGTTAGGCTCAAAATTTGAAAAAGTGGAGATTATTATAGTTTAAAGTATTTTTATGTAAGTACCGTAGAGATATAGATAAAGTTTTTAAACTCTAAATCATAAATTATTCATATTATGTTTACGTAGTTTGGTTCTCTCTATCAACTAATCTACTTTGAGTTCATATTTTTGTTTGATTCCTCCAGTTACTTGTTGATACCGGATCAACTTGGACATATAAATAATAATAATAATATATAATAATAATAATATATAATAATATATAATAATAATAATAATAATAATAATAATAATAATAATAATAATAATAATAATAATAATATATAAAAGACTAATTTGAAACAAATTATTAGATAATCCGGACCCTTTATTTAATAAAATATTTAATATTAGCCGTTAATTTATTTAATTTTAAAATTTTTATTTTGACTTTTTAGAGTCAAATTAATATGAATTAGATAAATATAACACTTAATTAATTCAATAATAAATATCAAAAATTTATCTTGAAACATTAATCTAACATCTAACATATTTAAAAAATCAAAAAGCAAAAAAAGGATACATCCATCGATCCATTAATTCTATCGCTTTATTTTGAATTACTTCATAGATATTTAATATTTATGGTTGTTTACAAAAAAATGTATTTAAACTATTTAATAGATAAATTTTTTCATGGTTATTTATATAGACACGTAGACTAATTTGATTAAATTAATACACTGAATTTTTATTATTGGATTTGTCATAATATTTTATTTTAGGAATCATTTCGAAAATGATGTCATAACTTATCACTTCAAGTACCTTCTTTTTTTGTTATTTTGTTTGCTATCGTAATTTGTTATTATTTATATATGGGGTATTTATTATCGATATGTGTATTTATACATGGGGTATTATTTATTTAATTATTTGTTTATAATGTTTGTATGTTTTACAATGTTTACAATATAGAAAATTTAAAATTCACTTTAATCATCCCCGTGTTTATACACGGGGTATTAAACTAGTAAATATATATAAGACTAATTTGATAAAATTTATTAAATGATCTGAGTCATTCATTTAAATAGATATTTAAACTTAATCATTCATTCACTTAAAATTAAAAAATTAATTTTGACTTTTTAAAATCAAATTTATTAGAGATAATTTCATATATGCCCTTAATAAATCATATAATATCACATTTGCCCACCTTAATTTACAAATATCATATACCTTTTATAATATTTTAAATTATCATATTTAACCATTTCTTAGTTTTACCATTCAAAATTTTTTTATAATTATTTAATTTCTTTTTAATTATAACAAATAACATTTAACTTTATTACCCTTAATTGTAAAAATAATGATTGATGATTTATATAAGAAATACAATCACATCTCTTTATGTTTCTGCTGTCAAGTCTACACTCCCGCTCGCATCGATGTTTCCACCGCTCGTTAGAGTGTTGATGTCGCATGTCGTTATTTTTTTAAAATCCTCATCTAATTCGCATTTTATTATTATTTAATACGTTTTTATTAATGTTTAATATAAACCAACTCGTGTATCACACTGACATTTAGACTAGTAATAATAATAAAACAAGTACATACGAAATTTTCATTAATTAGTACTAGCAGAGTACCCGTGCAATGCTGCGGCGACAATAGTTTCCGTTTTGCAACATATCTTTTTAAGAATGTAATGATATGTTATTCGTTCGATTCAATGTCACAAAAATTATTTCAGCATGTCCGTTTTTTCAAACTTTCTTATATTTGTATCAACTGTTTTATTAATTTTAAAAATAAATTCTAAAAGACATTAAAAAAGATTTATATTTTTAAATTAAGGAGAGAAAAGTTAATAAGATTTTGAAAATTAAGTGGATATGAGTGGATATGTGTTTGTGTAAGAGAATGTATTAGTGGAAAAATATATTTTAAATAAACAAAAAGTTAAAACAAATTAGGAGAGTGAAATAGTTAAATATAAAGTGATGAGATTAATTTAGATATAAAGAAGGAGTTTGATTAAAGTAGTCTTAATAATTTGAAGATTATATATTATGCATAATTGTTTGAACTATAAAATGTAAGTAGTTTTAATAATTTAAAGAGAGAGAAAAATAAATGTATTATAAAATAGTAAAGGTAATATGTCCCATTTATAAATATGTAACATGTCTTTTTCAACCAATCTATAGTTTCAAATCATTACATAAAACTATGAAAATGATTAGAGTAAATTACAAAAATCGTCCTTGTGGTTTACCAAAATCACACTTTTCGTCCTTTATAATAAAAAAACTAGACCAATGATCCTTGTGGTTGACATTTTTTAACACATTTGGTCCATTAGACAAACGGCCGCTTGTTTTTCTGTTAAGGCCCCCTCATGTGCCTTGCACATGAGTGTATTTTGGTCATTTTACCCACTTATCCATGTTTTCAAACAAAGACAAACAGATTCCTTGTCATCCCTCAAAAGTCAAAAGTCACTATCTCTCTCTCTCTCTCTCAAACATAAACAGATTCCTCTCTCTCTCTCTCTCTCTCACACACACGCGCTTTCTCTCTCTCTCTCTCTCTCTCTCTCTCAAATTGGAGCCACGTCCACTACAGGCGAGATCCTTGTGGAACCACCACCACATTCTCTCTCTCTGAAATTGAAATCCTCCATGACTTTCTCTTTCTCTAAACGGGAACCACCACCACCAGCGTCGTAACCCTAGTCCACCATATCCGCCGCCACTTCCACCGTTACCTATCTCGGTGACTCCACCGCTACCCTTGTCGTCGAGTTCCGCCAGCGCGCAAAGCACTCGTCTATTCAGGTTTTGTCGAACAACAGATCTTGGGATATAGGGTTTTCTCCAAAGACCACCGTCGCCTGTTCACAACCACCATGTCACCGCCCCCCCCCCCCCCCCTCCATTTGGTAAACCATGGGAAACCATGGAAACGATTTATGTAATTTACTCAAATGATTATGTAAGTTGATCACCATTCCACTGCAAATTTAGTTGATGGGTGAGCATTGTTTGATCAAACCCAGTTAAAAAAAAAGTTTAATGTTAGTTTCCACTTGACATGTATCTTTAAAGAAATTTAATTCTACTAAAGCTATTAATAGTGTTATAAATGAGAATGAGAATGAAAGACTAAATCATAGTCGTCCAATTCCCCCTCTTTCAATGTATTGCCTACCCATGAATTCCTTACATGCACTTTGTCACACTCTATCCGCTCACGTTCTCCATCCATAAATTCTACTTAAAAAATAAACGGCCGAGATTGATTCTCTAATTCTCATTGGATCTGTTCATTCATATCCATGATAATAATTTTACTAACACATAGCTTCCAATTTGAGGCTCTACTAATAATCCTTTCTTATTATATAACTGTTCTGTTTATCCTGGGCAGCTCTAAGCCGCTCATAAAACTGTGGTACTATCTTTACATTCGATCGTGTGCTGAGTCCTCTCACTCTAATTAATCTCGTCCCAACAAATAGGAGTTTATACTTCCCATCATACATCATCTGGTACTAGATATGCTACTACTCAAATGTAACTGTGATCATACTGGATCTCTATTAATGTATATATGTATTTCAACTATCACTTAAGTCAATTATACATGTTCTGAGCATATATCTCTGTGTTTATATATTCCTCTCACTCTGTCCAACCCTACAAGGGTGGAATACTGTATTAAGATATAACTTAATTCCCTATCTTTCTGAAATTTACTCCGGAACTTAAAGATAACTGAGTATCTCTATCTAAATCATTATACTGTCATTTTATATCTAACTGCTACTTTTCATAAACTTTCTGATACTCTGCTCTAACCTATAGACAATTCAAAATTTTCTTTACCTTCTTTGCTAAATCATATTATGTTTCTGGCTACTAGTATTTTCTGTTCATATCTCTCGACCAACTTGGACCTTAATCTTTAAATAGACTTTTTCTCCTGATCACCCTCTCTAACTGCTTCATTCTGTACTACTTTAACTTGATCGAATATCGAAGTGATGTCTGGCATTCTTACTTGAGGTATCTGTATCTTTAGGGTAGCTGACTTAATGCTAAAGACATATTTACTAAATTAACTTTCCTACTACTACTAGTTTCAAAACCTGAATCAAATAATCGCTTCATACTTGTAAGGAGTCATATTCTGAAAACGTCCTTGATTCTATCCTACTCTCTGACTTTCATCTGATGGTACTCTGACCACAACTCTATCCCTGAAAACCATTCTACACTCTGAACTAATCCAACAGATTATCTACTTCTTAAACTGGGTACCGATTCTTGTTTGCAAACTTATAGTGTCCTCTGTAATCTATACACATTCTGACTAGCTATTTCCTTTACGACCACTTGTATTAACGTGCCCCACGGTGAACTAATGGATCGACTAACCCTTCATCTGTTAACTATTAGTTTTGAATCATCAATTCTTACTTCTCTGGGGGCTAATCTGTACAATATTTTAACTCCTTGGTTCTATTCCTAACATAATACTAGTACTAAGTTCTATTTATCGAACCCTAGAATTACTGATAATTCTTCTAGAAATATATCTGGGTAGTCACCCCTACTGGTATCCTTTAAATTTACTATGACTATCTGTCCATACTACACTTTTCCACATAATCAAGACAGGTTATACAATCGCACACCAAGTACTTTTTCATTTTGCTGACAAGAGACTGAAATACTGACTCTCTTACTATCACCTCTGTTCAATAGTTCTTCCCCACTTGGGGCCTGAACCCGCACTGCCCTCTGATCTCTGAATACTTGAACTTGTTTCTAACTCAATCAATCAATACTAACAACTGCTTAAAACTCTTCCATCGCGATGGGTATACATTCAATGGAAAACTGTTAAATGTCTGTCTCTTTAACCTTGTACCAATCTGTACTATCACAATAGTGGTCTTATCATTTGTTGTATCTACTTGCTACCACATTAGGTCTAACCTTTACGTCTTAAACCATAGACTGGAGAGCTCTGCCCGTAACTAAGGCATCCCTACTTTCTAACACTTACTCTCGTTATAACAAAACTAGGCTAAATAATTAACTGACTTACTCTGTGCGACTAATAACTTTAGGCAATAATGTCTAAACTAGTAAACTGGTAGCACACTTAGAACAAACTATTTCAAATCTTTGGTCACATGCCTCTACTTTTCACACTTCGTATATCTGAGTGGGGAACTAGCCCTCCATGCTGTAGTACAAACTTCGGCTTATTATTTAACATTGTCACTGACTTAACCTTTCTCTTTGGGTTCACTATTCTCTGCTTTCTCAACTACTTCTCTTTTCTTCCATGTAAGACTTATCATCTCACCCACTTCGTTGCGAATAACTGCCATTAAACTTCCCACGTATCATTTCTAACATCAGACTATACCACTGTAATTACAAAACTTCTATACCAAGTCACTCTGAACAAAACTACATATTCTTAACAATTTCTAGGTGATGTCATTCACCAACTTTATCTTCTTATCATCAGATTCTAGATTATTTTTGTGATCTGTTCTATACAAGCTTCTAGTACTGCTATACTCTTAACAACTCTTTAAACTAAGTCTATGTCATAGTCTCAATCTATGTTTCTAACTTTCTCCACATCAACATGGTCTACCAGTCTTTCACTGTCTCAAACAATAAGTTCGATACGTACATAACTTTTCTCCCTGGTTGACACCTACTAATACGAAAAATCTCATTCCATCCCTATTAATCATCACTACTCACAACTGGATCTAAAATCTTCCCTCTAACGAGGTAATTTCGCATACTGAACAATCTTTACACATCTACCCTTGCATTGAGTTCTTTCTTAGCTTTAATTCTTACTAATGGTTTAACTGTAACTTATACTGCTGTATCCATATACTACAATAACATAACTTTCTTTTCCTTCTAAAACTTACTCAACCACTTAGTTGATAATATCTAAAACGTTGTTTATAGGACTTTGCTCCACTTTATCACTACTATCTACTTTACTAAACTGGTCTCAAAATCTTGCAATCCATCTGTAACAACTCCCTCTAAAGGGTTTACTTATAGGTCTATTGGTTTAAAATAAGGATTGCATCTGTAAAATAGGTAATTCTGATCTTCTAAAGTATACTAGCCTCAGGCTACTTTATCTAACTCGTACCAACTTACCACATACTATAAATTCATAATCAGATATCTTTAACATATACTACTAAACAACTTTCTCTGTTTCTCATGATAAGGTATGCAATATTATCAATACTACATTTATCTCATTTTCTGTTCTTATCTGATTCACACATACTGTACTATCACGTATCACCCCTCACTTGATTCACAAGGTACTGACATGGCAATCTTAAGCTCAATTGCATATCACATGTTCTTCACATACACTGGCCAGGCGTTGTGAGGAACATATTATACATAATTGTTCTTAATACCGTTGCGGAATACCCCGATTCACAAGCTTAGGTCACGTATTAACATAACTAATTACACCTGTTAAACATTTTTCTTTTCTCTGGTATTATATAGGCATATGGTCATTTAGCACTTAACCACATAACTATTACACCACATAAACATTACTACTCATGCTCAATCTGTAAAACAGATAACAATTCATAAACCTCTACTAACCGTATGTTCACCAAGGCTACTGCCCCAGGGATAGCTCCTCTTAACCTCAAAACCACGGTTTAAGTTCAGACATCATACTCGTGTGTGCCCAAATCTCTTAAACCTTGGCTCTGATACCAAGTTGTAACACCACTTTTCTAAAATAGCTTTTAAAACTCTATTACTACATAATTAGCACTCTAAAACATCTGAGTTGACGGAAATCAGGTTTAAATCACTTTAGTGCTAACTACTACTCAAAAGCAGTGTTAAAATTACTCTTTTCCAAAAGCTTGGAGCTATCCGACACAGAAGATTACTGGGACCTTACCCTTGCTGGAAATTGGTTACCTGCATGCACAACATACTAAAACATAAGCTTTCGCTTAGTGAGCATACATACTGAACATATAAACACTTATAACATGAATAACTCTTCTGGGGATATCTCACATCTAAGCTGAACACCTGCAAAACTTATTCAAACTATTATCTGGTCCAGGGTATGATCACACCTCGCGCGTAATCAAATCCGTGACACTCTGTTTAGGTATAAGGATCTCAATATACCCTTATCTCTGTACTGAATAATATATCTAAGTGCTATTAAACCTTGAAACAATAATCTCAACTCATAACGTAAACATGTCATAACACTGATCTCATACTGTTCACCTTGTGCATATTTGTATACTAATCATACTAACTACTATAACATAGTACTACTGAATCTCATATAATCATTCACATATCAAGCATTCAATTGATATACTAATCATTTAAAGCATATACATATGCTAATCTGATTAAAGGTAAGTACACTCACCTTAGCCGCAAACAAACAGCTATTCTCGATCGCTGAAACGTCAACTCATATTGCCTACAAGCAATAAACAATACTGAGTTAACTTCTGAACACTACGCACGAGATGAACACACTACGCACAAGATGGGCTTCACTTCGCACGGCTAAAACTCATCATGTTCTTCCACTCAAATCTTGAACAACTCGAAATTAATGATACCAACAGGTTCTAAAACATAAAGAATTCTTACCTTTTGCTTCTACTTCGCTATAACAAACAAAATCAGCTATCCTCCTCTTGATTTCTTGCTAAGAATCTCAATTTTAGTGGCTATGTGTGTGTGAACGTAAATGAGATTTTGGTTACTGCTTGTTTGACTTCAAATGAGTCAAAGAGACTCATAAGTATCCACTAGTTTAGAGAAATCACAAAACAGCCCCTGGACTTCTTTAATTTTCTAACTTGGCAAAACTAACCCCTCAACTTTAGTAAATAAAGATTACACTAAACACATAAAGGCAACTTGTTAAACATATACAATACTTAACACGTCACTTGCTATAAACTCATATTTAAGAATTTACGAACTTTAGGGTGTTACAATATATATATATATATATAGGGGAGGGTTCATGCTAGAACCGTTGTTAGTGCGAGATCCGCGAGAACCAATCCCAGCCGTTCCTTGGATATGGGAAGTATCATGGATAGAGAGCGTGGAGAGATAGAGTGTGGCAGGGTGTATGTGATGAATTAATGGGTGGGCAATGACATTGAAGGAGGGGGAATTGGACGGCTTAGATTGGTTCTCGCGGTTCTTGCGTTAACAACGGTTCTCGCATGAACTTTTCTCTCTCTCTCTCTCTCTCTCTCTCTCTCTCTCTCTATATATATATATATATATATATATATATATATATATATATATATATATTTATATTTATATATCGGTTTGGTTCGGTTAAAATAGTTAACGTAACAATCGTAACTATAATTGAACTAAAACTTTCGGATCTTAAGAAAAACCAAAATCGAGCGTTCGGTTAATCATTTGGTTCTTTTAGGTGTTTTAGGTTATTTCAATTAACTCGATTATGGTTTGGGTTTCTAATTTTTCTACTCACCCATACTTATTTGTTTGAGTTGAGAAATCTTAACATAGAAATCTTCAAGTTCCTCACACTTAGGACTCCTCCCACCATGTTTCTAAGTGTTGTACATCATGCAATTTTGAATGAAAATCTTCCTTCTAAAAAACCCACAAGCTAGCGCACCTGCTAGTTAACTTTGTGGGAAATTCTGGAAAGCAACCTGTGAAGATTCTTAATACTAGATGCATGAGTAAGTTGTACTCAAAACTTTGAATATTGTACAACCATACTTTGATAATGGAAAAGAATGTGATTCTTACTTAATATATATACCCAATTTAGTAGATAAATGCACTACTACAAAAAAACATATTTAGGCTCCCCTATTCAGACCCGGTTTTTTAAAAAACCGTCTAAAACCGGGCTAGAAAAGCCAAACGCGTGTTTTTTTAAGATTCAGACCTGGTTTCTTAAAATAAAACCGGGTCTGAAGGTCTGGAAAACATTCAAGCCCGGTTAATTAAAAAAAAACCGGGACCAAATCTTAGGT
The DNA here is from genome assembly GCA_947179395.2 of Pulicaria dysenterica. Lineage (NCBI taxonomy): Eukaryota > Viridiplantae > Streptophyta > Magnoliopsida > Asterales > Asteraceae > Pulicaria > Pulicaria dysenterica. The sequence continues at coordinate 9,371,305 of OX359291.1, read as the reverse complement.
TTGAGTGGATCAAGTAATGCATAAGTACAATCAGACCCTGGTTTTTACAAACAAACCGGGTCTAAAACTTCAAATTGATTCAGACCCTATTTTTATTATAAAACAGGGCCTAAATATTTAGGGTTTTCACTTATTTTCCCACCCCGCCTCACATTTCCCAAATTTATTTTCAACACTTCTCATCTTTCCGGTGTATCAAATTGTCGACCACAAAAGAAGAAGAAGAATCCTGTTGATTCTCATTCTCACGACGAAGACGAAGCCGGCCTTGTTTCATATCTGTGCTCGATCCAAAGGTAAGACTCGTCCTCAATTCTAGCTGTCGAGTGTTGTCGAGTGTTTCAGATCTGTCGACGAAGACGAAGCCGAAGCCGACCTTGTTTCAGATATGTGCTCGATTCAAAGGTAAGACTCGTCCTCGATTCTAGCTGTCGAGTGTTGTCGAGTGTTTCAGATCTGTCGACGAAGACGAAGCCGACCTTGTTTCAGATCTGTGCTCGATTTAAAGGCAAGACTCGTCCTCGATTCTAGCTGTCGAGTGTTGTCGAGTGTTTCAGATCTGTCGACGAAGACGAACCGACGAAGACGAAGCTGCTCGTTAAAGTATCCATCCCGAATTGAAGAAGTAGGAACATGTTCATGTCATCAAGTGTTCATCGAAGCTTACCTATGGAAGACTTCAACTGTGAGTCTGTGATTTCAATGTCATCTCCCATATCAGTTAAATCTCTGTTGTAATTATTTTGAATTCATTAAATTCCCAGATGTATTAATAATAGTTGAATGGATGAACAAGTGGGTTTGTTGAGCACGGTTACTCATGATCTAAGTGGATGAAGACATAAAAAAATTAGGATATTAACCCCTGGATTATGAAATTGATATTAGTTTCTTAATGGTATAACTGGGCAGAAGCAAATTATAAACTAAAAATAATACACAATTTGATTTTTTTATTAAATGAATAAGAAGCTTAATGGATGTTAGGTATGATATAAGTATCATGTTTAATTGAGTTGAATGTTGGCTTGTGATAGCAGGAAACAACAATAAATAATTTTTTTTTAAATGATTTTCAGGCCCGGTTAATTAGCTAAATAACAGGGCTTAAAAGAGAACATTTGAACGTTATAAAGAAACATTCAAGCCCTGTTTTTAAATATAAAACCGGGCTTAAAAGTGACATTTAGACCCGGTTTTTTAACCGGGTCTGAATCCCCGACTTTCAGGCTCCCCCTTTCAGACCCCCATCAAAACCGGGTCTAAAGGTCTTAAAAAACCGGGCCTAAATGTCTTTTTTGTAGCAGTAATGAAGTCCTTGAATGACCAAGACATATATATCCACTATATATGCTAAGTAAGTCATGGTGTATAAATAATAAATCCATCTTATACTTTTAAAAGAATGGATCATGCACAATAAGTTTGAGTGTGGAAACAAAACTAAAAACTTAAGCTTTACCAAACGTAACTACGATACGTTTGTTAATGGGATACAATACTAGTATACTACAAACGGAATTTGGAAAAGTTTGATAAAACTTTATTATATAAATTAAAAAATATTAGGAAGGATGCTTGAAATTCGAATTTTTTACTTTATGGTCACAAATGGCTTAGATTTCACAATTTGTAGAGTATAAGATTCAGCGTATCCAACCAGCTGGTGAGGAGCTGGTTGATACGTGAGAACCATCTACAATTCTACATCATTGCCTTCACTCCCTTAACCCTCCCCTCCCCCTCCCCCAAATTAAGTTGGTACAAACTCACCCTAGATTTGACTTTTTATTTATATTTTTTGAGTGTATATATATATATATATATATATATATATATATATATATATATATATATATATGTGTGTGTGTGTGGGGGGGGGGGGGGTTGAGGGGGATAGATGTGGGTTTACAGACTTACAGTGATAAGCGTAAGATGAAGGGGGGGGGGGGGGGGGGGAGGAAAAATAATATGCTACTGACATGGCAATGAGAATGAGGGGGATTGCACATGGTCTAAGGCCACCTGTAGCGTCCGGCCTAAAGGCTTCAATTGTGGCTTCGGGTTGGTTGGGTTGAAGCTAAACACTGGTATGCCCCTCCCGGCCTTCCCCATGCAACCTGATCGGGTAAGCGATTCTAGTCCAGGAACCCGAAGCACTCGTCTCTTCTTCTCTTTGTATCTCTCCTATCTTTTCACTTTAATATATATTTATTAATAAATTTAAATAAAAATAAGATAATGTTAGGTTAGACTATATTAACTTTTGGATTAAAATGAAAATAATAAAAGAGGGTGAAGTAGTGTTGATCTGATATTCGGTTTATATAACCCGGATTATGTATCGTACAGATGGTCTAATCTCATATTTAGATCCCCCGAGGATAACCGTCTCGAACTTTAAATTGTATAAAAAGTTTAAGAGATGTGATATATCTTTATTCTTTATCCTTCTAGTCAGGCCATGAGTATAGTCTTAATCAACCCAAATATCACATCATCTGTAACATTATTTTTTTTACTTTTTCCTTCTCAACCCAAGTAGTAACCAACTCAAATCAACCCAAAACCCAAGTACCAACCAATCCAAATCAACCCAAATATTTTCTCCATCCTTACTCACTCTACAAAACAAAAAAAAAGAAGGAATCATCGGGTTAGTCGGGTGCATGTACCCAAAATGGGAAAAGGAGGAAGGAACCTGAAACCTCCATAGGGGTGTTCCCGATGAACCCAAGACAACCCGAAGGGGGAAGCCGAAGACTATATGTGTGGCCTTATGCTTCTACTTACAAGATCAACATAAGTGTTACAGTCAATGAATAAGATAAAGAAAGAAAATTACTAAAATCTATATGTCATAATGTAGTGATTTGGAGAATAAAGAAGGATAAAAAGTTAAAAGAAAATATCATTTTTGAGGTTTAAATAAAGGGTCTACTTATTTTGTGTGGATAATGATGATTCACCTTGTTACAGTCGGACCGATAGTCCATGAAGGCTATTTATATTTTGTAAATGGTGTTATTAGATATATCATAACAAAGAGGGTTAATTTAGATTTTTAACAGATTTAAAATATCTAATTTTTATAAAAAGAGAGATAATTTGTTTATAATATTTTTTGACAAATATAATAATTTGTAGACCTCATAAGACCATGCGTAGCGGTGCTCGGGTTGGCTTTGGGTACATGTTTAGTCCGCTGGTGTTGAACTGGGTTACCCGAGAGATACACTGCCGAAATATTATCACAATAGACCACGGTGGCTTGGCGCAGAGGGACATGTAGCTCAAGAAGAAGATTGCGAAGCCAGCTAGCTTCAGCTACGGCATTAGCGACGCCTCTGTATTCGGCTTCGGCACTAGAGCGCGACATGGTAGTTTCTGCAAGAGATGGGAAGCAGAAGCAGTGATAATAATATCGTCAACATATAAAAGCAAATAAGCCATATCAGAACCCTGACGATAAGCAAATAAAGAGTTGTCACAAGTACTGCTGCGAAAACCATTTGCTGTAATGTATGTGGCAAACCGGTTATACCAAGCTCGAGGGGCTTGCTTAAGCCCATATAAGGATTTCCGCAGTCAGCAGACATGGTGCGGGAGGTTCTTATCAATAAACCCCGGTGGTTGATGCATATAGACAGTCTCCTGAAGGTCGCCATGTAAGAAGGCATTCTTGACATCAAGCTGATGGATAGGCCATGATTTGGAGACCGCTAGACTAAGTACAGTGCGAATGGTAGCGGGTTTAACAACCGGGCTAAATGTATCATCGCAATAAATGCCCACTGTTTGATATTTACCATTAACCACCAAGCGGGCTTTATATCGCTGTAGGGTACTGTCTGCATGAAACTTGTGGCGATAAAGCCACATGCATCGAATGATAGGCCGGTCAAGAGGACGTTGTACAAGTTCCCAAGTATCATTTGCTTTTAACGCACGATATTCATCGGTCATAGCATGCAACCAATTTGGATCCATAAGTGCCATCTTATAGGTGGAAGGCAAAGGTGAGATGGAGGAGACCGGGTCATAGGTGGAGGTGGTATGAAGGTTAAGCGGAAGACGTGGTTTGAATATGTCATGTTTAGATCGGGTGGTCATGGGGTGGTGAGAAGTAGACGGCGGAGAAGGAGGTGTCGGAGGGGAAGGTGGCGTTGGGGATGAAGGCGACGGGGGTGATGGAGGTGGCGACGGGGATGTAGGGGGTGAAGGAGGTGGTGGGGAGGAAGAAGTGGAGGGTTGGAAGAACGAAGGAGGGATGGAGGTGTCGTCAAGGAAGTGATAGGACGATAGTTGTGGTGGAGTTGAGAAAGGGAAAGAATGTTCATCAAAGATGACATGGCGGGAGAGGATGACCTTGCCTGAGCTAAGGTCGAGACAACGGTAACCCTGAAAGCTAGAGGGGTACCTGAGAAAAACACAACGGGTGGAGCGAGGTTGAAGTTTGTGAGTGGTGGTGGCGGAGGTATTCGGGTAACAAGCACAACCGAACACTTTTAGATGATTGTATGTGGGATGGCAGAGGTAGAGGGCGAAGGTGGGGGTGTGAAAGTGGAGTTTCTTGGTTGGTAAGATGTTGTGAAGATAGGCGGCGGTATGAAGGGCTTCTACCCAAAACGTGTTCGGGAGGTTGGCGTGTGTGAGGAGAGCATGAATAATATCGTTTAAGCGACGAATCATGCGCTCGGATTTACCGTTTTGAGGAGAGGTTTGAGGGCAAGCGAAGCGGAAAAGGATGCCATGAGAATGAGCAAAAGATTTGAATTCATTATTGTCGAACTCTCCTCCTAAATCGCATTGAAATGTCTTTATTTTGCGGTTGAATTGAGTTTGGATAAGTTGATGGAATTTGGTAAAGTTGGTGAAAGTTTCTGATTTGAATTTTAAGGGATAGATCCATACATATTGGGTGAAATTATCGATAGTATTTATAACCAGACTTGCTAATAATAGGAGAAGTCCAAAGATCACAATGAATGATATCAAATGGTGCAAAAGTAATAGACACGGAATCATAAAATGGCAATCTTATACTTTTCGATAATTGACATAAAAGTGTTTATGGTATTATCCTTCAATGAATAAAGTGTACATAACAAACCCTTTATATAGGGAAGAGAATACAAGGATAGAATCCTCTAAAATAGGAGATATACACAACTATCTAAAATACAAGATATGACTAAATATATATACAAAACATATATACGGCTAATAGGAACATCGCAACGGGTTGTTTGGGTTCGTCACCTTTTTCTCCCCTTCGGGTCCTCCAAACCAAGAGCTATTTGCAGCTTTTTAATTTTTCTTTTATTTTTTGGTTTTGTAGAGAAAGTGAGGAAAGAGAAAAATATTTGGGTTGTTTTAGTTGTTTGTTACTTGGATTTTGGTTTGAGTTTGAGTTGAAAAGGAAAAAGTAAGAAAACCTGAAATGGTATTAGGTTGATTTAGGTTCAAAAAGGTGCTACTTATGCCCTAATGTGTGTGATTATATATTGACAATTGATGAGGGGTGTGTGTGAGAGAGAAAGTGTGATAGGGTGCAATTAACAATATCTTTTTTAAAATAAGAAATAATTTATACATAAAAAGTTTAAAATTAACCATGCACAACACTCATAACAATTGTACTCTTATAAAAATATGATATATATACACTATATTATAAAACATTTAACTTTCTCTTACTTAAAAATTTTAAGACTACTTAATTTTATGTAGTATAATTTTTTTTGCTTAAGATACGAACACTTAAAACAATAGTCTAACCAATCATTCACTTGACTATCTCAACTAATTTAAGACAATTATTAACTTTAATAAATCATTAAACATCACAAAAATTATTTAATTTATCTCATGATGGCTAAATTACTTACAACAATACAATTTTAAGACTATAATATTTTTTTCTCTAATTATTCAATAATAATATTTTTTAGTTGTTTTTCAAAAACTAATTTAACAACTAATAAAATGGTTGATTGTAAAAAAAAGTAAAGAAATCATAAAAGGTAGAAAATACATAGATATGTTGACTAACATCGCATTTCACATATCATACCATACATTCCAAACCAAACATGTTATCGAGCACAAACTATTGTCATCCCCGCCGTATTGTGCGGGTGCAGTGCTAATATATATATATATATATATATATACATACTAGCATCGTACCCGCGCAATGCTGCAGGAACGAATAATTTTTATTTTGCAATATGTCATTTTCTTGAATGAGTAATGATATATTATTCGTGAATATCACAAAATAGTTTTCTAGGACAACATGTCCATTTTTTAATTTTTCTTTTATTTGCATCAACTAATTTAATAATTTTAAAAATAAATTCTAATACACATTAAAATAAGTAAAAATATTTTTATTTATGAAATAAGAAGAGATAAGTTAATAATATTGTGAAAATTGTGTTGATATAGGTGGATAATTATGTTTGTGTGAGAGTATATTTTAAATAAATAAAAAATTAAAGTAAATTAAGAGAGTATGAAATGGTTAAATATTGAGGGGATGAGATTATTTTAAATAGAATGGAAGGTTAAGATGTTGTTTTGATTGAATTTTAAGAAGTCTTAAAATTAAAGAGGAGATAGAATGTTAAATGGTTTATATAGTAGTATAGAAATATATATGTATATATTAAATCCATACATTTTATTGTTAAAATTATTATATACAAATGCTGACCCTTTTAAAATATGGGTGTTAATTGCATATCCCTCTCACACATTTTATGAATTCTATCCATAAATAAGAGTTTAACTATCCAGTGACAATTCTATCCATAATCTAAAGGAATTAAAAAAAATTTCACATGATTTCACATATACACCCAAGCTTATACGCAATTACAGTCGATCTCGCTATTGATTTCTGCTTGAAACATCGATGATACCTCCACGAACCAAACACACGAAAGAACTAATTCTATTGGAATCATTCCAATTCCAATTCCAATTCCTTAACGAATTACAATACTTGTGAATTTAATTCCGCGAACCAAACGAAACCTTAAATACTAATTCATGTCCACAAATACCTAAAAAAACACACACACTAGTTACCTTTAGCCTAATATCCTACACGTTACATCCTCAGTACTCTTGTGTCTAGCATCATGTCTCGTTATAAGACCATGGTTAAAAAAGGATAATCAAAACCTTTAAGACAATCCTAGACAATTCCTTACAGCATAATCATGAACTCATGGTTGCTCTACATTAATGATTATCATATAGAACTTAATTATTAATTCTTTTTTCTTATATTTTCTCTAAGTAGAGTAACAAATAAAAAATATATAAAATAGAAGGATATAAATATGCTCTTGGTTAATATGTATTTTGAGATGTTTTCTTCCTGGAATCACAATGTTATGAGTTGGAAAGGGATAAGGCTTGATCCATTGGAGGAAAGTAAGATAGATAGATTGATAGTCATGGTAAAACTGACGTACTGTGAATTGAATGTAGGCGGGCACTACATACATACGTACTGCCGCTTTATATATATATATATATATATATATATATATATATATATATAGGGTAGGGATATAGGAAGAAGGAATTAAAAATGAGAAGTCTAGGAAGCAATCTAGGCCTTTGATCAAATTTAATCTAAGATTAGGATGATTAGTGGCATTTTAGTAAATAAAATTAACTTTAAGTGGGAGGGGCACTAAAAAAGGTGGCTGGAGGGGTATTTAAGTCATTACGCGCAAGAGTGGGCTGAGTAAAAAAACTAATACCCCTTCAAACTTTAACCAATCATAACTTTTATATAGTAAACTTTTTTTTTTAAAAAATTGCACCATTAAAAAGATAAAATTATACTCTTTCATTTGATACCAGTCTTGCATATATTTTTTTATTTTTTATTTTTTTTAAAACTATGTTGCACAAAATTTACACTGTGTTGCACTAATTTCGTACTGTAAGGCATATTACTTTGGTGCACGCATTTGGCGCTGTGTTACACAACTTTTACACTATATTACACAACGTTAATTTGTTGCACTGCTTCGGAAAAAAAACGTGCAACGCAGTGTAAAGATTGTGCAACGTTGTGTTGTTAATACATTAGGTAAAATGCTAACTTTGAAAATTCGTATCTCGCTTATAATACATCCGTTTTGGGTTATTCAAAAAACTGTAGAAAGTATACATCAAGATCTATAACTTTTATTTGGTAAGTTTTTGACGAATCAAACTCGATTTTGGTCAAAATTACGGTCAAATTGTTGAAAAAAATAGAAAAAAACCAAAAAATTCGTATCTTGCTCATACTACATCCGTTTTAAATGATTCGAAAAACTGTAGAAAGTGTGCACTAAGCTCTACAACTTTTATGTTTTAAGTTTTTGACGAATCAAACTCGATCTTGGTCAAAACTAGGGTCAAAATAGTGAAAAAAATAGAAAAACTGTGTATTTGATGTGTAACACAGTGCGAATGTTGTGCAACATATTAATGTTGTGTAAAATAGTGTAAAGTTGTGTAATAGAGCGCAAAATATGTGCAACATAGTGATATGACTTACAGTGCGAAATTGGTGCAACACAGTTTAATATTGTGCAACATAGTTCAAAAAAAATTAAAATATGCAATACTGGTATAAAATGAAAGAGCATAATTTTATCTTTAAAGTGGTGCAATTTTTTTTAAAAAAACTTTAGTATATAAAAGTTATGGTATGTTAAAGTTTTAGGGAGTGTTTAGGTTTTTGGCATAACTCGCTCTCCTTTTCAGGAGAGTGGCTGCCACTCTCCGCGCGCAATTACCTTTATACCCCTCCAGCCACTTGGACATGTGTCATCTCCTCCTTGCTTCCTATGCTTCTCTCCCAAAAAAACTTCTTCATTGATCCTATACCTATATATATATATATATATATATATATATATATATATATATATATATATATAATAATAATAATAATAATAATAAGGTGAGGGAGGGAGGGAGGGAGGGAGGGAGGGGGGGGGGGGGTGGGGAGAGAGAGAGAGAGAGAGAGAGAGAGAGAGAGAGGAGGGAATGTACGAAGTGGAAGGAAAGCACGTGTTTAAAGAATGGCCACGACAGAAGACACGGATAAAACAGGCGACTAGACGCGTGTTACGGCAGGGGACTACGTTGTTACTGTCAAACCACGTGGCCTTCTTACATTCGTCCCTTTCGACGTCGGTAAACCTCTATCTCCACTTGCCACTTGTTGCATTTATCACTTCCCTTTTGCCAGCTTGGCCTCTGCCTCTGCCCAACATCAATCCCATTCAATTCAATAATACCTTCTTCATTCTTTACGCTACTTTTTGACTTGTTCAGTCTTGCTGCTAAAAATCTAACCACGATATTATTACATAATAAAGTGTTTTACGGACTTGGTTGTTGCACACTTATTTCATTACTTCAATTAAAAAATAAGTTTGAAGATGCTTTTTATAGTTTGACAATAAGCATCTAACTGTTACTTATCCTCCTAATCTAGTATCATATCAGCATTTATATTATTTCCACCTTCAATTCTCTCTAACTCTCAAACCCCTATAGCCAACCCATACTTACCCTCTTAATTTTTAATTACAAAATATATGTATGAGAGAGAGAAGAAGAGGATTAAAGAAAGAAAAAAAAATCAGAACCCTCCACCATTCCACAAACCCGTCTGGTCCATGAACCCGCCTCTACCCTGGCTGTGCGATGGCGTGCTGGCCAGGGTCAGCCCCAATCCTTTCCTACCCGCGCTCCGATGCACATAGCCTTATAGTTTTTTAGTTATAGATAAAAGATGTAGATTTAGACTAGGTTTATAGTATTTGTGTGTTCCGTTGTTAAAAAAAGAAAGTTGTATGTGTGAAGATTCTCCGATCTTAGAAACGGGAATGTGGATATCTTTCGGATAAGGAGGAGTTAAAAACTTTCTATGGTTGGTTCAAAGTTAAGTTTGATCATATATGTAAACAAAATCAATGGGTTCGTAACTAATATTTTAACTAAATCATACTGAAATTGCACTAAAATGATACAAAAATATTTTATCAGCGCGAGAGTTGAAGCCTCTCGTATATATGTAGCTCCACCCTTGCCCTTGGGTTCCCGTACCCACATCTGAGCCCAAGCCCGCATACATACATACATATACATATATATGTATTGAAGTACTCGTATTAAATTTAACTTTTCTATGTCAGTATACATATCGATATTATCGTTTCCTTGTTTGAACGTACGTAAATGATTGTTTTCATATGACGTATTAAACATAGAGAACGTAAATAATTAATACAAGAGAAAGTGACTAAAATAATTTTGTGAAATTAACTATCTATAAAAGTAGTATATTTGAAGCTTTTTTTATGTACACATAAATATGTATATTATCAATAACATTATCTATCTTAAAAAAATACTAATTGATTAAGTTTAATGTGAAAGGGGTTGAAGGATTAATTTGGATATATTCAATATCATGTACATTTATATAAATTAAACTGTTTTGTAGATGAAGAAAAATCCCTAAATTCCCGCGAGAATCGCTGATACCGATGGGAAGCTGGCTGGGGTGAGGAACGGAGATGCGAGACGAGTGTAGTCCCCATGTACTATCATCTCAACTTAACCGTACATACGAGACGACACTACTTCAAAGATTGATAATAAACCACAAATCTAAGCTTTTATAGCTTAACAATTGCAGTTAAACTTATTTGTTTCACCTTTATAAATCCAAAGTTGTTAGGGGGGTAGTTTCCAAGTTACGAGGAATACAATAGCTTTGAAGATTTAATGATCATGTATGGGGAGTCACTTTCTTGTATTGATTATTCAACTCTTATTAAGTATCATGATGAATATCAATTTTGGATAATCCATTAAACATTGTTTAGAGACACTTGAAAATGTTCATTTTAGTAAAAATAATTGTCAAACTTGGTTACATACAATTATATAATTGTTACCGTTATTTCAAAAACACTTATGAAACAGGGTCAAAATTTTCAGCAAGTGCTGAACAAACAAAGGTAGCTTCACGAGTGCTGGAAAAATCACATAGTCAGTAACTGATCTGAAATACGTTAAGTCAGCTTTAGTGGCAATTTCAATGAGTGCTCAACATAGATTCAAACATCAAATTTGTTATCAAATCTGTTCGTATTATCATGTATAATATCCAACGTCCTATAAAAAAAATATGCTTGTGAAATCTCTTTTTGCATACTCTCCTCCTTAAATGCATTACATTCATCTCTTATTTTACTTCTTTTAATACAATTATACATGCATACATCAAACATAGTAGATGTATCTAAATCTTCTAAATTTTCTCACCATGTAAACTTCTTTCCTGGATAGCCAACTGTTAGGTCCTAAATTGTGTTCAATATATTCTAATGAAGTTTAATATTATATATGACATAGTGATAGTTTAGGGTAACTTTTATAAATACCCAAGGGGTATAAATACAAGTTTGTAAACCCTAATTATTTAAGCAGTCATAATTCACGTTCATAGTAGCTCTCGGTTCTCTTAACGTACGTATTCTTTTATCGAGAGTTCATACCATTCTGTTGATTACTTCAATTCATGTTTGATACTTGATACAATTGGGTTCTACAATTGGTATCAGAGCGTAGTAGTGGATCAAAAGGTAGCTTTTATTGATTTAAAGTTGTGTTCATAAGTCGACGCATACGTAGCTTTGAGTGACTTTGATTTTGAGCAATTAATCATATATCATGGTTCTTTCTTGAAATTGATGAATTGCTTTTGCCTATTTGGTGTTTCCGTAGGATTTGGTTTAAAAAAAAAGGAGGTTAGTGTTTTTGATTTATGAATATTATCAAGTTCTTTTTTTTTCTTTTCATCGTGACCTAGTTTTGTTCTTCATCTTCATATAGATATTTGGGCTTAGATTCCTATAGATATTTGGTGTTTGATTCAAATTGCTAGTTGGGATTGTTTAGTTTAATGTTTACTTGGCTATTGCAAGTGAATATTCTTGATTTGGTTGTGGTTTGAAGATTCAAATCGACTGGAATTAGGGTTCGTACGTTAACACCTAGCCAACTAATCCTAGCCAAGTGCTCCTAGCCAACTAATCCTAGCCAAGTGGTCCTAGCAAACTAATCCTAGCCAAGTCATCCTAGCAAACTAATCCTAGCCAAGTGATCCTAGCCAACTAATCCTAGCCAACTGAACCTAGCCAACTGAACCTAGTCAACTAATCTTAGCCAACTGGTACTGTTCTTAGCCGACCGTACTACCTAGCCAACCTTACCTAGCTAAGCTTACTTCGCTAGTTGCCTTAGCCAACCATACTTAGCCAACCTTATCTAGCCAACTATAACTAGCCAACCTCACCTAGCCAATCTTATCTAGCCAACCTCACTTAGCCAACCTTATCTAGCCAATTATACCTAGCCAACCTTATCTAGCCAATTATACCTAGCCAACCTTATCTAGCCAATCTTACTTAGCCACTTAACATTCACCTTTAATTTCCACTCAAAGATCCGAGTTTTCAAGTATCAATATTTGGTTCATGATGGCAACTAATGAAAGTGATCATTGTTCTTCATCTGGTTCTGAGGTAAGTACTACCAATTCTCAATTCATCGATATGATTCATGCTTTGCAAAATCAGATTTCACAATTAGAAAAAGATAAAGCTCATTGTCGAATCTTAGAGGCTAAATTAGACAACAATTACAACGAGTTAGTTTAGTGCAATCGAGAACTGGCATCAGCAAATGATCAATTGTCTTATGTACAAAGTAAGTTGAAACTTTGTGAAGAAAATGTTGAATATCTCACTGAAGTTAACTCTGAAATTACTGTCAAATTAAGGGATGCAGAAATTCAATGTAAAGATAATGATGCTGAGATTGATCGTTATGTTAAAGAAAGAACCCAACTGTATTCTAAAGTTAAAGAACTGGAAGATAATCTTTGTAAACGTGGTCAATCAGAACAGACTATGTTTTTGAATAAACCAAAAGACACTCAATTTTACGATGTAAAAACAGGTCTAGGTTTTGAAAACCCAAAGAACTTATCTAAAGTTTGTCGTGCTCAATTTTATGAATTTGAATTTATGGGTTGGGGTTTCACTGATTTAATGAAATTCACTGGGGCTTCAGAAGATGATGAGTTAGAAATTTCAAAAAGAGAAAATAAAGATAAAATGCAACTTCCATTTGACTACACTGAGTTAAACAAAAGTTATGAAAATCTTGAAATTTCTTCATCAATTGAATCTCCATCTACTTATTCTTCTGAAGAATTTAATCAAAAGTCAGAAAATCTTTCTGAAAAACCCGAATACTCTGATCTTTATATTCCAAGTTCTATTTTGAAAAAGAAAGTTTTTGATCTTCAAGATGAGTTAGTTAAACAAACAACAGATTTCAATGATGAAAGAAATATTCTACTTGATAGAATAGATTCTTTAATAGACCAACTCACTTCCGCTATCAACAATAAAACTGAAAAGGTCTCAAATCCTTTCGTAGACAAAGGAAAATCTGTTGTTGAACAGAATTTTCATGAGTTAATGGAGTCTGATTGTGGAGAAAAAGTCTTTAATGATCAATGTAGCACCTCTCAGCATAATCAATACGTTAAACTTCCTAACCAAGATTTGAAAGTGATGAAAGAGAAAACCTTAAGTAAAAGGCAAGCCAAGAGAGCGTTGTGGCTTGAGAAAAGAAAGAGTTTTCTAGAAGCCAAGAAAAGACACTTTCAAGAGAAAAATCATTCTGATTCTGGTAGTTGTAAGAGCAATTTTGGTCATGTGCATGGAACAACTTCAAATGCTAGAAACAGTTCTCGTTATGCAAAGACTAATGTTTCAAATGATTTTGGTTTTAATTCCAATGTTCATTCTCATGCTCATGTTAGGAACTATGAATCTTCTACTTTTGTTAATTCTTGTTGGGATGTTTTAGATAAGCCTGATGTGAAATATCCATTTAAGGTATATTCTATTAAGCACTTGATAAGGTTATCTAAAGAGAAAATTTGTATCTCTCCTCAACGAGTTAACACATTTTTGATTAATCAGAACATTCAAAAGGAGAAATTAAATCCAAACTACAAGTGGATGCCTAAAATTGAACCTGTAGTTAATTCTCCTAATCCACGTGGACCCAAATTCAAATGGGTACCAAAATCTGCATAATTTGTTTTGCAGGTAAGCCTAGAGACATTATGGAACACCACAGTTACACTCTGGAGAATATGTGAAGTCAAAACAATTGTGTGTTCAATACGCGAAGAAGTTTAAATCTCATGGCTTGGAGAAAGAAAAGTGTTCCTTGCAATTCATCACACACATCATTCTGTTCAGCATCAGCCCGAACCCGATGATCTGAGAAGCATATTTTGTAGTTTATCTTTATATGATATAACTTGTGTGTTGATGATTGTTACTTGTAGGGGGGGCACAAGTCTTCAAGACCTGCAAGTATGTAATTTTCTCAATAAATTATTTTTATGCATGCTTGTAGGGGGAGTAAATCAGAAAATTTTCACAAAAATATTTCTTTTATTCTAGTTTTAGCTTTTAGAAAATCCAAAAACATTGAAAAATCAAAAATCCAAAAACATTACAAATGTTCAAAATTATAAAAATATTTTGTTGTTTCGATCACCTCGTGCGTATTGTGTTTAGGCAGCTTGTTTACTCCTATGGTCTAGTCAGATCCGGACAGACCTACCCAAGGAGCTTCCTATTTTATAGAAGTAAGAAAAAGAATGTCCATTCATTTTGGGAAAAGATTTTAAGGGAGAAGTTGAAAAATATTCAGAGAGCTGAGGGTGAGAGAAAGGATTAAAAGAAAAGAAAAAGATCATAACTAAACAGTGTCAATCTGGGTAGCCACATCTACTATTGATTTTACACTAGTATTGAAGAAGACATCATGGACCCAGCGATGCAATGCACTAACCCCACCCAGCTACTCAATTATCTCTTAAAAGGCAATTGTTTCAACTTCACACGGAGATTTTTCACATACACAATTGACATCTCATTTGGAGATTGTTGATATTGAAAATAGGAGGACAACTACTCCGGTCCCCGACTTCTTTCGTGCACTTATTGAGTCTAGAGCCAATTGCTATATCATTCTTTTCTAGGACACTCAGTGGAATCATTTGCCTGTTTTTGTGACAATGTCGGAATATCTTGAGTAATATCTTATGATATTTACAGTGATAGATGGAAATCCTACCAGTGCTAACATCATGCCAACGCTGAACGTAGGTCACTAAGTTTATTTAAACTGACGTGTTAACGGGTAATCTATGTGATCCCGGTGTTACAATGGATGCGTAAATTGTCATATCATTATGATACAGTCATGATAAATCAAACTGAAGTCATTTTACAAGTGCATGATGATCATGATGGATCCTGACCATCATGAGGGGGAGAATCAAGTAAAAAAAAGATAATTCACTTGATTTTGAGAAAGTTCATCAAGAGTGTGCAGCCGAAGATATAATAATTCATATGTTGAGATTATTTACATGTCAAGGGGGAGCTGCTACATCAAAGCTACAAAGTTTCAAAGAAAAGAAGACAATCGTTTATAAATTTGAAAGGGAGCAATGTTCTGATAAAGTTTCAGATCTTAGTAATAAAGATCTTGAGCTACTTTCGAGGGGGAGAAAATTTTGTTTAAAGAAGTTTTCAAAGGTGGTGAAACAGCCAAACCAACATCGAATATGCACAATGCGTAATCAAGAAAGATTATTCTCGTGTACGGCTCAAGACTGTTCCCGTAAAGACAAAAGAGATGATCATGGTTGTAAATTCTGATAGGCCCGAGGCTTCTACTGCAATCTCTGATAGACAACCTATACAACCTGATCACTGTTGATGAGTCTTTAAGGTTCTCGTAAAGACTCGAAACTTCAAAGAACGATCTCCTAGCGTTGAATGCAGAAAGGAAAAGAATCTCTGCATATTCTCAACAGGAAGATTGTTTTGGTGCTTAAATAGATAAATTTCATTATTATGCTTAATTGTAAATTGAACACAAAGGGGGAGAATGTTAGGTCCTAAATTGTGTTCAATATATTTTAGTGAAATTTAATATTATATATGACATTAATGATAGTTTAGGGTAGCTTTTGTAAATACCCAAGGGGTATAAATACAAGTTTGTAAACCCTAATTCTTTAAGCAGTCATAATTCACGTTCATAGTAGCTCTCGGTTCTCTTCACGTACGTATTCTTTTATCGAGAGTTCATACCATTCTGTTAATTACTTCAATTCATGTTTGATACTTGATACAATTGGGTCCTACACCAGCCACTCACCTAGTGATAAATTCACTTTAGACATATGGGAAGTAAAGTAAATTCTTTTTGATTTCTGAAAAGGTGATTTGAGTTCAACCTTATCCCAAAAGATATATTTTACCTTATCCTGTAATAAAAGGCTTCTAGTTTATGTTCTCTATCTAAGGAGTATAGTTGGTACCCCCACTGTAAGATTCCTTTACCAATGTTTTCAATTATAGTCCAACCATAGACTTACTATTAACAATGTCTTCAAGTTGTGTATTCCACCTAACATCTATGAACAAACAATCAATACCCCCACAACTTGGGGATCACACCAACCACTAAAAAAATGATGTTCACATTACATTGGCTTTGAAAATCATAATTTTATATGAATACAGGTACCATTATTGGTGTCGAGTTTATATGATAAAAGGATCACGGATAAGAAGATCACGATGATAGTCTTTTATTTTAAATCCAATTTTCATAACATTATATCTTTACGTCATACTGTTGTCATGTTTATAACAAACTTCTTGAATGTATGCAATGCCGAGCTTCTTGTTAGTAATCGGGTATATAAAACTTGCTTAATGTGTCGTCAGCTTCATTGAATGAACTTTGGATGTTGTAGTAAATGTAACTCCGTGCGTATGTATAGAAACGAATATACTAATCTTGTAAAGATAGTATAATTCGAAATATCTGCTAAAATAAGAAATCCTTAAAATCATATTTAATTTAAGAAAACACAAACTTTGTTACTTTCTAGAATCTTAAAATAATATGCTAACCCTCATGACCTTGGGGAAACTTGAAAGCATAAACTTTGAAAATGAAACCCCAGTTGCCAATTGAATATTCACAAAACATCCAACTAAGTTTACTTATTTTTTCTTAATGGTGGTTTGTCAAACACATAGATTTTGACCATGCGTTTTTCGATAAAAGAAAATATAAAAAAAAAAAACCTTGCTTTATTATTTAATTATTTGTGTCATCAACTCATAAAGTCAAATTTGACTATCTTTCCTCTGACCGCGAAACAACGCAGCAATATCCATAGCCTCTATAAGTCTATAAATATATGCATATAGATATATCATCATGTATATATACACCTCTGTTTTCCTTCATTCTTCATTGTTTCTTCACACTAACCTCATTCTACAATTTGAAAAAGACCCAATCATTCTGCTATCAAAGACTCGATCTTTATAAAGTTTTACAACCATGGTTGTTCTCTCAAAGCCTCCGATGGATCAGTTCTTCCCCAAAACCATTATACCAAACTCAAACCCATTAATCATTCCTGATATCCCTCTCATTGACCTTTCAAAACCAGAATCAAAACACCATCTTGTTAAGGCCTGTCAAGATTTCGGGTTTTTTAAGGTCGTTAATCATGGAATTCCTACAAAATTCATCACTAAACTCGAAGCAGAGGCGGTTAAGTTCTTCTCTTATCCTCTTTCTGTCAAAGAACAATCCGGACCACCCAACCCGTTTGGTTACGGGAATAAAAGCATTGGCAGAAACGGGGATGTTGGGTGGGTTGAGTACCTTCTTCTCAATGCGAAACCCGGCTCGGATTACCCGGAAAACTTCCAGTAAGACGATGCTCTGTTAAAGAAAGAGTCATGCTCTGTTTCTTCGACCAATTAACTTAACTCTGTTTCTTTTTTTTTTCTTTTGTAGAGATGCTGTTAATGATTACGTGACATCAGTGAAGACGATGGCTTGCGATATTCTTGAGTTATTAGCAGATGAAATGAAACTGCAGCCAAGGAATGTGTTTAGTAAGCTGCTGATGGATGAACAGAGTGACTCTGTTTTTCGGATAAATCATTACCCACCTTGCCCGGAGTTTCAAGAAAACGAAAGAAATGGCCGGAAACTGGTGGGGTTTGGAGAACACACAGACCCACAAATCATCTCGGTTTTGCGATCTAACAACACATCTGGGCTTGAAATCTCGTTGAGAGATGGAAGTTGGATGTCTGTTCCTCCAGATTCTGACTCTTTCTTTATCAATGTTGGCGATTCTTTACAGGTAATTGACTAACTGGCTTTACAATTTTTAATACAAGTTTAAAAAAAACTAAAGAAAACACGAAGTAAGAGGTCAAATGAATCTGTGTAGATTCTACATCAGCATCGATGTGTTTGCTTCCTTGGTCAAAATCAATCTCTTTCTCAAATCCAGCAAGTCACTTTCTATTTCTAAAGTCTTAGTCATATTTCTTTAAAAATCTCGAGTTTATCAAAGAAATATTTCAAAAGTTGCTATCTTTCCGACGTGGGTTATTTAATAACACCAAGTAATTCGTACACCACTTGTTACCTCGTTATGTACGACGTCATGTGCATATAATAGAAACAATAACCTTACTAATCAGGGTAAAACGGGGTATAAGATGCATATAATAGAAACATATATATTATTCTATTACTTTTATTATTAAGTAGAAAGATTGTTTAACGATGTTTATAATTATCTTAAACTAATCATCTGTGTTTTGGTTAATGTTTTTTTTTTAAGTTTGATTATTAAAAAGATTGTTTGGACATGTAGGTGATGACCAATGGAAGATTCAAGAGTGTGAAGCATAGGGTGGTGGCAAATGGAACAAAGAGTAGAGTCTCAATGATATATTTTGGTGGACCACCGTTGAGCGAGAGAATAGCACCATTGCCATCGCTTATGCAAGGAGAGGAGGATAGCTTGTACAAGGAATTCACTTGGTTCGAGTATAAGAAGTCCGCGTTTAATTCAAGACTATCTGATAACAGACTCGGCTTGTTTGAGAAAATTATCGCATCTTAGGGTTTTGGGCTTGTGTTCTTTGTTCTTTGGTTTAATTTGTTTGTGAAACACGGTATAGTAAGTATGATGTATGATGTAATGACCTATACAACATTAGTAACTAGTTGTATATTTTTCATGGCTTTTGGTTCATACTCCCTTTAATGGAACTTTCACTCTTAGTGTCTAGATTACTTCATATGACCATTTTTTATTTCTTAAAGGATTAATAGTGTAATTCTTATTTTAAATTATCTTTCTATATTTGGGTTAGAAAATGATATTTGTGGGTGTAGGCCCAACTCAAATGATCACACAAACAATTGGTTATGAATTCTTGTGGTACCATATGATGTCATGACAACACAAAATCTTTCATTATCTTCTCCCCACATATTTAAACTAGGCCGGGGCGTCTTGCCTCCAATGTTGATGCACCATGATCGGTCACACCATATGGACCATGAACCTAATGGTCCTTGCCCTTTGACATTGGCATAGCGGTACCACCTTTGTACTAGTTATGGTCGGTTCCAGAAAGCGTAAATAGTTTGTGTAGCCTTTTTCTCCGAAAC
This sequence comes from Pulicaria dysenterica, assembly GCA_947179395.2. Taxonomy (NCBI): domain Eukaryota; kingdom Viridiplantae; phylum Streptophyta; class Magnoliopsida; order Asterales; family Asteraceae; genus Pulicaria; species Pulicaria dysenterica. Next base: position 9,351,589 of record OX359291.1, on the reverse strand, counting down.
ATATGTTGATAGGGTGTGCATGGATCTATATCGATGTTACTGAACCATCCAACATACCTATCATAGTTATGGAGAAAAAAGAATTAACAACGACATTCCGAGAAGAAAAAGAAACTATTTAAGATCTATCCGTGCGGTTTTTGTAGTTAGATAACCGACTAACTAAAACCAAGTGATGTTAGATCAAAACAACATGTATGCTTCTCCCTCGTCACATGAAACATAAATTTATGATATCTCCTTCCGCATGAAAAGTTAAACAGCCGAATATCAAACAATGTTACAGAAATCGAAACAGATAACGGTTTTTACTTATACAACTATTGTTATAGTTGTTATGTAAACATCCAAAGGTCCACTATAACTTTTTTGTTGAAAATATATCAGGTTGATGATCATGCTGGTGTATTTTGCATCTAAGTTTGTTACTTGTCACATGAGTTGGTTACTTGAGTCTTTACCCTTTGGGGACCTCTTAGTTTTTCTGGATAAACAAGTGCAACAGTCTGTAAATTTGATAAATATTGTTTTGTGTTGTAAATATAGAGACAATAAGAGAAAGAATAGAGAGGAGAAAGTTCATCTTATTCATTAGGTAATCCTCTATTTATAGAGGTACAATAGATAAGTATTCAAGATTCAAATCTCCTATTTAAGGTAATACATATCTCTATTAATCTTATCTAATATTAGGGGATAAGGACATTTATTCCATAATTATTTATAACACTCCTCCTTAGATGTCCATTAAAAGTATTATGCCTCGTTAAAACCTTACTAGGTAAAACCTGATGGGACAAAAAAAAAACCCTAGTGAAGGAAAAAGAGTACATAAATACTTCAATACGCTTGGGGATGTTGCCTCATTAAAAACCTTGTCGGGAAAACCCAATGGGACAAAACCATGACGAAGGGAAAAAGAGTGCAACACGTATTTTCTCCCCCTGAGGAACACATCACTTGAGCTTTTTAAGTCGGCGCAGCTCAATGACCTATATCATGAACTATCTTCTCGAATGTTGAAGTTGGAAATTCGTCGGTAGATAAATCAGTTACGCAATGCTTGAATGAACCTCTTGAATGTATTGTATTGCATTCCTTGGTGAAAACACATATTTTGTTTGCTTCATGGATTACGAAGATCTCTTTAACATTAGATGAAGTGGATGTCAAAATTTGCTTTTAAGAATGTCGCCATTAACTTGTGGTGTCACCAATTATGAAGTTACATCTACTTTGATACTAATCAATACGGGGATCTGGCATATGTCCTGCATTTACAAAACTAACAAACTTGTTTTGATGGGTTAGTAAAATATAAACTCATGTCCTTCATACCTTATGGTATCATAATATTCGTTTTATTCCATTATAATATCTCTTTTTGGACACGAACTACATCTCACTATTAAATTCAATGAAAAGTAACATTCAATGTCATCTATGACTAGCGAGAAATATAAATGACCCGAATGACTTTTAAATATGGTACTTCTGAACCAATAATCTTTTGTCACTTCTTAGAAGTTGAAACTGGGTCATTCAATACCACGTGACCTCATAGTCATTCGAGTGCTTAATGATGTGATTTGTCATATAGAGTCTAAAACACCTTTTAATATATTCTTTTAGTGGTGCACAAGGATTTCATACTTAAGGTGTTCGATTTACAACAAAGCAAAACTTTTGTTTTCTAAGATCACTCATTTCAAATAGTATTTCAAATTAACTGTCTTAGGAATATCACTAGGAATTCCAATTATATTACAATCATTAACATACATGACATTTATATCATATTCGAATCCGGATCTCTTCACATAAATCTATGAACAAATAGAAATCATAACATTCTTTCAATAAATATTCACCAAGGCAATAATATCATATACACTCGTTTCGTTTTAGCCCATATAAAACTATTAATTCGATTCAATAGTATTCTCGAGAACTTTTCTTATATGCTTTGGGCTTTTAGATAGTAACATATATATTTAAGCACTTTATACCTTTTAAATCATCACATTATCAATCAATCGAGCATTAATAATAGTTATAATAGACGCAAATCAAGCATTTTGTTTATAATACCAGACTATAATGTATACAATATATAGTTATCTCCACCACACTATAACATACCAATCTCAGGTCTTTGTGATACCTTGTGTCACCATTCATCATTTGTATCTCGTAACTTTATTTATCATTTCACTTCCCGACAAAGACCAATTTATCCCACTTTTTTGTGTATACACTTCATGTCCCAAACATATCACACCCGAGGGACTTTGATTTTTCATTAATTCCTTGCGTCTTTCTATTTTGGCCAATAATTTCTATCTCTGCACTTCTGGGCAAGTATACTTTCAAGATCCTCATTCTTAATCATAATATTTAGCGCTATATTAAACACATAAGTATTATTGACGTCGAATTTGTTTCGATTCCATTCTTTCCTAGACATGATATAGTTGTTAAGATCTCATTATTTTCAGGTACCTGAGGTTCTTCTAGAATCTTCATGTCTAGTATCTCTTCAGGAGATTCACTTGGGGTCTTTATATCCTCGATTGACCATCTTAATTTATTGCTCCTATTTCTTTCGAGGAATATATCTATATAAATTTTTGGAATCGATTTGTCTACCACGCTTCAGGCATGTCATAGACTCTTATTACCATATATCCTTATGGGATATATATCTTACTAGGAGCATTAGCAGCTGAACATGTGATCTAGTCACACTCTTTAGGTCAGTAAACATGTCTTGCTTTACTAAATCATATATGAATTATTTCGAGAACTTCTTTTTCATAATCTTTATTATGAGGATCAATAATTCATTTCATATTATTTATATTCTAGCTGCTTATCCTCTCCCCTAAATGTTAGGATGTTTGATTAATAAAAACAACTCATTGAAAATAGACTATTGATGGCTTTATATATGTATGATTGAGACTCATACTCAATCCAAGATTCCTAACATTCCTTTGAAGTCCCATCTTTGTATATTTTGGTGGAGTAAAACAAAACTCATATAAAACATATTTGGTTCCTAACCAAAAACCAATTATAATGGGGATGTATCATCATAACGTATTGGCTTGATGTGATTTACTATATATATGTAAAATGATATGACCCCAAATTGAAACTTTGCTCTTTATGATTATTGGCTTTGCAATCAACTGAATCCGCTTGCTAAGCGTTTCAACAAAAGCAAAATGAGTGTGAACATACGACATAGAATGTTTAACACTACAATAATCACTGAATATGTGGGAAGTGATTTATAATATTTTGGAGCAATGATTTCACAATATGATTACTCGAGTTACTAATCTCGCAAATTTCAAGTTGCGACTTTTATAACCATTTAGACGATGCATTGATTTAAATTTCTAAATGGTTCATAATGTGAATATATATGTCATCACATGTCTCATTGCATCCTTTCTAGAAAACTAAGGGGTTTCATCCCTAGATCATAACTTAACTTCCACAAGAGCAAACAATACAAATTCACTGTGTGAAGAAACTTTTGTTCTTCTTTAAAATATTCACATCATCGTTGACTCGAGATGGTCTATCCGGTCATGCCAATCAATCAAAACACTCATGGTGGTCAATAAACTTCTAGTTTAAGGCCACATACGATTCAATTTCACTAAACTTTGTGTAAAAGGTTGCAAAAGATCCTAATGTGTCATGACTTTTAAAAATTTTCTCGTGACAATTTATTAAAGCTATTTTGGAGCATTTGATTGCACTATTATGTATAGTAACATTACCAAGTAGGGAAAACTGTTTTGCAGTACAAACCTTTTATATTTATAGAACACATATAATAACCATTGATAATTCACCAAATAATATTATATGTGATTAAGTCATGAGTCACCATCATATATCATAAGCTAAACACATCATGTGAATATAACAATCATTTTCTTTAATAAGAGCTTGTAGATAATAATATACTAGTTGTTTAGCTTTCTACAATGCATCCAATGATTTCTCGCACCCATTTACCAGCATAAATTTTATGTGACATCTTTATACTTTCCACCCTTTTTAAACTTGTATACCCGTCAATTGTCTTGCTACTTCTGTTGGCAAATTATACCTTTAACATGTGTATCAAGATACTTATCTCAATTAGGTCAATAACTAACATCTTTATATTTATTATCATGTTATCACATTCATTTCTACGAATGTAATTGAGCCAATAAGACGAGTTTTATATTGAAAGCTCGTTATAATGCTAATTCTTTACTCGACAATAGGCGCACATAAATTTCTACCATATTTAACATATTTCTCATTAGTAGAATTCTCTCTATAATATCAACTGAAAAGTAATTATAAATATGATCAAGTTTTTCCTTCTAACCAGAAGAATATATTTATAATGAGCTTTAAGGGGATGCCACAATTTCGGGTGCACATATCTGCGGCCTCTTATAATTTTCAAATAAACAACTTTATTTGTTTCTATTAGACACAAGATACATGTCTCATCAATACTATATCATTTATGAAAGTAACTTTATAAAGACGAGAGATAATTGCTTTTGTGATTTCTAAGCATAAACACAAATCATATAATATCATAACAAAACATAGAATCTTACATTCATATAGTCGAATAAAATATCTTAATGTCTCACCAATTAAAAGCATGCATATGTGCGACATGTTCTTATAAAGTTTCTAAATGTCCTCATACTTTATAACAATATTTTCATATCGACATCTTGAACTATATTTTCATCTCGACAACTTGAACGACAACAAATTTTATAATTTTATAAAGATATGAAAAGAAAATCATAAAGCAATATACACCTGTGTATTTTACATCTAACACACTAAACAAAGTGTTTTTTACTAGTATTCAAAACTAACAAAAATTAACACAATATAATATATAACTAGTTTATTGACCCGTGTACGCACGGGTATTTCGGACGTGTATGTGAGATATTAAAATTTTTAAATAAAAATAATACAATAAATAAAATATCATCGAAAGCTTACATGTCTGAATTTTTAACAAAAAAAAATAACTAATTTTTTTGAATAACTTCTTTATAGACTACATTTGTTGTTTTGTTTGTAACATTACCACTCATGTCACAAATCAAGACTTTTAATCTTTTTTTTTTACTTCTAACACGTGAAACGACAACATACAATTGACCATGGGTAAACACATGTTTCGTGATAAATAAACCAACTTCTGAAAGTGACTGATCTTTATATCTTTGAATTTATATTTTTAAATTTATAATATATCATCTTTTAATAATACAATTTATTTTAAACCTTATTATATAAAAAGTTTCATACATCTTTCTAATAAGATTGAAAATGCTTTAAAATTAATAACTAAACACTTTAAATAACATATTCAAGTTGACCACTCAACTTATCACCATAATTAAAAAAGAAAAAAAACCCACTCAGCTAAATTATAAATTACCTACCCACTACTATTAATGTATAACAAAAAATTATGAATATACTAATTTTAAAAATAGTGTCATATTATAATAAAATTTATACCAAAACGTAGATAAAAATGAGACGGTCGTAACTATATAATTATTTTTACTCGAAACAAAATATATCAAAAGTTACTAAACATAATTTATAAACAATCTATAATTAATTTCATTAATATACAATTTTTATAAAGCCCCCTCACATTTTCTTATAAAACCCCTACAATTTTCATATATCTCCCTCCGATTTCTAATTAAAACCATCGACATTAATATTTCTAAAATTGTTTTTGAAATTGAATTATTTTAAAATTGGAGGTTGTGATTGGTTGATTAAGTCTCAATTTTAGTTATTTTTAGAAATTTTGCATGCCTTTTATATATAGATATAGAAGATAGAAGATATAGATAGATAGATAGATAGATACAAATATAAGATGCGTACAAGACGAAGCAAATTCGAGTAAATATAATTTAATATTCCCAACAAATACTTTCGGATATTTTCTATCGAATTATTAAAATCTAATTTATATATTATTCCTTTTTAACCGTGGATAAGAATATTATAATATGTTGCATATATTGTTTAAAGTGGATATAATTATTTCCATAGATACAGGAGAGTTAGTTAACTATTGTATGTTATATATTGAAACGTGATTAATGAGAAGGCAAACAATTAATTCTTTTGTGGTATAACTTATAAGTTGTAGAACCTACTTCTAATTGATGATCGACATAAGATAATAGATCAATACTTAACATGGGATGACAAATCAATATAAGTATCATCCTTAAGGGAAACCCATTGGAATATATCCTTACAAAAACTTTAATCTAAGGTTTCGAGTTTAAACGGGTATATGTAACCCTTAGAAAAAAGAACAACCAATTATTAAACCTAAAATTTTCTATGAAATAAATTATATGAGAAATGTTCAATATAGTCCATACTTATTACATAGTCCTGAGTGACTAATCTTAGCCCTTGGATCAGCCCCATCAATGGTTCAGATTGAATTTTAAAAATTTGGACGGAGTGACATTTTCGTAATTAACATATAATGATTTTACCATCACATGTGATTGTATAGTGAATCACATGTGATTTTATATTAAATCGCATATGATTAAATATTAAAATTTAGGACTATATTTTTTATATGGACTATATTGAACACAACTCTAAATTATATATGTATAGAATAGTATACAATAAAACATCGTAAACTAGTTTCGTAAACACGTAAACGTTTCAAGTTTCGTAAAACAAAATTATTATGTTTTGTGAAACACATATATAATTTTTTTATTGTAAAATGCATGTGAATGTTCTCATTCAATTTCTTATAGATATAAATCTTAGATGGGCACATACTTACATACCCTTCTGAACACAAATGATCCTAAGAATAATAATAATCTCTAGAAACAATATGTTAATATAAAAACGATGAAAGTGTATATTATTTAAAATTCTAACATGCAATATATCTATACTACATTATAAAACATTTAATTTTCTCTCTCTTAAAGTTTTAAGACTACTTAATTTTAAGTAGTATAAGTTTTTATGCTTAAGATACAAACACTTAAAGCAATAGCCTAATCAATGATTCCCTTAATTATCTCAACTCACTTACAACTATTATTTTAATAAATCATTAAACATCACAAAACTATTTCATTTATCTAATTTTGGCTAAATTACTTACATCAATACAATTATAAGGCTATAGTATCTTTTACTCTAATTATTTAATAATAATAGTTTTTAATTGTTTTTCAAAAACTATTTTAACAATTAATAAAATGGATGATTGTAAAAAAAAGGTAAAGAAATCAGAAAAAGGAGAAAAAAAAACATGAGTATGTTGACTAACACCGCATTTTACATATAATATACCCTACTTTTTAAATCAAACATGTTGTCGAACTCAAACTATTGTCATCGCCGTCGTATTACGCGGATGCAATGCTAGTATTATTAATTATTATCATCCAATCATTCTTAAATCTTAATTGTGAGAAATCGAGCTATAATCAATGTAAATGTAAAAGGGCAGCAATTAATTAATTACCTCAAGCGGCAAGCCGGTGACCGAAAAACAAACTTGATTCATCAAGGAAAGCGAGTAATTACCTTAAGCCGTCAAGCGGTGACCGGAGCAATAAACGAACTTGATTCATCTTCCACGTTAGTGTTGATGTCTTTTGTGGTTATCTTCGTGAGAGCTTTCGTGTTGTAAATATAGAGAATAAGAAAAAGAATAGAGAGGAGAAATTTCATAGGTAATACTCTATTTATAGAGGTACAATAGATAAGTATTCAAGATTCAAATCTCCTATCTAAGGTAATACATATCTCTATTAATCTTATCTAATATTAGGTGATAAGGAGATATATTCCATAATTATTTATAATATTTTGGAACTAATTAATTAAAAAGACATTATGGTGTGGGCTCTCTTGGATATCATGATTTATGAGATATAGATTAACTGGAAAAGTCTTTATAAAAAACAATGATTAAAGAATTGACAGTGAGACATATATAAGTATTAACTAGTTAAAGTTGTGACCATCTTATCATAACCTAACAACCTAAAAGACGTGAAAAATAAGACAAATTATTGGATTTTTTGAAGGCTAGAAATGAAGCTTGTAATTGAAACCGATAACGTACATACGGAACTACGGAAGCTCTCTTGTAAATATAAATCTAGGGAAGGTGATATTCAAGTAAACAAGTTGAGACGAATCCGAATCTGAAATTTATTAGTGAGATTCGTTTAGGTTATTTTTAAAGTTCGGGTATTGAGTCAGGCTTGTTTTGAATTTTTAAGGCTTGAACTCATTTAGGATTGTTTAATCTTGACTTGTTTAGACTTGGGTATTGTTTTGAATTTTTCATTAAATTGTTATATATAAATACAATAATTAAATATATAATATATATAATATTATATATAATTAAATTGTTTAGACTTGGGTATTGTTTATGCTCGGGTATTACTTGAAATTTTCATTAAAATGCTATACATAGATATAAAACTTAAACGTATAAATTATTTGTATTATATATAGATGATGGTTGAAACGAGAACTATTTTATGTGGGAGAACTAATCTTGGCACTTAACTAGAATAAATCAATGACTATTATTAGTAATGACTCATTAATAATGTATTAACATGCTTATTAACAACTTATTCATTGTTCATTAATGACACATTAATGACAGATATTTTATATCACTTATTAATGACGAATCAACTAGACGTAATTGGATCAATATTGAACTAGCCTTATAAATATAACCTACATAACCACTCAGCCTTTAGATTTGGACGATTAAAGGCTCAGACTACGACTGTATATTCTATTTCACATACCGCATATCAGTCAAAAATTGCATATTCAATTTACGTAAATGCATATTGGGTCTTAATCTCTCCATTGATCATCAAAATTAAAGGCTTAGATTGGTTACGTAGATTCTTTATATAAAGCTGGTTATGTACTAAACGTAACCTTATATATAGGGAGGTTCAAACGATAATTGCGAGAAACAATCTTTACCATTGATTAAAACAAATCCACAGCTAAGAATTTTTAATGGCTTAGTAATGGGCCATTATGAGGGGTATTTTGAAAAATTAAGCTACTCTAATAATGACTTATTCGTCTGGACACAATTCACGGATTGATAAATATATAGATGAACAAAATACCTTATTGATGAGTCTTTAGTTGTGTTACTAACAGTTACCAAACAAAAACAACTTTCATTTCAACTATTCCCTATATATAGCGGTTGTGCTGGAGGGGTGAAGGTAGTTGGTAGAGGTGATGGTGAGCGGCAATAGTGTGCTAGAGGTGGTGCTGGTGAGTTATGAGGGCATTGGTGTATGGTTGTGAGAGGGTATAGAGATATTTATGAAGAGAGAGAAAGAGAGAAGAGAAAGGGAGAGAGAAATTGTGTGTAAAGAGATTTTAATGTGAGAGAGAGGAGAGATTTAAATGTGAGAAGTGAGAGAGAGTTCTTGATCGGTGTCGAAAGTGTTAGTTCATACATGGTCACACATTAAGAAATACACTCCTTATTTTGATGATGATAAAAATATGAACAAGTAATATTATTGCTTATCAAATTTATTCATATGTTCATATGCTACATTCTTTAAAGATCAACAAACCTAAAATTAATGATCAAGTGAAGAACAAATAATTGAAGACTTCAATTCAACAAGAAAAAAAGAAATCAAGATAAAGGAACCTTCACGGTCGACCGTGAATCAACCGTCGCTGCTCAGCTCACAACTCTTAAATATTGTTCTTCTTCAAGTCAACCGAACTCGTACTCAACAAGTGAAGATGATATCTTCAAAGTAGATGATGAAGATATTTACAAACAAGAGTTCGAATTATATGAGCTTACAAATAAAATAATCAAATAAGTTTACGTCTTTATAAAATTATGTTTATAAAAAGTTTTATAAAAATGGACAATTTTTTATAAACTTATTTGTGTTGGTTGAATTAATCTATGACTTCCCATTTTAGCAAATACCAAACAAAATCCCACTTTAAAACAATACACAACCATATTTAGCAAAGGAATCTCCCAAAGGAGTAAAATTCCAACATGCTTTGTGTATTGGTTTCCAAACTTCCATTTTTGTGTTTAAATTCAAACATTAGAAGTATGGGATCAACCAACCTTTTGAACATCTACTTTTCAGTTGATTTTTATGGTAAAAATGAGTTGAGTGTGGTTTTAAATAAAGTCCAACGTCTATAATTGAAAAGCTCAAAAAGTTCCAGGAAGCTGACGGTTTTAGCCACGGTCGACCGTGGATAAAACCGTGAGATGTCTGGACACTTTTTGAGCTCACTCCTTTTTCTTATTTAAGTCAACTCAAACCTCATTCATTACTTACCTTTTGCACAACAAAAACACAGAACATATATTCATATCTTGTGAGCTCATATACTTTGATATTATTCAATCTTTCAAGATCAAGATCCAAACAAGAGTGAAAACCATCAAAGTTCAAACATTACAACATCATTCATACATATTGTAATAGTGTAAGGATCAACTCTAGCCTTTCTAATTAGAGTGAAGTAAGGATCAACTCTAGCCTTCCAAATTAGAGTGAAGTAAGGATCATCTCTAGCCTTTAGAATTAGAGAGAAGTAAGGATTAACTCTAGCTTTTAGAATTAGAGTGAAGCAAGGTTATCTTTACCTTACTTGCAAGTTTGAAGTATTAATTCTTGCAAGTGAAAAAGAGAAGTGTAAAAGGTTTATCTCTACCTTCAAAGAGAGAAGCTAGTGGAGCAAACTCTTGGTGGGTGAGGCCAAGGAGTGGATGTAGTGCAAGTTTGTTAACACTTGCATGAACCACTATAAATCTTTTGTCTACTCTTGGTGATATCTCTCTATCCTTACTCTTTTTATTTCAAGTATATATATTTGTTGTGTTATAAACTTCAAGAAAAATCTTTTAAACACAACTTACAATTTTTATAAGTGTAAAAACTAGTAAACTAAGTAAAATAACCTATTCACCCCCCCCCCCCCCTCTAGGTTCCAACAGAAAGAACGATAAAAAATAAACCAAATTACCTTATACTACATGGGGCAAGTGAGTATCAAATCCACGAAAAAGCATGTGGTTAGTAATTTAATCTTTTACTTGAATTAAAATTAAAATCCAAAGTTGTGTTTGATTTATCTAATTGCTAGGTTAACTACTAGGCATTAAAGAACAAGGAACAAGAATAATGGATTGGTTGTAATGAATATATGAAAAATTTAATCGATAATTGTTTCGGGTCTAACCAAGATATGCTCAAATGATTGCTAAAATATGTAAAGAATAAGCTACACCCATAACCACTGGCTCAAATATGGGTACAAATTATGCCCCAACACCAATTGTCTTATCCTCAACTATACTACACTAATGGTGGACCTGAAATGATTGGGGAGCTCACACTAATATCGTTTTAACACCGAAAATCAACCAACAAGCGTTCATGCAGGAATGAAACATATAAGCATACGAATTAATCACAAATCCAACATTCAAGTACTTGTATACACGATTTTTCATCGGATATAAGCATAAAAACACCAAAACCTAAACCCGGTTGCGATCATGGGGTGTTTATTTGAGCATGATGGTGTTGATAGATGCAAACTTGGTAGTAAAAGTCATATTTAAGTACTCGAATAAACTTGGGTTTGTGATGATGAAGAATTGGATAGTAGAATGGCGAAATCCAACTAACTAGTTGATTATTGAAGGTATTGGAGAAGTAATCATCTAAAATCCACTTTCAAGGTAACCTTGAAAAACATAATTCCACCATGGGAGGATGATGAGACATGATGGTTAGGGTTTCTAAAGTCACTCTCTACAGCTCCAAGAAAAAAAGACTTGAATAAGTCAGATAGGTCGAATGAGCTATGTTGATATGAATGGATTGTGATTGTTGGTGAAAGGGATGTGTTATTGAGTGAAGGAGATGATCCGTGAAAGAAAAGAATAAAGGTTTGAGGCTGCAAATTTTGTGGAAGGGAGGATGGGGGAGAAGAAAAAGAAAAGAGCTATTTTATAAAAGGAAATAGAAAAACAAAGCAACATTACTCTTGTGCAATCTGCCTCTACTCCCTACTTTGAAGGCTTTAAGAGTAGTGTTGAGTGACACTACTCTTGTCTTGCTTTCTTTATTCTTAAACACTCATATCATAGCCCATTGATCTCCATTGCTTGTACGATTGCATAGCCCATTGATCTCCATTGCTTGTATGATTGCATCATCCTAAATTTAATCACCAAATATTCTTGTTTAAGCTCCATTTCACACATACTTATCACAAATGCAAAGCTAATCAAATCACAACTATTCTAAACAAAATATGTGTGCTTTATAAGCATTTTATACATGTATAGAGCATATACAAAAGACACCCATCAATGATTCAATTCTCCTTTACTTTTATTTTTTGATTATTTTAATCATAAAAAAATTTAAAAATTGAATAAAAATTAGATAATGAAATAAAAAAGGGGTAGGGATAGTTTGGTCATTCAACTTTGGCCAAGTACCAACTCGTAAGAAGTTTGATCGTTTGTAGAATATAACTGTAAAAATAAAAAATAAAAAACAAAAACCGTAAAAACCACGGAGATTAAAGACGTATATATATATATATATATATATATATATATATATATAGATAGATATATATATATATATATATGTGTGTGTGTGTGTGTGTGTGTAGGTAAAATATGGTTTAATCATCAAAGTTTTGTTTACATTTCGGTGTAACCAGTAAAGTTTTTTTTAACGAATTAACCATAAAGTTCTGTTTGGTTACTATTTATTCCTTAAAGTTTTATTTTGTTTATGATTTTACCCTTTTCATTACTTGCAACAGGGTACTATATATTTTTTTTTTAACCTTTGAAGAAAATCTGATCGGATGAACATGTGTTCTTCATATCTTCAAACTACTTTTTTTAAATCCTAAGCAAGTCTATGTGCAACCCACATCAATTATACAAGCAGATTTATGAAGATGAAGATGAGATTCAAACTAAAAACAAATTTATATAAAAGTTTGAAGATGAAGATGAACAGATATATGTATGAAGATGAACAAATCAATGAAGATGAACAAATCGATGAAGATGAAGAACCTACTTGAAAACCACACACACACATCCCTTGTCACCTCGCCGTTTACCTGAAAACCACACATGTCGCCGCCGTTCTTCACCTTCACCATCCTCCCCTGGAAACCCTCACCTTGATCTTCATCTTCTGGAGAGAGAGAGTTCCATCTTCATCTCCGTGGGTAGTGGCGTCGGTGGTGGCCGTGGGTAGTAGCGTCGCCGGTTTCCAGAGAGAGATGAAGGGGGAGTGTGATTAGGGTTTGAGTCAGGAGGGAAGGGCGTAATGGGGGTGTTTGGATGTGGTTAGAAGGTGTTTGGGACAGTATACCAGATTATCAATAGATTAGGAGGTGTTTGGTTAGTTTTGATATGGTATAATAGGTAAAAACGGTTAAAGTAGAAGGTAAACAAAACTTTGTGGTTAAATCGTTAAAAAAACTTTACTGGTTAAACTGAAAAATAAACAAAACTTTAATGATTAAAACTTATTTCACCCGATATATTCAACTTAAACACGTGACTGAAACTAAACCTATCTTGCCTAGTTAGTTAGTAGACATGCACATATACCGGATAATACTATATCCGGTTATAGTATTATCCGGATCGGATTTTTTGGACAAAAAAAACCGGTTACGAAAAAAACCGGTTTAGCATTAACCGGTTTTGATATCGAATTCCGATACTATTTTATCCGGTTTCGGTTTATACTATAACCGGTTTTTATAAAAACCGGTTTTTATTCGGGGCAAAAAATCCGGTCTGCGTATAACTTATACAGCCCACTGTTTTTTTTTGTTTTTTTTAATTTTTTTTGTTTTTTTAAATAAATTTCCTATAATATATACTATAAAAAACATACACGTGAAAGAAAACTCAAATTTTGATTAATTTAAATACTTAAAAAGTACAATATTAAAATTACAAACTTCCTAATTAAAAATATTCAAATTACAAACGTCTAAACATTGTAATAAAAATACTTAAAACCATTCAAACTTCGAATTAAAAGAGGGAAGCTAGGGAGGAGCTTTGACATTGCCATCACCCCTACGTAGCAACCCGTTCGATAGCCTCCTGTTCATCGTCTTCTTCGTCGGGAGATGATATTCCAAGTTCCACTTCTTCATTGTGTATTTTTTATTCCAACTCGACGTCAATTGGGTCTTCTAGTGTGGTCACGTTTTGTCTTCTAGCCGCGTCATCCAAGTAATCTTTTAAACAAATACACACTTCCACCGATTCGGGACTTAACCGTGATCTTCTTGTGGATACAACCCTGTCACTCACAGAAAAAGCAGATTCCGAAGCTACCGTAGAAGCTTAGATGGTTAGAAGATCACGGGCCATGGCGGCTAGAACGGGAAATTGTGATTCCCTTTCCTTCCACCAAGCCAAAATATCAAAAGTTTGAAAATCCTCATATGTATAGTTTGCGATAAGATTGGTTGCCATGTAATTCCCCAACTCGCTACTTGGGGTGGCAGTACGTGCTCTCTTAGAATGAGAGTTCATGATCGTGTTAAAAAGTGACAAGCCCGCATTATTATTTGAGCGTCTACTAGATTCCGCTTGAGATATCATTTGATCATGAATGGCACTAGATGTCCCGTATTTACCCAAATAAATCTCAAACATATCTCGAAAACATTTGTTAAAATAATTGGTTTGGTTAGTTATAAAATCGGGCTCATCTTCGGTAAGGTTAAAACAAAATGCTATTTGTTCGATTAATGTTTCAACTCCACCAACATTTAAACAAGGGTCGCGGCACAAGTAAAAACCGGGGGAATTTCCTTAAAATATTTTAAAAGTTTTTCTTTCATTTTTTCCCCAACGAGTTTCAAATCTTCACCTTCAAACTCAAAGTCATTAATTTTGTTAGCCATCAAAAACAATTGATTAAGCACCAACGAACTAGTAGGATAATAAACGCCGGATAAAGAAGTTGTTGCGTCTTTAAAAACCCCAAGCAATTCGTGTAGTTTTCAAATAATTTCCCAACACTCATTCGGATACTCGTGTGCTACAAGACCTTTATCAAACAAGTTTTTGTGAAAAGTTTGCAATGTGTCTCTTTGCCTTAAGGCGTTGTGCATCATCAACCAAGTAGAGTTCCAACGAGTTGGGCAATCCAAACTAGGACCCAAAGCTTTACAATTCACCGACTTGCAAAATCGTTTATAATTATTTAATCGTTTGTTGTTGGAGCAAAAAACCGATTTGATCATTTCTTTAAATTCTTTTCTTTTGGAGTCAATAACCTCTAAACCGGCTTGCACGGAAAGATTGATGATATGTGCAACACAACGAGTATGAAAAAACGCACCGTCTAAAATCGGTGAAAGTAGTATCTTTAAAAGTGGAACAGCGTTTGTGTTATTTGACGCATTATCAAACGACATAGAAAAAACTTTGTTTTGTATGTTATAAACACAAATCACCCTTTTTAAAAGCGCAAATAAATTTGCGCCGGTGTGTGGTTCACCAAATAACTCAAACGCGATTGTACGTTTCATCATTTGCCAACTATCTTGGTCTAGCCAATGTGCCGTGACGGCTAGAAAAGAATGTCTGGTGTTATGTGGAGAACTCCAAACGTCACATGTAAGTGACACACCATAACGGTGTTCTTGGAATCCTAAAATCATTTTTTCTCTAGCGTCACGCCACATTTTAATTGCATCACGCCTAAGGGTAGTACGACTTACAGCGGTGTAACGCGGTTGCATGAGTGTTTGGATGGTTTCGGTGAAATCTTGATCATCAAAGTGGTCAAACGGCAAAGCTTTCGTAATCACGAACCTCGTAAAAGCGTCTCGTAATTTGTCGTTGTCGTAAATGAAAACACCACCTTGATTTGTCATGTTGGCTTGAGTTGCATCGGATGTTGCTCTTAGCGCCTTGCATGACTTGGTAATATGAGCCCTCAAAGTAGAGTTGCCTTCAGGTGCTAGAAACTTGTGACAAAGTTTGCACCGAGCCCATTTTGAACCGTTGGACATCTCGCACAAGTCGAAATGTTCCCAAATTTCTTTATTTCTATTATGCTTGAGAATCCTCACCACATCGGGGTTTCCTCCTACGGAAGATGCTCCCGTATTCGGCATGCTACTACTACCGGCCATGATATCAATCTCAAGAAAGTGAATGAAAGTGAACTTTGGTGAATAAAAGTAGAGAATTTAAAAGATGTAAGTTGTGGATTAATCCTACAACATACCCACACTATATATAAGTTTTTTGGGTGGCAAAAATATAAAAAAATCTGAAAAAAAGGTCAAGAAGCTCCCCAAACAGCTATAAAACAGCTAGTTTTTTGAAAATAATGGCTAGTAGGAAAAACCGGATAAAAACCGGTTATAAAAAAACTGGTTTTTTATCCGGTAAAAAAACCGGTTTTTTATCCGGTAAAAAAACCGGTTTTTTATCCGGTAAAAAAACCGGTCGCCTAGAAATAGTTAAATCCGGTCATACTATCCGGTTACAAAAAATCCGGACCGGATAAAAAAAATCCGGTTTTCCTAAAAACCGGTTTCGGATATTTTTTCGTATAAATCAGATATTCGGATTTTTTGTGCACCTATATTGGTTAGGCACATTACTTTGAGGCTTCAGGCCCAATTTCAAGCATTGCCTCCCGTTTAATTCTTTTTATTTTTTACTTTTTTGTTGCATTCGAAGACAAAAGTTTACTAAGTGATTAGCATTAAAAACATATTACTTTTCTTTTTATGTTTTTTTTCTTTTCTTGACACATTCCTATCTTAAGTTTATAATTTTAAATTTCATAATGATTAATTAAATAATCAATTTTTAATTTTTATTATATTTTGTTATAATTTTCAATATAAATTTTCCGAATGTAAAATGAATATGCATATTAAGCTTGTTATTTCAATATAAATTTTATAGTGATTAATAATTATCCGAAAAATAAATTTTCTAATATTTTAATGTACAAATTTAATATTTACGTTTTAGATGAAAAATTCAAATTAGTTTTATGACAATTCTCTTTTTTGTTTCTGAAAACACTTTCAATTGTAAAGATTCATAATACTGAATGGTATGATAGTTATCTTTTTTTTTCTTCATTAAAACTTTCGATTATAAAGATTAATAATACTAGCTAAATGATTACATTGGACATAATATGATAACTAAAACGTAAATCGAATTAAATCCTAACCAAATGGCGCAATATAATTTTAATTGTTTAACCTATTTCAAAGTTTTTATTTTAAAACATTTATATTTGAATATTGGTTTCTATATATCATTCATCTTAAAACCCCACTTCAACACACGTGGAAAAATAAACTCGTTAACTATCAATGGTTTCTAGATAATCTTTTTCCCGTCAAGTTTGGATAATCTTCTCCGACCTTTACAAGCCCAAATGCAATAAAGTCTGGCAATGTCGCCTAGAGATGGGCCAAATTGGTCCTGGACCGGTCCTGGACCACAGCCGGTCCGGTCCTCGGCGGACCGGTCTTCGCGTAAGACCATTTCGATAAATTCGGTCTTCGGGCGGTTCTAGACCACTTCCGGACCGGTCCGACTTCGGTCCTGGACCGGTCCGTTTTTCGTTCGGGTATTTTCCGGTTCGGTTTAGACATTTCCAGGCTTTTTTTAGTTTCGGTTTAAAATTTTCCGGTTTTCGGTTCGTTTTTTTGTTTGAAAAAAAAAGTGACTTGTTAATTTAAAAAAAATTGCAAGTTATAAAATATAAAGTATAAACATATATAATTGCAAGTTAATAAAAACATATAAATAACATTGCGATACAATTACGAAATAAAATTACATATTGTGGAAACTTGAATTATTTTTTTAACAAGAAAAGGGAACTTTAGCAATGGACCTTCGGCATGGCCGTCACCCCAAGTTAGAGACTCGAAAAATAAATATTGTTCGAAAGAAATAACGTCACAAAATATAAAGAGACAACTACTAAAATGGATAGTCGGAATTGAAATTCCAATAGTTGTAACTATCGTCGGTATATGGCCCATGCCAATAATAGGCGACTTCGTTCGAGTGGACGTTGGATGATGAACCTGCGTTCATTCTATTTTGAGTGTCGTCAACGTATTCTTCGCCGGGTTCGAGTTCTTCAGTTTCAGCTTCGGTGTTAGTGTTTGATGTTCCCGATGCGAAGTCCCTATTGTAATCGTCTTCCATAATCGCTTCTTCCAAATTAGTTAAGCCTTCTTCGAGATCCGCATCGTTTTGACATCTTTCCATAGAATCATAGTAGTCCTTAAGCATCACGGCCATTTGCACCGACTCGGCCTTCAACATACACTGTCGTGCGCTTAAAATCCTGCCACTAAGAGAAAAACAACATTCCGAAGCTACGCTACTAGCTTGGACCGTTAGTACGTCCTTAGCCATACGTGCTAGGATCTTAAATTGACCAACGTTTTCTCTTTCTTGCCACCATTTTAATACATCAAATTTTGTAAAATCTTCGGTGCCAATATAATTAGTGTAATCAGTTTCTTTATATATGGAAAGTTCGTCTAAAGACGATTGAACTCGTGTACGTTTTGATTGAGATATATTATGAAACCAAGACGATCCAATGCTTCCCCGAGGAGGCCGAGAAGCCGATGTTTGTAAAGTCGAAGACCTTGGGGGTGGAAGCAACTTCTCCCCGTGGTGCACATTCATTATCATAAATAGTATATTAGTGTTTAACACAATTTTCAAATTTTGATATACTTGTCGTAATCTCATCTGGAGATTGACCCAATGCTTCCCCGATAGAAGTTAAAGATTCCACTACACCCTTTAAATTAACAAGATGGTTTAATGCCGAAGCAATCAAAAAAAAATTTTATAAGACTTTCACACATTTCGTTGGTAATCATATCCCACCTTTGATCCAAAGAACCATTTTATAAGTAAATCCTTATTTTGTATCAAACGCCCTATCATTTTATAAGTCGAGTTCCATCTCACGGACATATCTATGAGAGGTCTCAAACATCTTCTCTTTTTATTTTACAAAAATGCTCATATTTTTCGAATGCGATGGGTCCGCTTTTAAAAATTGTCTCATTTAATCTTCTAAATTTCAAAAGACAAGTTTCCATAGACTCCAAACCTTTTTGGACCGCGAGGTTGAAAATATGACAACAACAACATACATGCAAAAATTCCCCGTCACATATTGGGTTTAAAACTCGTTTCAATCGTCCCATAGCATTTGTATTGTTGCTTGCATTATCTAGGGTGATTGAAAGTATTTTTTCTTTAATTCCAAAACCGTTAAAAATCCTTAATAAAATATCGTAAATTTGTTCACCTCCATGCGGGTGAGGAAAGTTTTCAAAAGCAATAATACGTTTTTGCATAAGCCATGTTTGAGGGTCTATCCAATGTATCGTAACACAAATAAATGAATAATGGGTTGTATGTGGAGCGGTCCAAATATCGGTGGTTATGGAAACTCTACCATCGAATCTAGTAAAGAATTCCTTTAAGTCTTGATATATTATTTTCAATTTTGTCATAGCTCTACGTTTAAGAGTTCTTCGACTTACAGAGGAATAATGAGGTTGTAAAGCTTTTTTGATAAAAGTTGTGACTCTTGGTCAAATGGTAATGCTTCTTGTATTGTTAACTGCATGCTTAATTCTTGAGCTAAAGCGGCATCGAAACGTCATGTTTGACCATCAACTTGAGTTTGACTCTCAACCGTAGCGGCTTGTCGCGCCAAGCATTTAGTCTAATTTATTAAAGTTTATATTAGAATTCAAGTACTAAACTATTGTATTAAAGCATTTAGTCTATTGTTTATATTGTTAACTATATTTAACTAAGGTCATGTATTAAATTCAAGTACTAAACTATATTTAACTAAGTTCATGTATTTAATTCAAGTACTAAACTATATTTAACTAAGTTCATGTATTTAATTCAAGTACTAAACTATATTTAACCAAGTTCGTGTATTTAATTCAAGTATTAAACTATAGTTATTGATTCTAAAGTAATACGTTTGACTACCAAGCAAAGAGTGGCCAGGCAGGTCAGTCAGGGGGCAGGATCCTTTCAGTTTAAAACCTTTTGGAAAATCCAACAACCACAAGCTGATCGTGACTATTCTAGACACCACTCTCCGGGTTATATCTACTAGTATTACAATTAGAATGAATTACATCAACTTGTTTTAGGTTCATGAATTCCTATAATTTTAAATTCACAAATATAATAAATTATCCACCAATATTTTCAATTTCATGAATTCCTATATTTTCAATTTCATGAATTCCTATAATTTTAAATTCACAAATATAATAAGTTGTCCACCAATATTTTCAATTTCATGAATTCCTATATTTTCAATTCACAAATATAATAAGTTGTCCATCAATATTTTCATTTTAATGAATTCCTATATTTTCAATTTCATGAAGGGTTTAGTTTCAAAAAGTGTACCGATCTTGTCACTTTTTGTTATTGTGTATACCCAACTTCAAAAACTACCATTTAGTATATCACACTTTCAAAAACTACCATTTAGTACCTCATATTACCTTCTAAACATGTAGCCTATAATTTATATATTTTTATTTATTTTTTAAATCCATAAAATGCCACATCATTAGTAATTGCCACCTCAACAATCTTCATCTTCAACAAGATGAAGACATGAAGATATGTTCTTTGTTCTTCCCATCCTCAAGAACATCTTCATCAAAATTCAAAAATACCTTCATTGATTCAAGAACATCTTCAACAAAAACATCTTCACTAAATCTTTGATTCAAAAACATATCACTAAATCTGATTTAAACACATTTTACTAAATCGAAACCCTAAATCTGATTCAAAGAAACCTCAGATGAAACCAACAGAAATCAAACCAACATTTCACTAAATCGAAACCCTAAATCAGATTCACACATAAACAAGAACACATAAACAAGAAACATAACGTATCGCAAGGAACCAAATCTGGAATCAAAACTCTATGTTATAACATAAAACATGAATATGAACAGAAACCCTAAAAAGTAAATGAATCGTACCCATCAACATCATAAGCTCTAAAAAACAGATGAATCGTACCCATCAACATCATAAGCTCTAAGAAGAACACATTTGATGAAGAACCCAGATCTTACCCATCAAAAAGCAGATGAATCGTACCCGTCAACATCATAAGCTCTAAAACGCAGATGAATCAATACCCTTCGTAACTCAGATTTGTGAAGAACCATGAAGAACCCTAGCCGAAATCGCCTTCATGCCCTTCGTAGCCCAGATCTGATGAAGCGCTGCCCCTTCCTAACCTGAATCGTACCCCAGATCGATGAAGGGCAGCCCCTTCGTAATCCAGATCGTACCCCAGATCGATGAAGCACCGCCCCTTCGTAACCCAGATCGTAACCCAACATCATATCCGAGTTCGAAACCCCCTGATCTCATGAGATCCCTAATCGATTTCTTTGAAGCGATTTTATTGAATCTGGGGTGTTTGTTGTTATTATCGATGTTATTATCGGTCTATGGTGAAGCAGGTCAATGGTGGTGATAGACGCAACTTCCAAATCGAAGATGAAAGCAGGTGGTTTAAGGTTGGGAATCGAAGATGAAAGCAGGTGGTTTGGGGTTGGTGTGCGTTGAAGATGATAGTCTTATTATTATTTATTAATTATTATTATTATAATTATAACTATTATTATATTTTCATTTATTTTTAAATAAAAAATTACATGTCACCACTTAAAACACATTGGCACATCATCAAAACCTGAGCCACATCATCATTAACCTACTAATATAAGTTACCATGCATAAAATGGTAGTATCAGTAAGTTGGTTACATTAAATGGTAGTTTTGAAATATGGATATACACAATAGCAAAAATTGACAAGTTTGATACACTTTTTAAAACTAAACCCTTTCATGAATTCCTATATTTTCAATTCACAAATATAATAAGTTGTCCACAAATATTTTCAATTTCATTAATTCCTATATTTTCAATTTCATGAATTCCTATATTTTCAATTTGCATAAACTAAACATAAATATAAAAAAAACTAGTATTTAAATAAACTAAACATAAATATAAAAAAACTAGTATTTAAATAAACTAAACTTAAATATAAAAAAACTAGTATTTAAATAAACTAAACTTAAATATAAAAAAGAATACTTACTAAATGCCGAGCGAGAGAAGATTTAGAGCCGGATAAGATTCCTCCACAATGCGTACACTTCGCATATTTTTTGTTATTTTGTTTGAATTGCACAAAATCCTTCCAAATTTCCGCAACTCGATTTGTTTTTGGAACTTCTTCGTACGGGAGATTTATATTGAAATTACTTCGACCCGCGTTCAAATTGCTAGATCCTTCACCCGCCATTTTTTATAATCTTGAAGCAAATCGAAATATTATATAGAACACTTGTATTATATAGAACACAAACTTGAATTTTCTTGAAAAATAAAACTAGAAATATCAAGATTCAAGAATGAGAGAATTGGAGATTTGGAGAATGAGAGAATGTGAGTAAGAGTGGTGCAAAGATTATGGCTTCATTCTTGGGTATTTATAAGGAAATTTTTGAAATTTTTTTTTTTGAAAGATAGCCGTTGGGACCGGTTCGGACCGGTTTGGACCGCAAAACTAGCGGTTCAAGTTCAAAAATGGACCGTTAGCTTTTGGACCGGTTTGGACCTAGTTTGAACCGGTTCGGTCTTGGACCGTTTTGGACCGGTTCGGGTTATGGACCGGTTATGGACCGGTTTGGACCGTTTCTCTCACTTTCGGTCTTGGACCGGTCCTGGACCGGTTCGGTTCGGGCGGTTTTCGTTGGACCGGTCCGGTCGGTCCTCGGGGCCCATGTCTAATGTCGCCCGCTCCGGGTCCATTTTTTTTTTTCAATTTAATATTAGTTTCTACTTTCTAGATTACTTTTCCCTTCTACGTATTAGTTCGTTTTTTTTATGAACATATCTTTCAATTTAATATCCATTTTCTTTAAGGGATGGTAATATTATATTCTTATATTGTTTTATTCCTACTTTATTATTCTATCTATCTAATATTTAACATGTATAATAAACTATTTCTTTTTATTCATATTATCATTTAATTTCGATACTTATTTTAATCAAGTAGAATGATAAGTAAAAACCTCATACATGCTCCAGCCGTGGAACTCCCTACCCATTTCAAACTTGTGCCCTCGATTTCATATAAAAGAATATCATTTCTTATTGTTTTCATATGAGAGGTAGAATTGTAGAATTGATGGAAGCAAATGTTGATCTCCTTCTCTTTAGTCTCTTTCTTGAAGAATTTTAATAGCCCTCTGCATTTATCTAAAGTAGTTGTTCAATAACCTTCTCTTTGCTTAAAAAACCACTACTAGAAAAAAGCTATTTAGCGACATCTTTAGTGGCATAATACTCAACGTCACAAAATTGTGACAAACGTAGTGATAGTTTTAGCGACGATCAAGTCTTCCACGTCATAAATGATGTCGAAATATATAATAATAGTCAACAAGGTCTTAAACTATGTCGTTAAATATGTCGCTAATGTTGTGACTTGTTCAAATGAGCCTTTCAACAAGTCCCTAATTTTACGACTTGCTTAAGAAGTCACCAAGCAAGTCGCTAATTTATAACTTGCTCAAACATGTCCCTATCAAAGTCACTAATTTTGTGACTTGTTCAAACAAGTCACCGATCAAGTCGCCAATTTTATGACTTGCTCAAACAAGTCTCTAACCAAATCGTAAACTTTTGTGACTTGCTCAAACAAATCACTAACCAAGTCGCTAAGTTATAAAATAGTTAATTTAATTAGTGTGAGTTTATGATTGTTTTTAAAACAACAATTCACATTTTACAAAAATGAATCGGATAATTTAATTATAAAATAGTTAATTTATTTAGTGTGAATTAATTTGATCAGATAATTGTTAATCTTAAAATTTTTAATGCTGCTATATATACTATTTACGATTTGTTAAACTTTGACATAGTCAACTCAACCATTTTAACATCTAAAGTCAATAGTCAATATATCAGATAAAAAAGGCCCTAATTTTTTAATGTAAAAAGGCCCATTTGCTTCATGCCCTAATTTCGTAGATTCTGCATTCCGTTCAAAATGTCGTAGTAATGGTGGGATTCACGCTTCACAACCAAAAGAGATTATCATAGACTCGTAGTCGATTCGCTCATTCCGCTCGAACGCTGTGTTACCGAGTTAAAATTAGGGGAGAAAGTAAAAAATTAAGGAAGAAAAATGAATTTAAGTTGTGTTCCCAAGTTTTCTAGGAGAGAAAAAGAAAAGATTTTGAAAGGAAAATTTTCTCTTATTTTCCATCCTGATTTTCCTTCCAAAGTAGGGAAGATTTTGGAAAGAAACAAAATAACACTTCAAATTTCATTTCTCCTCTAATTTTCTTTTGAACTCGGGAACACGTAATGACAAAAATATTTCCCTTCCCTTTCTTTTCTCTTTCTCTAGCTAATTTTCTATCCATCCATTTTCTTTCCACGTGTAACTGTGCGAACACGGCGGAAATGTCGTAGTCGATTCACGCTCCTCCGCATTCCGTCCACCGCCATACTCCATCGTACTCACGATCATCATCATCGTACTCTGCATTCCGTCCACCGCCATAGTCATAGTCTAATCGCCGCTCACTTGCTTCTAACTCGGAACAGGTCTCGTAAGTTATACTTTTTGTTCTTACGTGTTTTTTAATTGAGGTTTGTTGTCTAATTTTTTCATTTATGCTAATTTAGCTAATATGATTGTCATATGGTTCGATCGTCTCTGTTGATTCATTGTTATTTTGTCATACGGCATATATTTGAAGTAATAATTTAGCTAATATGATTGACATCTTGTGCTAATTTGATTGTTATTTTTTCATTAAGTGGATATTTGAAGTAATATTTAGCTAATATGGTTGAGATTTTGTTCATACCTAAATATATATATACACGTATGTATCTGATTGCACACTAAAAGAACCACAATGTTAATTGTAGTTGATATGCATTCAACTCACATATATTCATATGATATAAACATCATAGTTTCTCCTTGTTTATCTTATAATCAAGTATTTATCATAAATTGTGATGGTGAAATTGCCCAATACTATGTCACATATAGATTCAATTGTATGAATACAAGATCTAATAGTCAGTTTCCCTCCACTTGAGATTGTATTGGAATTAGTTTGGCTTACCAAAGTTAACTATGCTGTTTTTGTTTTCTTACTTGATTGGGTCTTGCTCTAGGATATATCAGATGTAACATATGATGCCTACTAGTGATTCTCTGACTATAATTGGCTGCATTCATTTAATTTATGGATTCTAAATAAACATTAAACTATACACACTCTTTAAGTTAAATAATGAGGAGCTCTAGTTGTATTGGTTCAATGCATTGTTGGATATTATCCTTTAAGCAGGATGATTTCATCTAATACTAAAACCCACCTGGTCTTTCTATATATATGTTTTTGCTCGTGACCTGCTGGCTGATTCTGGTTATAATTTATCCGGGTCAAACTATGATGTATACACTCATGGCTTACGAGTTAAAATATTACTATTTGGTTATATTGAATATAATTAAGTGATGTATGCTTCTACCTGTTAGGACTTAGGATAGGTAATTTGTGCAACTGATTAATTTTTTATGATTAATAAAGAGTAGAAACAATGACATCTGGTCGTGAGTGGATGTATAAAATGGATACGACTGAATTTTATGAAGGAATTGAGGAATTCGTCAAACAAGCGAATCTTTTTGTTCGGTCACGAGGTTTTACATAATGGAACAATCAGATGCCCGTGTAAGAAGTGCAAGAACATGAATTGGAAAAGTCACGAGGACACCAAGTATGATCTATATCGATATGGGTTCGTCCCTAATTATTACGTATGGACTACACATGGAGAACCACATTCTCAAGGACCCTCTCAACAAATACCTAACCGTGAAGCTATCAATTTAGTTCGTAACATGCTCATTGATGCAGCTGGCCCAGACTTCTTTCAACCTGAATTTCAAGAGCCGATCCCTCAAAGACAAGATATTGATAAATAGGTAATTTGCATCTGATCCTTTCTTGAATTCTTAAATTTATGTTTTTATTATCTTTTAATCAGGGTATGTACAAAGATACGTATATCCCAATTTATGAGTTGAGAGTCCTGTTTATGATCAGATGGTTTTATGCATGACTGTTAATTTTCATAATTTTCATGGGATTAGAAAAGGTGATAGCTGTTATGGATTAAACTTGCTGTTATGGTTATAGTTTGCTATAATGTTATGGTTATATCATGTTAAAGTCTGATGGCATAAAAAGGAACTGGTACATTATAAGTTTGCCATAATTATGGTTAGAGTTGCTTGCAATTGTTTGTTCTTGGTTATGTATTCTGATACTTCTAATTTATATTTAGTAAAACCAAAATTGGAAGAATGGAACATTATGTACATTATGTTTGGATTAAGTTTTTAACATGTTAAACTTGTTCATTACATTTGGCTTTTCAATATAGGAACAATACAATGAAAAATTTGGTGAAGCGGACTCACTTGATGCCGAGTCGGGGAATGTATCAAATACGTACTCAAGATGGGCTGAACATGTTGGCATAAAAAATGGAAGGGCTTACGGATCGGTGCTTGATGAGTATATGCTTGAAAGTGTCAATATGGAAGAGTCATCTGTTCAAAATGTACCTAATGAGGAACTGGATGATTTACGAGAGATGGTGGAGCAACAAAAACTTGAGAATGGACTTCTGAGAGCCGAGTTGGATAATCTAAGATCAAAGTCAAGAAAATTAGATCAAGTCGTTAAATCACAAACTTTGTTGGAGCAAAACTTAAGGACTATCGTTTCCCAAGAAGTACATGCATCCGTTGCTCAAGAAGTAAGTAAAGCCGTGGCTCATGAAATGGGAAAAGCTACCCGTCAACTTTTAGATGCAATTCGGGGTCGTTAATGGTTTTAGTCGAATATTAAAAACATTTGATGTTATACTCTTTGAATTGGATGATGACTTGGTTATTAGTTTTTGTTATATACAACTCTTTTAGATGTTTGGTTTGATAATATAAATATTTTAGATTGTTAAATCTATGTTTTAATAATTATTGTATGTGTATGTGTATGTGTGAGGATCAAGTAAAAGGTATATTAACGTAAAAATAGTAAGAGGCAATAAAAAATCCTTTTTATTGATTAAAACTAGTTCTTCATCGATTTCTTTTTGATGAATCCAACATATTCATCACTTTTTACACAGCAAAAGAGATTTTCAAATACAGATTTTGAAACCAAATTTTTGGAATAATTTGGTGATGAACAAAATGCTTTCATCTAAAAAGTGATGTATATGTTGGATTCATCAAAAAGATTTCGATGAAAAACTAGTTTTAATCAATAAAGATGATGAACTAACAATTATCAGTTGATGTATATACTGAAAAACTATCACTAATCATCCATCTTTCACTTTTTACTTTAATTTACCTTTTATTTGATCTCATCTCTATATATAGGTATATATATATATATATATATATATATATATATATATATATATATATATGTCAAATTAGTGACTTATATTATGATGTTTGTAGCGACTTTTGATAAAATAGTGTCATTTTTAGAGATATGCATAGTGACATTTGAGAAATAAAGTGACATCTTTAAAGACATGGATAACGACTTTTAAAGATTAGAGTCTTCGTTAAAGGCTTGGATAGCGACTTTTAGAGATAGCGTCATAATTAGCAACTTTCATAGCGATATGTTACTAAATACTAACTTATACTAGCTTCCCCTACAACGACGCGTATTGTGACGTTTATAGCGACGGGTTACATATCAGCGACCAAAATAGCGACAATAGTTTATTGGTCGCTAAAAATACTAGCGACACTAGAGAGAACGTCGGTCCAAATGTCTCTACTTTTAGAGACACGAGGGTGGAAGTCACTAAATCAGCGACTTCTTATTAGTGACTCCTCACCTTACGTCACTTAGAGTGTCGTTGGCTGTCGCTACAGATGTCGCTAAATGTGTCGCTAAAAGGCTAATTTTTTGTAGTGAACCAATAAGATTGTTTTAAACAAGAAAAAAATAACAATAGAATTAAAGTATGCCAATTAATATATTGGGTATATTTGTGAATGTCACTAACTTAATTTTAGTTTTTCTAATGCTATTATTAGGATATCTCACTTTATGTTATTCTTTTTCTTTAAAGCAAGTTAGTCATTTGTACTTGTTTCTTTATATTTCATGCTATGTCACTTTCCTTTGTTATAATGTGATTAATTGTTATACTTTTCATGCTATGTAGCATTATTGACGTTTAAATTTTTCTATAAAAAATGGTAGGAGAATAACATTAACGAGGTATTATCTAGCCCGTACTTTGTTGCGAGATTACATTATTTTTATCTAAAGTTTAAATTATGTCATTCTTGTTTTTGTGACCATCTTTCGTAAGCCATAAGGGCAAATCATGGGCGACCTTTATGATGTGTTTCCAAGTTAAAATTCAAGGAGAAGAAAAGATTTAGAATTGAAAATGAATTTAGTTGTGTTCCTAAGTTTTTTAGGAGAGAGAAGAACTGATTTTGGAAGGAAAATTACTCTTATTCCTTTTGTGATTTTCCTAGCCCGTGCGCAGGCCCAGGGCAGCAAGGGTCAAAATTCCAGTCTAAGTTATACATTACTAGCCACAGTCTAAACAAAAGAAATTTACATCGTTAGGTGAGGGGCATTGGGCGGCCATGTGAGTACCGAGTACGTCCGTTGGATGCCCAATGGAGTTACGGGATGGATATACGGAATACAGAGCAACAATTTATTTCAGTAACTGAGTAATCGACCTTTCAGTTGCAATTTCTCAGTCCTCATCTTCTTTTGATTACGAAGTTTTGATTCAATCAATTTATTTGGTTGATTAGTTCTTCCGATTCCGATTCTTTGTAAACCATCCAATTGAGTGAAGGAG
This sequence comes from Pulicaria dysenterica, assembly GCA_947179395.2. Taxonomy (NCBI): domain Eukaryota; kingdom Viridiplantae; phylum Streptophyta; class Magnoliopsida; order Asterales; family Asteraceae; genus Pulicaria; species Pulicaria dysenterica. Next base: position 9,322,321 of record OX359291.1, on the reverse strand, counting down.
TCGGCGATTCGCAGAATAAAAAAAGGTTCAAAAACTCAACATTAGTGGCAGTGCAGTTGTGAAAACCATCGTCTCTTCTCGAGTCTGTCAATATCTCGGTTCAGGTAATCAGGTTTCTCGATCATCTTCCTCTTTCTATGGTGACTTAATCTTGTTCCGTTTGCTATTTTAGAGTAGATTATAATTGAATTGTTCATAGTTTTTTGAGCAAAATTTGATTGTGAGGTTTAATTTTAATATTTGATGATTTTATGAATTGGAGTACTTTCCTATTATCTTTGGTGGAGAGGATGAGTAATTGTATACATGTCCAACTGTAATTTAAAATTCATGTTTCTTGTTACTGGATAATAGTCCTTGTTGGAAGTAATCACTTGTAATAGTAATAAAGTTCTAAAAGAGGATTGATTAGGTTGCTGTAAGGAGGGTATTATTGCAAGTGTGCATTTTGAGGATTGGTCTCAAAGAAAGTTCTCATTATGTTAGCAGCATTTTGTGTAATCTATGGTGCAGAGGTAGTACAGCTAGGTGAGAGCTTGCAAACATCCATTGAGTTAAGTCCTAGTGTTATCTTGGAGTTGCATCATGGAGGAACTAATACAAGTTGCTTTGAGTTAGGTTTTGAATTTTTGCTGTGGGATTGTTTTGTACAATAAGCTTATATAGTTGTAAACCCAAAATGAGTGTGAGAGAGATTTGTTAATGGTCAGAGAAACTTGTTTTGAGTTCATAATAACTAAATATTTTTGTTGTTAAAAAAAAGGAGTACTTTAGGCGAGACAAAAATAATCAACAAAGAGCATGTTATCTCTAGAAAGATTATCCTTGTACAATGCTCATAGGTTTAGATTTTCCTGATCCTCTAGATTTGAAATATATATACTTATATGGTTTATCATTAGTATGAAAGCATATTGAATTTAGGTTATGACATTGCATTTTATGTATGAAATTCGTTATTCTTAAAGTTATTTCACACTTTTAGTATGTTCCTGAGCATATCTAGAACTATCTCAAACAACAATACTATAACATAAGCCTCAAAAACCCTATAGCATAGACCTTGTGCTAGGAAAGAGCAACCATTAGCAGCACCAAACAAGCTAGGACAATCTAATGTTTGCCATTTTGAAGGGATAAGAAACCATGGAAGTTTCAAAATTAGGAATTCCGAGGATAAAATGTATTCTGTTTGTTTATCAATCGGATCTTTGAATACCAACTCCATCAAGAAATCAGGTTGTTTTTGCTAGTTTATTATTTAACTAGTTTAATTGCCGTGTAACACACGGGATGATTTATAAAACGTAATAAATATTAAACACTAATAAACGATATTAAATACTTATAAAACGTGAAAAAATATGGTAAAAAATGACGACAGACGGCGTCAATCCCAAGACGGCATGACCAGCGATAAATAAGTCCGATAATTATATTATATTTTTAAATAATATACTTAATTAATTAGATAGATAAATATAATTAATTTGAATCTAAATTTACTTCTAATTAAAATAATGTATATATCTAAAAAAATTAAATTAATTCAATTCATAGATAAATATAATTAATTTAAATCTTTATCTAATTCACATTAGTTTGACTCTAAAAAGTCAAAATCAAAATTTTAGAATTAAAAAAAATACGGCTACGATTAAATCTTTTATTAAATGAAGGGTTTAGATCATCTAATAAATCTATTTAAATTAGTCTTTTATATATATTATACAAGATTACATCTCATGATGATAAATTCAAAGGAAGAGAACCCCTATTTATTGGGAATTGGTCAAAGTTAGATGAGGAAGAAATAAACTAATATTGATAATAATAATAATTAATTAAATTATTAGAGTAAATACTGATTTGGTTTCTGTTTTTTGTTAAAAATAACCGATTTAGTCTTTTATATAAAATAATTAGTGAGATGGTTCTTGATTTTACCAATTTATCACAATGTAAATCCTTTCACTAACTTGCCTTTTAGATTGATGTTAGTTTTATCTTTATCATATGATATTTTGGTCTATTCACCAAAAAGAATAAGTTTTGAAAAATAACTATTAATTACCCTTAACCCTTCCCCTCTTTCCTCCAAACCCTTGCAAAATTACTATCTATCTCTTATCCTCTCTATACTCTTTAACTACAAGACCCACCACCACCACAGTCCGGAAAGTCCACCATTATCATCCGGAAAGTCCACCTCCACCACCACATCCGTGAAGTTTCTCTCTCATCTTGAGCTCTCTCTATTTCTCTATAAAACCACTACCACCACCGTTATGGGAGACCGTCACCACTACCGTTCGAAAAGACTACCACCACCACCATCACTTATCTCTCTCACCTGTCACTGTCTCTCCTATAAGACCACCATCACCGTTGGAGTTTTGATTCAGTTTGTGTTTGAATCTAGGGTTGAATGGTTCTAAGATTTGACCATTGATGGCTGTTGGTTGTGTGAAGTGTGTTTGTGTGTTGACGAACATTTTGAAGGGTTTTGATCTGACCAAAACACCCTAAGACACAAACTGGTCAATCCTGGGCTTGATCCTACTGGTTCAATCCTAAAAGCGGAAACAGATTGAACACAACCCTCTAAACCCCAAAAGGGTTAGGATCTATCTAATGATCATATCAGTCTCTAAACAGCAAACCAGATAAAAAGGTTTAGAATAACAATACCTGCTTTGACTTGGGATTGCTAAAAGTAGTCCACCACTACTGCACCACCAATGAACTGGTTGCTATACCGCTCCTAGAATCACCCAAGCTTCAACACTCGAAACCTTGAGTGTGTGTGTGTGTGGTCGTCAATCACCAAAAAGCTGAAAGGCTTTTGCCTTTCTTTCTTGTTCGACGCAAAGAGAGAGCCGAGAGAGAGAGTGAGGTCGACATGAGAGAGAGAGAGGTAGGGTGGCTAGGGTTCTTTTCTTGAATTGCCTTATGATTAAATGAGCCTTATCTAGGTTTAATTACTTAAATCTTATTCAAACCCAAGCCCGTTTAATTAAAGCACATGTCTTTAATTGAAGTTTCATTCTTCTCACTTTGACTCCCTGACTTTACTAGTTAATTAATTAACTATTAATTAACTGATCCATTAAATATTAAACTTAATATTTAATTTCCCTTTAAATAATAAATAACTATTTATTATTTATTTTCTTTCTGATAATTAATTCGACTGATTAATTATTTAGTTTTCTCTCTAATAATTAATCCAACTGATTAATTATTTTCACACAGAATTATGGTAAATTTCAACTGTTCTAGTTTGGGTGTGTAGCAGTGTGACCCTTTAGTCTCTTATAACATTGGATATAATGTACCCATTAATTATCTCTGCACATAATCTAACACATTTTTTACGACCGATGATTTTCTTGATTTCCCTTCAACCTCGATGATGATTTCATCTTATCCATGATTCGACTGGTGTCGAAGATATCGACTGATGAGGTTCTTGATGGTAGCTTGGATGTAATGTGTTTTCGCTTTATTTCAAAAGTGGAATATTTTTATTGTGATTATTATTTAATAAAGAGTGAATTACAAAAATGGTCCATGTGGTTGTCAAGGAATTTCACTTTTGGTTCTTTAACTTTCAAAATTACAAAAACAGTCAATGTGGTTGCTGATTTGTTTCAGTTTTGGTCCTTTAGTCAAACGGATGTTAAAATTGACTGTTAAAACACCCCATGTGCTTTGCACATGAGGGTATTTCAGTCATTTTGTGTGTTATACATATTACCAAACACAAATTTGGCATCCCTGTTATGATTCTTCAAGGTTTCGCAGACTCAATTTGATATCCCTGTTATGATTCTTTGATTATAGCAATTTACAACAGAAATGGGAACAAAACCAGTAACCATTGAAGAACAAAACCAACATAAATGGAAACAAAACCAACATATATGTAGATGAAGATGAAGCAACGAATATACTATGAACATACCATTAACCATTGAAGAACAAAAACCCCATATTTACTCAAAATCAAATCCGAATCCATTACAGATTTTTAGAGCTTGAATCATCAAGAATTTGCAAGTGGTCTGTTCAAATCCTAATTTTAGAACAAGAACCTAACTCTCAAACAAGAACAAAAACCCTAAATCTCGAACAAGAACAAAAACCCTAATTTAAACCCAGAAAATTAAAAGAGATTTGTTCAAATCTACAAGCGATGGTGGCACAAGAGAAATTTGAACAAACCCTAACAAGAAAATTATAAACAAACCGTGAACAAACACAAGCGAAAAAAATTTGGCATGCTTGCAGATCTAGAAGACAAATATGAAGAATTTGCAGATCTGGAACAAGAAGAGTATGAACAAACTCTCGATGGTGGTTCTTGGTGGTGGGACGGCGATCGAAGCATTGCAGATCTGGAGAGAAAGAGGGACGGCGATCGACTTCAGTGGTGGTGGTGGCGGCGATCTTGAAGAGAGAAGTTGATGGTGGTTTGTACGATGGTGGTTCGATCTCCAGGCGGATGGCGGCGATAGACGTGATGACGGTGATTGTGCTTTTGAGTGACGGAACCCATGGAGGTGGTGGCCGTATTGATGGAAGCGATGGTGGTTGTGGCGTTGGCGGTGTTGAAAGCAACCACCGTGGTGCGGTGGTGGTGTTAGAAAGGCTGCTGGTGGGGTGGGGGTGATTCTGCAAAACTTGAATGTGTTATATGAGAGAGATGGAGTAGAGAGAGAGTAATATCATGATTTAGGGTTAGTGTTTGGTAATATGTATAACACAAAAAATGACTGAAATACCCTCATGTGCAAAGCACATGGGATGTTTTAACAGTTAATTTTAACGTCCATTTGACTCAAGGACCAAAACTGAAACAAATCAGCAACCACAGTGACTGTTTTTGTAATTTTGAAAGTTAAAGAACCAAAAGTGAAATTCTTTAACAACCACAGGGACCATTTTTGTAATTCTCTCTTTAATAAAAGGACTCTTGCCTCTTTGAGCTTGCAATGGGCCTTGATTTTCAACATGTGTATTAAAGTGTTTTGTTGTTGGGCTTACTTTAAATTATGGTATTAAATTATTTGGGCCAACCACTTATTACCTTTGGTTTATGACTTTATGTGATGCAAAACAAGATGGGCCAAGAGGGTTCACATGCACATTGATATATCTATTATCTACATAGCAAATTAGTGATCGGGCCCAAATGGGACTACTATAGTAGCCGGGCCCTTTTCCATCTCAAGAAAGATAGAAACAATCTGCCTTATGTGCGTGTTCTTCACGATGGAGGTGTTCTTCACGATAGAGAGAGAGAGAGGACCGGTTCTTCATGTGCGCATTAATCGATCGAGAACAATAGCATGTAACAGATTGAGGTCCCTTGTTAACATCTAGCTACTGTTTTATTGCGATTTGAGTGCAATTTTTGAACCTGCTCCTTTTTGTTCGAAAACGAGAGTAATTAATCGATGCATAAATCCATCGATTTTAATCATTTTATCTTGCTAAAATTATAATTAATAGATAGGGGTGCTATGTTAGATGATTGAAGCCCTGCACAACTCGAATCATTTTATTCGATCTTCGTTGCTGTTCGTGTGAGTGCTGGACCGAAATCATAATTTGGGATTTTAACTTTCAAGCATCACTCGAAATCACGATTAATTGTTATGAATGTGTTGTTTATAAAAGATAATCTAAGGAAATTGATATTAGAATTTAGGTGAAGTCTCGGTTAGGATTGGGAAGGTAGTAACTCCACCAAAAAGATGAACGGGGTATTCTCTGTGAATCGCTAAGTAGTGTTAGCATGTGTATCGCAATTAGAGTTGCTGGCTTGCTGCTGAGTCAATGAGTCATGAATCATTATTTTTAGCTAGGATAAAAATCGCAAATCTGTTTTGTTTTATGTGGCCATAGATTCCGTTGGGAAACGTATGCGCTTAGGGATGGTAAAAAAAAAAGCGAAACCGATGGAGAAAATCGAAAACCGACATAAACGGGGCGGGGACGGGGACGATAAACAGGGACGAGGACGGGGAAAACTCAATTATTTAAAAGGGGACGGGGACGGGTTTTATGATCCCCGCCCCGATTACCGGTACCCATCCCCGATACCCAATTATAATAATCTTTCAATATATATAAGACTAATTACTAAAAATTTATTATAAGATCTGAACCTTTTATTTAGTAAAAAATTTAATCTTGACCATTCATTTTTCAAAATTAAAAAATCAATTTTGACTTTTTGAAGTCAAAAAATACAAACTTACATAGATGAACTATTGATTTAAAAAATATGCATTATGTTTTCATTCAAAAAGTTTCCGTAAATAAACTTTTTAAATTGTACCGATTATTAGGACGTGTATTTTTGTAATCTTAAATAAAAGATTAATTAGATGAAATTAGATGATCTGATCTATTAATTTAGTAAAACTTTTAATCTTGATCATTTATTTTGTTGCATTATAAATATTTTTACTTAATGATTAATATTTATTATTTCTTAAACCAACTCGTGTATCACAAGGGTATTTAATCTAGTTTAATATTATATATATGCATAAAATTAATTTTAAATAGTAAATATACAAACATTTATACACTTTTATACAACCTAATTTTAATCGTTGTCTTTATTTGAATTGTTTGGTTTTGATATTTTGGAGACATTTAAATTCTTTAAAACTTTAATTTCCTTTCAGAATGTTTGTATATGATAAAGTTGTATAATTTAGTATGATTGATTTCTAAAACACATCGTAAAATCTTAACAATAACGATCCCCGTGGTGAAAAATCACTTTACTTTTAATGGGTATCTCTGCGGTGAAAAGTACTTATTTAATTACATGTTTATTATTAAACGGGGATACCCGTTTCCCCAGTTTCCTATGGGGGATCTACGTTTAAATCACCGCGGTTTTATAAGCAAGGATGGGGATGGTTAAGCGAGGACGGGGACAGGACCAATTGCCGTCTCGAATCGCCCTGTTGCCAATCCTAGCGGCGGTGTGTGTATGGTTTTTTGTCGATGAAATAGATATTGGATTGCAAACTTTGTATAGAAACTTGAATGAAATACATATATAGGTATGTATGTATGTACAACCACAAATTAAAGTGAAAAAAATGGAACCAAATCACCAATCACAAGTTAAGTTGTTTAATGGATTGATTTTTGTTGGGCCTTCAAATCAATGAGGCCTGAAATCAAAAAATGAGAAATTTATTTTTGGGCACTTAAGAAATAATCTTTTGGGCCTAGGCCCAAATCAGAATTACTGGGGGAGGGGTCCGGGGAAACGTGTACAAAAGATAAGGAGGAATCTTAGCCATCCATTTGTCTCTAAAAAATGGCTTTTTTGTTTTTTTATAAAATATAAAAAAATTCATTAAAGGGTATAATCATCCACTCAAAAAATCAGTTCCCTGATATTTAGGGACAGATTTAAAAATTCATTTCCCCAAAAACTGCTGCATCGAGTGCATGAACATATTCAGCCTGATTCACAACCAACCATTTATATTCAAAAAACAATTGATGAACATAATTCATATCAAACAAATGATGAACACAATTCATATATAAATAAGTAACTGTTGCATCGATGAATCCAAACCCCATGAATCCAAATTAACACTTATAAACTGATTAACGTCGATCATAATTCAATATCATCCGATGCACAAGCACTACCAAAAGAATCAGATGCATAAATAAATCATCTGATGCATAAGAATGTTATACAAAACCAAAAAAAAATTGAAACAGGACAAAGAATGTTCTACAAAAACTAAAAAAAATGATATACAAATCCAATATTGTTTCTTACAGACAATGACGGAAAACTGAAACTCTACTACAGAACAATGAAGCACAGAAGCACAAAATCCCTGAGTCGGTAAACAGCGGCGGTGGTCATCGGCGTTGGCGAGTGTGCATCACAAAGCAACGGCGGAGTCGGAGTCGGCAAACAGAAGCACAGAAACCCTAAGTGGATGGCGGTGGTTACTGGCGTTGATGCACAACCACAGAACCCCTAAATCGATGGTGATGGTCATCGGCATTGATGCACAACCACAAAAACCCTAAAACCGATAGGGGAGATGAAGACGAGGGGAAGGAATCTGCGACTAACACAGGGAAGATCAAGGAAGGCGACAAGAAGGAAGCGGGGGAGAATCGTCGAACATTGACGCAATCGATGAGAAGGACCGGGTCGGCGAACAGCGATGGAAAGTAGGCGGCAGGTGGTTGAGAGAAACGACAGATCTGGGGCTGAAGGGAGAAGGGACGTCGCCGGATAGGGACGGCGGAAGGAGCAGGGACGGTGGAGGAGCAGGGACGGCGTAGGTCGACTGGTGACTATTATCTTATACCTATCTATATAATATATACGAATAAAGACCTCTATATATTATTATCTATAACAATGTAAATGAATTATATCATTACTTATATAGTAGTTAGATAATTTTAAATTAAAATATATATATATATATATTATAATTAATTAGTTTTAAGATAAGATTTTTTATTTTATATATATATATATATATATGTTGATTATATATATTGATTTGTTACGTATTTTTAAGTTGCATCATTTAAAAACCACTCAAAATATCAAATTACTTAAAAAAATGTTTTAATTTAAGTGGTTATAATTGATTAAAATTAAAAGTGAGTTTTAATTTTGACCTTTTAAAAGTCAAAATTGAATTTTAATTTTGAATCAAATGAATGGTTAGGATTTAATTTTAATCAAATGAGAGGCTAAGATTATCTAATAAAATTGATGATAGTTAGTATTTTATATATACCAGCTAAACGACCCGCGTACCAATACGAGATAATATAAGTCAATTTTAAATTTATATAGATATTTAGGGCTTCTTTAGACGTAATGGGTAATCGGGAAGTGTGAAAAACCGTGGCCTATATTTAAGGAGCATGTGAGATAAACAATTTAAGATGTCTATTATGCCCTTTTTTGCTTTTTTAACTAACAGAACACGTGTCATCACCATAATTCTCCTTACCCTTTTTACCCTAAAACTCTTTTTATTTGATCCTGATTATATATATATATATATATATATATGTATATATATATATATATATATATATATATATATATATATATATATATATATATCTGGGAGGGTTCAAAAGAGAAATGTTTTTCGTACGAGAACTGCGAGAACCAATCTTAGCCGTTAATTTAATAATTGGAATTCATGGATGTAGTGCGTGGGGGATCAAGTGTAGCAGGGTGCATGTGAGGAATTCATGGGTGGGTGATAACATTAAAAGAGGGGGAATTAGACGGCTTAGATCGGTTCTCGCGATTCTTGTACGAAAAACAATTCTCGTTTGAACTTTTGCATATATAATCACAAATAGACTTAGGATCACGAGTTGCTTAAATGACTTATCACAAATTATATTTTTATACATACATCATTAATCGCAAATAGAGCAAGCTTGGAGTTAAGGTGTAACGGGCCGTCAGATTAGTTATTGGGCTGAGATATTAGTTGGCTCCAATCGTACGCATACCTTTATATAAGGTGGCCTGCAAATTCATAAGGGGAGTAGACGACCCTTGTAAGTTGTAAATCCCGAATTAGTTTTAAATTAAATCACAAAATTAACGTCTATGTGTTAATCGCAAATTCACAACAACAACAACAGTACCCAATCCCGTAGCAGCGGGGTATGGGGGAGGTAGAATGTAGACAATCATACCTATACCCGTAGGTAAAGAGACTGCTTCCAGAAATTGACCTCCGACAACGTAAAAAGAAGAGGAGAAAGTCAAATATGAAAAATAAATGAAATACAAAGAGATATATACAAATATAATAAAATAAAAATATATATAATAAAATACAAGGAAAATAAACAACTATATATAATAAAACTGATGTGTCAATCGCAAATTATATATACATAATCTAATCGCAAATTATATATACACAATCGCAAATTATATATGCTTAAAGGCTTACGATAGTCGTAACTTGTTAATTATGAAACCCTATTTGTAGGTAATTGCTGATTGACGTGAAACCACATATAGATACTGAACTGTTATTGCGTGACTGAACTACTATCAGGTGAGTATTCTTACATACAATCTAACTCAACATCAACCATTAATGAACGTACGTAAGTATGTGTGTGTTAGTTATTGAACTTATGTGATTGCTTGATGAGACCGATACTTCTATGTCAGGTATGTATGATCGATTGTCATAGAAACGTGTATGATGAGACCGTTCATATACGACGGGTATGATTAGACCAACTACTTCGGTAGTGGGTATGACTTGGTATGATGAGACCGACTACTTTGGTAGCGGGTATGACTTGGTACGTTGAGACCTATTACTTCGGTAGTGGGTACGGCCTAAATGATACGTGATAATTATGTGTATGATATGTGAATGTGAATATGTTGAACTCGTTAAGTTTCGCCCACACTGTTGTTCTTAATTTTATTTTACAGGAAATGACCACAACGCGACTCTAGCTCATTATGGATGGCCCATCGATAAAAGAATTTCCACCTGAATATTACTTGCACTTGCTTTTGACTATTTCAGTGATATTACGAACATGTTCGGAAAGGGAATTGTTGAGAAGTAATTAAATATTTAAAAGTACTTGTGGTTTTGATATGATGATTTTACGATTCGTATATGTTCTGTATTTTAAAAGAAACAATAAATTTGGGGCTTTACATTGGAGAAGTGAGGAAGAGCTGGCGAGAGAGAAAGAGAGGCCGAAAGATGAAGAAAGTAGATTTGAGATGAAGTTTGTTTAGAACTAGTTACTTTCTGTGAGAAGATAAGGGGTGTTAGAATATGAAATTTGGTGAAAAGAATTATTCAAGAGTTAATTACATATTTGGTTCCTAAACTATGTCACTTATTACACCTATAGTCCCTAAACTATGTTTATTACACTTGGAGTTTCTAAACTAAGCATTTTGTCATACTGATAGTTCTTAATCACTGAAAAAGACGGTAATGCCCTTCTCAATTCAGTTTATTATTTTGTTTGACTTGTTATTAATTTAAATATTATTAAGTTATATTAAAATAATAAAACAAATATTAATTATTAACAGATATATAATTCTACCACCACATCGTTCACCGCGACCAGCTTCTACCACCAACACCACCGCAACCAGCTTCTACCACCACCACCACCTAAAACCACCAGCACATAACCAACCGTCTGCCACAACCGACACCACCGTCTGCCACCACCCACAACACAGTCTAAAACCACCATTAAGAACAAACCCTAATCTTAAAAAGAAAAAAAGTAGAAGAAGATGATGATGAAAACCCTAATCCGAACACGCTTCTGCGACAAGGTAAAGATGTTCGATGGCGCTGATCAGGGTTTTCTCCGCCACATCTATACTAATTACGAATAAAAACCCTGGTGAGGAATCAAAATCCTAGACTGTTCTAATCACGAATTTGAACAAGAAGATGATGAAAAAGAAAGCCCTAATTTGAAAAAGAAAAAAAAGTAGAAGAAGATGATGATGAAAACCCTAATCTGAACACGCTTCTCCGGCAAGGTGAAGATGTGCGGTGGTGGTGATGATCCTCTTCATTGATTGTGGTAATGGATGGTGGTGATGCGGCGGAGGTGCAGTTGCGACGGATAAGGAAGGGGTTAGGTGGGAGTGGTGGGCTGTAGAAGAAGAAGATGGTGACGACGGCGGCGAGCGTGGTCATGGGTGGTAGTGAAGTGGCAGAGGAAGGAATGAAGGATATAGATGGTGGTTACAACGGTGGAGAAGAAAGGAGGGGAGGGTGCTGGTGCATGTGTGTGTGATGGTGGAGGAGGCGGTGGTGGGGTGTAGCCGGTGGCGGTGGCCTGAGAGAGGGCTTATGGAGGCGGTGGGAGGGATGGACTTTGGTGTAGGTATATATATATATATGTGTGTGTGTGTGTGTGTGTGTAATATTATTATTTAATACTTTAATATTTTTTTGTGATTATTTCAATTAAAGAAAATAATAAAAAAGATAAGAGGTATGATTGTCTTTTCAAGGGAAGAAGTAAGGACACTTTGGTCATTTTAGTTGCATCAAGGACTATTAGTGTGACAGAATACTTAGTGTAGGGGCTCCCCATGTAATAAATATAGTTTAGGGACTGTGGATTTAATAAGTGAAATAGTTTAGGGATCAAATATGTAATTAACTCATTATTCAATATATAATTTTAAGAAAAGGAATTGTGTTGAGGATACTCCGATACTATATACCCCCTTACTATAATACAAACAAACCTTTAATTTAAACGTTGTTAAAGTAAATGATCAAGATTGTGACAAATTGACAAATTCAAGGGCCACATTAATTATTATTCAATATAAAACACTAAATTAGTGATTTTTGGCAAACCACATGGGCCAAATCAGTTTTTTACTCGAATTATTATTATTAAAGACGATAAGTTATATATATTAAATGTGTAAGTTTGGTAAGTTTATCTAAGAAAGATTTAATTTTATATATGGTAACTAGCCACAAATTGCAAGTCTAGTCATTTTTTTGAAAAGTTTCGAACTCATTCTTTTAACTACCATTTTGTTACACGAATAGTCCTTTCTAACATTTTCTATTACCCACTTCGGTAAAGTCTTGTGGACAAGAGGGTATTTAGGTCCTTTTAACCCCCATTTACTTTTTATTGATTTGAAATATTACTCCATAGTTTCATTCTTTTTAAATAATTTAGAAAAATCAGAAATTAAATATGTCCTTTAAGGCAACAAGTTATATGACTATATCCAACAAGTTACATTTACGATCACTGTAGTCCACCACCAAACACCAGCCATATACCACCTCCGTATACCATCACCTACACCTTTTGCTACCACCAAAAATTCTAAAACCACAACTTAAAGAACCACCATCCATCGCCTACCACTAGCTACCGTTTACCCCCACAAACTACCTTCCACTACAACCACAAACCACTACCAAATGCCGCCTACCACCACTATTAAAGTTGGAAACCACTAAGAAATTCGGAACCAAAACCAACATATAAAAACCTACTATCCAAATCAAAACCCTAGATCTACACGCACAAACACCTACAGAGAGAGGGACATGCGTTGTTTGGTGATAACGATGGCGGCATTTAGAAGATGGCGACGGTGACAGAGGCGATTGCAACCTTAGATCTGTAGACGTGGTGGTACACGATGGAGGTGGCAACCTTAGATAAAGGGATAATGAAACCTTTTTGTAAACGTTAATGGGTATAATAACAGATTATGTGAACATTAATGAGCATAATATGATGTTTTTAAAATTGACTTAAAAAATTCTTCATATTATCATAATAAAACGTTGGAAAAACATTTATTTATGTTTAACAATTTTAACCAATAAAATTATAATATAAATTTTAAGATTGAATGTATAAAATAGCAAATAAGGCAAAGTGAAATATATATTTCTTTGATCTAGAACCTAATTTGTAGCGAAGAGATCGAAGATTTTTGATCTTGAACCTAATTTGTATAGAAATGATGAGACAAATATAATAGTTTTAAGTTAATTTAATAATGCGTTGTAATAGTCTACCTAACTTGGTGTTGAATGTAACTCGTGAAAATCAGATGGTTTTTTTAATAACTCAAACCAACTGATTAGTTAAGACAATATTATTATAAAGAGGAATTTTAATTGAGAATATAATTAATAGTGAGAATATGAGTTTTGATTTTGATTTTGATTTGATTTTTAGATGGTAAATATTGAGTATAATTACGACGGGTTAATTACGACTGTAAGATTTAATAAATCAAGATATAATTGATGACTAAAATTTGTTCTCACATACTCATCTAAAGTCTCGTTCATGCGATAACCCTCCCCTTATCACAAATTAGCTATAAATAACAATTATTACCTTTATTATCTACAAACCTAATACCAATTTATCCCTTCTATATGTTTAATGCTATAATTGTCCAGTCACACACTTTATTCTTTTGAACAATCGAAATTTTTATTACTTTGAAACTTACTTACAAAACACAATTCTTAAGGTAATTGTAAAGTGTTTTACCACGAGTTCATATCATAATTAACTTAATCTCCATAAGAACAATTAGTACGGTATACAACTAAATGTTGAAAAACCTTTCAAGCTATTGAAGAATGATCAGATCTTAGACTGAAAACAACTTTTGTCTTTCCTTTATATCATCATACAATAATTGAAGAACATAACAACAAAATTAATAGTAAATTTCCCTACCCAATTTCAACTTCCAAAACTATGTAGACATGAGACTGCACCATCATTGTATATAAGACTGTGCGCATCCATCGCACCACAGCCTCGTGAGGGAGCTTCACCCGCGCGAAATCCATCGCCCCTCTTTCGTGAGGGAGCTTCACGGTCACGGGTGTGACCCAACTCGCGCATGTGAGCGAAGGAGATGTGTGAGAGAGGTTTTTTTTTTCTTTTTTCTTTTTTTCTTTTTTGTGATGTGAAGGTATGTGATGGATGCGGGGTTTGTGTGATGAGATGAGGGAATGGTGGTGGAATGAAGTGGCGTTGATGTGGAGCTGACGTGGCTGTGTGAAGGGTGTGATGGATGCGGATAGTCTAAGTTAGAAACCCTAAACCTTTTCATAATACCTCATTGATTGTTGAAATAATATTTTCCACCAGATTGATGCTTCTGAAACCACCAAACAAGGATAGCAAGTCCAATTTTTTAAAAACCGATCTCCAATTCATTTAGCTATTTCAGCGAGTCCAGCTCAGTGATGGCTTCACGGCGGCAAGGTGAGCAAGTTTACGGCGACAAATTCAGAGGAAGGATTCACGGTGGCAATGGCAGAGAACAATTAAATGGCGGATTCACCTTAGGAAGAACCCCATTTCCTCGTAGCTCACAGAGGTACTACAATCAGAGAAACAGGGGGACACCCAAATTCAACGATCAGGACAATGAAAACGGAACTCAGTGGCGAAGGAAGTACGGATCATGGGTATCAATTTATGTCACCAACTTCCCTAACTCGTGGGAGTCTAAAGAAATGTGGGAAGCTATGAGGAGATTCGGAAAAGTGTGTGACGTATATCTATCGAAAAACAGGAACCTACAGGGAAGAAGATTCGGTTTTTGAAGGATGGTAAGGAAGAAGAAAGATGGCTGAAGATGAAGGATTTGTTCTTCGGGAAAGAGAAGGCAGTAGTAGGAAGAGCACATGAAAGGAAGATAGCAAAACCAAAAGGACCTGTTACGGTAGATCATAATCGGGTGGTCAAGAATACTTCGTGTAGGGTAGAAGGAAGATCTTTTAAAGACGTTCTCATGGGTTCACACAAATCGGCTTCTAGGATTGATGACTGTATGCAGGCTGAAGGCGGGTTTGTTCATGGTTTGGATCGCAATACGTACACCGGTAAACCCCGAAAAACAGCCAAAGACGAGAAAGCAGAGTTTATATTCAGGACATCGGAAAGCGATCGATCGTGGCTAAAGTGGAGCATTGTAGGAGAGGTCTTTTCGTGCAACGCAACGGAGGTGGAATCCATGATCGAGTGTTTAGATTTGTTGGCAAGAAAATATCGGTTCGAACCAAAGACAATGGGGGGTAGGCTGTTCCTTTTACATTTCAATGTGGAGGACGACATGAAACACTTCATGGAGATGTTTGACGATGAAAAAGAAAAGATCTGTGAAGTTTTTGAATGGATCAAACAATGGACGGAGCATGATGTTAACAGAACCACATTAAGATGGCTTAGGGTGGAAAATATACCATTGCATGCATTTAACCATAGGTTCTTTGAATCACTTGCGTGTCTATGGGGTAATCTAGTTACTGTGGATAGTGACACCAGATTAAGAAGAAGATTGGATGTAGCAAGATTACTAATAAAAACTGAAGACGTTGAATTTCCAAAGGCTATTTCTGTGAACATTGATGATGATATATTCAAAATTCATATCTTTGAAGATGGCATCTCTGATCTTTTACCAATGAACAAGGAAGATGATTCCAGCAGCATCAACGCAACAGAATGAGATGAGGGGAGTGGTCACCATACGAAGCAAAGGAAATAGGCGCCGGCGTTAATGGTGGCGGCGGTGATTCACCGGCACCCAAAAACCATATAGTGTCTAACCTGCAAAAAGAATCCGATATAGCTGATCCTATTCCTGGCGAGGTAGACGATGGTGATGTTAGGCCGGTGAACAAAATCATTGAGAATGGCGACGGTGGCGGCGATGAAGAATCTCGAAATTGGAAATGGAAACCCGATAGTCGCAGAAGATGAAAGGGTTTCGAGGAACAACACCGAAAACCAAATCAATGATTGTGTCGTGGAGGAAAACGAGGGCGGCTCTGGTTTCAAAGATGTACGCTGTGTTCCCGAGATAACTTTAGGAAAGAAAAGAATGGAAAAGAAAATTTACAGAAGAAAAGAAGAGAAAGGAAAGGGTAATGATTTTGATTTTTCGTGTTCCCGAGTCGGAAAGAAAGGAAAAGAAGTTGGAAAGAAAATGAATAAGTTGGTGTTCCTGAGTTGGAGAGAAAGAAAAGAAAAAAGGGTCATTTTACGATAATACCCTTATTTTTTAAAATTATCTATTATGATTAAGGGTAATTTTGTCATTTACGAAAAATCATAAAAGGTTTCCTTTCCTTTCCTCCAAATCCTCCCACTTTTGGGAGGAAAGTTTAGGAGAGAAAATTAATCAAATTTTCCTTTCAAATCATTTCCCTTCCTTCGTTAAAATAACTCGGGAATACAAAACTTTTTTATTTTCCTTTCAAATCTCTTCCTTTCTCTCCAAAATAAAACTCGGGAACATAGCGGTAAGGTCGGACGTAAGCGGGAAGGAAAGGGCGGCAGGTGAGGAGACTCATTTTCAGACTGATTTCTTGCAAGCCCATGGGCCAATTGACCTTATCGAAGAAAGTATTGTGATGAGGCCCACTTTAATTCAGCTTAGCAATTCAAAAAATAGGCCTGCCTTTTCATTTAAATGATAATATGGATCCATCTGGGTTTAAAGAACTGCAGGATCATCACGAGGACATAGAACAAATGAATAAATCCAAATCTGAGTCAGATTTATTTAGCATTCCAGTTGGTGATGATGAGATCGCAAATACAGGCACAGGTAGTGAATCTCTCTCTCATCATGGATCAAATAAATATTAGAGGAAGGAAAATTTCTGTGCAAGTAGTTGAGGATGAAGCAGAATCTGGTAAAGGTAGGAAAGCAAGTCGGCAAACGAAAAAGAAAAAATCATCCAGCAGCTACAAGAAAAAGTCCAAAAAGGGAGTCAAATTGAAGAGCAAAGTTAGTGATCCGACGGTGTCGACAGAAGTCTTGGCAGAAACGCAGGAGCTAACGGGCACTCAAAGTTTTGATGCTGAAACAGAATCGACATCGATCATTAACATGATGGAACAGATGGGTCTGAAAGTTGATGGATTTTACGAGGAAGTCAAAAAACAAATAGCGATAATGGAGGAAGGGCATTGCTTGTAAACCAAGTGCTTTGTTTTGATTATATGAACCTACTTTGCTGGTATACTGTGGATGATGAGACGGCGTTTTAAGATGGTCACGTTTCGTGGAAGGTTTGCTATGAGATCTGCATGTTGGAGGTGGCTGACTCGTTACGCTGGTAAAATACTACGAGGTTAAGGACGTTGCTGCGAATGTTTGGCTTTGGATAGATCGTGTGAAGGAGGTCGTGTTAAGCATGTGCGAATCTACCTTATGCGGTAACTGATGTGCATGAAAGTTTCGATTACATTAAAAGCAAGTGTAATATGAAGATTTTGGTGATTTATGCGTGCTGGCAGATAGCTAGCATCAGGTTTCAATCAGGCTGGATAGCTTTCTGTATGGATGTGTCTGTTGGGAATGTAAAGGAATGCAATGAACATTCCCTAGTATTATCAATACCATTGATATTGCTTGGTTAATATAGGTAATCATTATATACACATATGTATGTATATGTGTGTGTTGTGTAGGGGTGGCGGTGGTGGTGATTTTGCGACAAGTTACAATGGTGTAGTGGTGGTGGCGGCGGCGGTGGTGGCGGCAACGACGGCGACGGTCGGTGTTGGTGCTAGAGGGTAGTGGTATCGATATCGGTAGTGGTGTTGATAGTTGACGTTTTTACGATGGTGTAGTGGTTGCTACCAGTGGTGGTGGCGGTGGCGACAACGGTGGCGGTGGCGACAACGGTGGCGGCAGTTGGTGGTGGTGGCAGCGACAACGGTAGTGGTTGGTGGTGGTGCTAGAGGGTGGTGGTAGCGATATTGGTGGTGGTGATGATTGTTGATGTGTTACGATGGTGTATAGGTTGCTGCGGTGGAGGCGGCAGGCGGCAGGTGGCAGTTGGTGGTGGTGGACTGGTGGTGGACTGGTGGAGGCGGCAACGGTGGCGGTTGGTGGTGGTGCTAGATGGTGGTGGTAGGGATATTGGTGGTGGTGTTGATAGTTGACGTATTGCGATGCTGTAGTGGTTGTTGTCGGTGGCAGCGACTACGGCGGCGACGACAGTTGGTGGCGGCGGCGGCGGCGGCGACGGTGACGGTAGCGGTTAGTAATGGTGCTAGAAGGTGGTGGTAGCGATATTGGTGGTGGGCAGTGATGGTGTCGGTGATCGGTAGGGGCATACGTACTTAAATCTATTACCCCCAATTTACAGGGGAATGCCTCATTACCCATTAATGGGTAATGATTGATTATATTCCCCCTAAACAAGCAACATTAATGATTATCATTCACATTCCTTACCCTCTAAAACCCTCAACCAAGCACCCCCTCATATTCGAGGGTCATGCTTTATGTTTTGTACATGGGGTTATTCCATAGTATTTATATGGGCCTTGGTACTGGGCCTGATTTTTTGGATGAGGCATTGCAGGCTGCAGCAGCCACTCAGCCAGCAGGTACATGAAATTTGCAAGTGAAGAAGAGGCAATAGTGAAAGGATGAAGTCAGTTGATATACTAATGTGGAATCCAATTGTAGAGGGTTTTATGAATACCTTAGTGTTGTGTGTATTGCTAGATAAGTTTGTGGCATTGCATTTTGGATTTATTAATAATGCGAGAATCCGTTTTGCTGTTCAAAAAAAAATTCATTTAGCTATTTCATTATATTGTATATGATAAATTTATGTTAGTAAAATGATTATCTTTAATTATTTAAATATATATAACACATGAATCTCGCTCCATCTTTCCCATTTTACTGATAACATAAATTATATTCTTATTGTCAATAAGTTTCTCATTTGCAACAATCACAAAATTCAAAGACTCAACGGGCCCATTTATGCACACTTTGAATAACAGAAGAGACAAAGTAAACTTTAATCAAAAAGTTTTATTATTATTATTATTATTTTTACATGCAACATGATTGATAGTATTTTGATTTTGTCAGCCACCTAACCACTAAATCAATCACATGATTTTGAAGGTTCATTTTTTCAATTTTAATATATTAGTTCATTAATATAATGCTTGAAGTTACAAAATCCATTTTATTTCTTTTCATTATAGTAAACTTGTAGTTGATATTATCAGTTAAGATAATATAATCTATTAGAAAATAAATATATTTCATCTGCTTACTTAGACACTTGTGTTTTAACTATTTTTATAGTTCATTGTCTAAATAAGACAGAATTAGAGCAAATCTAGAAACTTTTTATTGATAACATAAAATAAACAACGAATTGGGTTTTAATGAGGTTACTGGTTTTAACAGACAAAACAAAGATACAAGCCCAGGGGTAAAAACAAATTATATATCTCATTTAGCTGATGAAGGGTTAGTTCAGTGGAAGGGTTCTGGTAGCTTAATTTCGTTGGTGCCTGACTCAGTACCTCAACTCAGAAACAACGATGGAAAGTCAAATGCGAAGTCAACTAAGACTTCGAGAGGAAAAAAGACTTGGTTGGGAGCAGGTAAGATGAGCCTTAATGTTATGAAGAAGAGGGCAAGAGCCAAATGGAAGTCTACATCACATTCAACGTCCACGAAATCAAGAGGATCCAACGGTAGAAGCTCAGACAATTCTTTCAGAGGTAAAAAAATTTCAATCTCATCTGATAGTTTCAAATATGTAGGGGAGAGAGTTGGTTTCGTTAATATTTGAGGGGAGGTTTAATCAAGTTCTAGGGGTTTGGTGTGGTAGAGATAATTGATTGTTCCATGAAAATAATTTCTATTAATATTAGGGGGTTAAGATCGCCTAATAAAAGAATTGGATCAAGGAATTGTGTAAAAAAGAAAAACCTACGATAATCGGGATTCAAGAGACAAAATTGGAATTGATAGACGAAAACCTAGTACAAGAAATTTGGGGAAATTCTACTTTTATGTATGCGGTGGTGCCTGCAAGGGGGAGTGCAGGGGGTTTAATTACAATTTGGGATCCTAGATTTTTATTAGACGTTATCTCTTGCGGGAATAAATATTATGTGGCGATATCGGGTCTTTGGAAAGGGATGAATGAAAAATTTACATTTGTGAATGTCTACGGACCACACACTGCTGAAAGTAAAATGGAGTGTTGGGGCTCGCTAGGTGATTTGTTACAGTCAACAGGTGATAGGGTGATGTTGTTCGGGGACTGCAATGAAGTAAGGGATGAGACGGAAAGATTAAATGCAAATACAATCACTAGTAACATGAATAAATTCAATGACTTCATCAATCAATTCGAACTTATGGAAATTCAAATGGGGGGTAGGAAATTTACAAGAGTTTCGGATGATGGGGCCAAATTCAGTAAGATCGATCGATTTTTAGTTTCTGATCAATTTTACAATTCTTGGGGAAGTCTTAATTGTATCGCACTAGACAGACGTGAATCGGATCACTGTCCCATAATATGTACAGATTTTGTTCAGAATTCTGGACCGAAGCCCTTTAGATTCTTTAATGTTTGGTTGAAAAATGATGATTGCGTCAAGATAGTGAAGGAGAAGTGGCAGGAACAGGCTGAAGCAAAAAAACCGGATGTTCGTTTCCATGAAAAATTAAGGAAAGTTAAAGGGGGCGCTTAAAGTTTTGGCAAAAGACAACCTTGGGAAGACGGAAAAAGAGATAGTGGAACTTCAAAAAGCGATAAAGGAGTGGGAATTGCAAGCTGAATATGTATCGATGTCGTCAGAGGAAAGAAACAAATGGGTGGAAAATTGTAAATTATTAAAGGAAAAAAAATATGTTATGGCCGATATGTTAAAGCAGAAGTCCAGATTAAAGTGGTTAACGGATGGAGATGAAAATACTGCTTTTTTCACAATGCAATTAGACGTAGAAGGGTGACTAACAACATTGCTGGAATGATGGTAAATGGAAGTTGGGAATCAAATATCGATGAAATAAAGAAAGAGGCAGTGAGGTTTTTCGAGGGGTTCTATAAAAAAGAATGTAACAGGTCAATGGTTTTTGTGAGTGACAAGTATAGAAAAATTCAAACGGAGGACCGTATCGATTTGGAAGCGGAATTCACATTGGAGGAAACTAAGGCTGCGGTTTGGGCGTGCGGGAGTGACAATGCACCGGGCCCGGATGGATTTTGTAACACCGTGTTTCATGAGCTTAAAATTAGCGTCAATTTAAACTTTTACAACTTATTTATCAAAGGACTGCAACGGATAAAACCACCATTTACAAAAATATCAGATTGTTATCTGACTAGTTATCATTTCACAAACCAGGTGTTACCACGACTAACGACCGACCATCGGATCACATGCATATAAATAACAAATAGTGTTCCACAGACATAATTACTATTATTACCCATGAGTAACCCAAGCTCGCCATGCCATCAATCTCAAACCTGCGAAAAAGGGAAATCTTGCACCGTTAGCTACAACTAGCTAGTGAGCACCAATTTACACATAAGTATCAATAAGCATGCTATCATAACACAAATAAGGCACACAGAGCTAATTTATCACATAGCGGTGTGCCGACAAGTCAGCGGGATCATATCTTGCGAGGTAGCTAGCCAGACTCAACGATCCCAGCTGAGAAATCAATCACAACCGTCCGCTTCGGTGGGGAGCGAAGAGCAACCCACCATCGCGTTTACCAGTTCCGGTTTGCACCAGGAACCCCATTTCATAACCAGTTCCAGCTTACGCCAAGAACCCCATTATATAACCAGTTCCGACTTACGTCAAGAACCCCATCTTTGTCAAGGAACGGTGGCCCTGCAGAGCCGTCACCAAGCGTATACACTCGGTGCCGTTAATCCCCCACTTCAAGACCCTATCAAGCCCCCAGGGACCAGCCTATACGGCTGACCTTAACCAATCTCCAGGAACTGTGGTACAGCCCCCCAATTGTCCGGACATAACACATAAACACATAACCGATCCAATAAGGATCCAATTGCATGCATATACACATTATCACATTAGCTTCTGCTCATACTTGATGAGCAGAAGACAATTTACACTTTAAACATGAGCAAATACTACTATGCTTTAAACTGTCAAATGGGATACTGGATTGAAGATGAATGGAGGTGGAATATAGCTGATGAAAACACACTGGTGGGTCGTGTCGCAGCTGAGTTCACAAAATTACAAGAAATGATGAGTACGGTTACACTGCAAAAGAATATAAGAGACGAATGGGTTTGGCTTGAAGACAAAAACGGAAAGAATATCGTAAGAAATATAAGGAGGTACCTGGAGGAAAAATTAACATCGCAAAATTTGAGAGGGCCAAAAACTTTTTGGTCTAAATTAGCGCCAAAAAAGCTTTGCATTTTTGTAAAGAGAGTAGTGTTAAAAAGGATCCCGGTTCGTATCAACTTAAGTGAGAAGGGGATTGACATACCGTCAGTTTTATGTCCGAGGTGCGACTTGGAAGTGGAAACGGTTGAACACGCTATTTTCGGTTGTAACAAAGTTAAATTCGTGTGGGACTTCCTTCTCAACTGGTGGGGTGTTTCAAGGTCTAATGGGGCTCTATTTCTTTCTTTTGAAGATTACGATGGGGCTGCTGAGGGAATCATCCCAAACCAGGCACGGGAATTGTGGAAGGTAACGACGAGGCTTACGGTATATTGTATCTGGAAAAATAGAAATGAAGCGGTATTTAGTAAAGAAAAGAGGATCGAGGACATAATTTTCAAAATACAACTACTAGGATTTCAATGGTTAAAAGCTAGATTGAAGGACTTTTGTTTCAAGTGGGATACTTGGCTGCAGATGCCTTCTGTCCTAAAAGGCATTGGTTAGCAGGAAAAGGAATTGAAGGTCGTAGGAGGTTGTTAATATAATAAATATTTTGCTTATGTATTTAGTGTATTAACAGCCTTGGTGTATCGCATCCTCTATAACTCTGAGGAGGAACATTCTGTACAGTTGTTACGGATTATATATACATATTCACTCTTGCTTTTAAAAAAAAAACATAAAATAATTGTAAGTATATAAAATGAATAAAAATGATTATATTTCACGAGAAAATAAGTGGGGTAAAAAATTGTTATGATTTTACTTAAAACCTCAATGATTTAACATGAACATTAGTGTTCTTAATATATAACTAAATGAGAACTTAATAAACTAATGACTTTATAAGTTTTAACGGTGATAAATTAAAAATTTTATTCACATTTTAACACTCAAAAAAGTTGTCTGCAAGCACTATATTTTTGGCTGGTAACACAGCTAAAAGAGTAACCGTAAGTTTCACTTAATCTGCAAAGTTGATCGAGTGGTGTTTCGTAGCATCTAGGGCTGACGAATTTTGACATCACACAAAGCCGATCAGGAAAAAAGTGACCCAAACCTGAAAAAGTTCAAGAGTGGGTTGACAAGAGTCTGACACGAGAAATATCACAAACACGACAACCCAATAGTGACCCGAATGACACGAAAAAGGTAAAATCATGAATGTTCTTAAATGAGATTGGGTGCTACCTACATTGAAAAATTAAAAATCCTACTAGCTTTGACTCTCTTCGGTTCCTTCTCATTCTCCTTTATCAAAGTGAATAACGTCGTCATCTCTATATAGTACAATCTCTCTCTTGTCACTCATCTCTCAGTCTCGAGTCTCTTCGTCACCAACACTTGCTTTCTTGTTGGCGCCGTCTCCCGTACTATCTTATGTGGATTTCTCGACCATAGGATATCTCATAATGATTTATTTGGGATTGTACGATTTCGAACTACAAGTAGAATTTAAATTTTCCTATTATGAGTCGTTGCCTTTTCTTTGATTAACTACATATTTAAAAAACAAAAAAAATACTCGTCCAAAACATTTGGCCGAAAATGGGTCAACACGAAACATATCTTGAACCCGACACGAGAAAAATGACACGACTCAAACCCGATATTAATATAAATGAGTCAAAAAGGGGACAAAATTGGCATGAAACACAAATGAATTACACAAATTGCAAGTATTTGTGGCACCCTTTTGTGTACAAAGATCCACTCTTAGACGCAACGAACCATATGTATAATGTTGTTTAGAGTATTATAATTTCCTGGAACCTAATTACGTTCTAACTTGTTACATCACTAAATTTTTTTAGATAACAGAATACAGTCATTTAGGCTAAGAGTTATACCCATCTTTTTTCTTTCTCTTATCTAATGTCACGTCAACGTCACACCATTCTCCATCTTACTATCCAAATTAAGTGTTATACATCTACTTCAAACTATCCCCATTTTTTCTATTTTAATATTGATAAATTAAGTAGGTGTGAGTGTGTGATTGGTTGAGAGGGGGTGGGGGTGGGATGCAGCTTTTTCTCAATTAGTCGATCGAGTCCAAGGACCGCTACACCTACTCGATTTCCGTACCCAAAGGTCCCGTTTTGGTGTTCCTTGGCCTACCCGATGGTAGCAAGTATAGTATAATGCATGGTCTTAAACTTAAATCTTTACCTTTTATCTTCATTATAAAAAACACATTTATTACACTTTAATACCGCTTAAGTATAACACTTTGTTCTCGAGTTTTTTTAATGAGGGGAAGGGAAGGAGTGAGAAGGGATTAAATGAAAAATTGTATTATGGAGATTTTTTTAGAAGGAAAAGGAAAGGGTTGAGAGGTATTGGAAGGGACAATTTTGCTAATTTTATGAGTAAAATTTTTCCTTCCATTTTTGGGATAATTGAGAAGGGAGTTTTTCCATCGTTCCTCTTCCTCTTCTCTTTTTCCACTCCTATTTCTCTCTTTAAAATAACTCGAGTACATATCGTAAATTATTATATTCTTTGAATATAATATAACACTATTATTCAAAAACTATGCAAAATTAAACAAGATACATAGAGGGGTGAACAGATTTCATAAAGATCTGTCACAAGGACTGACAGCTATCTACAACTATGAATTTTTAAATGAGACTCGAAACGTGAACTACGTGCACAATAAATTAACATTTATATTTTTATTCTATTTATTATTATGATTATCAATATATGAAAAGGAGGTTGAAACGGACTCAAATTATATTGAAACTGAAATATATAGAAAATAGAAAATCATATATATATATATATATATATATATATATATATATATATATATATATATATATATATATATATATATATATATATATATATATATATATATATACACACACATATACTAATTTTGTACCCGTAAATACGGCGGGACAAATATTTTTTCTCGATAACTTGTCCATTTTTAAAACAGGTGTGCTGTATATATTCTCTAAACTTTAATGAGTCAATAAAATTTCACATGAATGTCAAAAATCAACAAAAGTGTCGACATTATAGAATATATAATATGAAAGGTTAATTTATTATTATTTTTAATTATTATGTTATTTTTTTATTGATTTTATTTCTTAGATATTATTTATTCTGAAAATTTTAGTTATTAAAATGGTATATAACTATATATGATTGTCATTAATTCCACCAAATACTTACTTTATTTAATAGTTTTCATTTAGTTTAATATTTAGGATAAATTAGTAATTTTAATTACTTAAAATTAAAAGATTAAGACAAAAGACTTAAATGTCTTATAATAGAGTATATATATAAGTGTGTGTGTATAACTATATATATATATATATATATATATATATATATATATATATATATATATATATATATATATATATATATATATATATATATATATATATATATATTGGGAGGTTAAAAAAAGATTGTATATTTAGGTGAGAATGAGAGACCAATCTTGGCCCTCTATTTGATTTGATCCGATGGCTTACAATATCCCCCTCATTGAATTCATAACTCAACCGTGAATTGCGATGACAATGAATTACGACGGGTGATTACGACCTTTAGATTAAACAGATCAACATCTAAGACTTAATCACGATCCTTCATTTGTTTTGATCAGATAGTATATATTTGGCCATTCATTATATTCATTAACCAACAATGAATTGCGACAGTCATGAATTGCCACGGGTGAATTGCTACTTTTAGATCTAATTGATCAAAATTTAATTGATGGCTATGATTTGTTCTCTCATTCTCACCTAAATATACATTCTCATAACAACCCTTATATATATATATATTAAAAAATAGGTTTAACAGGCCGATGACAATGAGAGGGGAGTGCGTATACGACATAGCGACAATAACGTGACATTTTTAGTTTATTTAACAAAAGGAATATAGGGTTTAGTTTCTAAAAAGGAATCAAAATTGTCATCTATTGTTATCGTGTGTATCTAGCTTTGAAAACTAACCAATTAATGTACCGAAGTTTAAAAATATACCATTTAATGTATTATGAAACTTGTTTGGTTGGTAACATGTAATTTTCTTATTTTGATTTATTTTTTAATACTAAATTATTATTGAAAACTATAATTCAATGTATTGAAAGTTCAAAAATTTTACTTTCTTTTGAAAAGCAAAAAAATTTACTATTTAATCTGTCGAGAAACATAATGACCTGGTAGTAACCTATTATCAAATGTCATGATACACTAAATGGTAGATTTTAAAATTTCACTACATAAAATGATTGTTTCCAAAGTTAGATACATATAATAACAAAAGATGACAACTTCAATACATTTTTGAAAACTAAACCTGAAAAATCACATAAATATATTCTACCAGAGTAAACTGCAGTTTTGTTAATCTAAGAAAAGAAAATACAAGAAGGCCTGTAACACCCAGGTTCGTTCAACCTCAATTATGTGTTAGTTAATATTAAGTGTTATGTGTGTATTGGGTGTTAATGACGTGATTATATAGGCTTACTAAATTAGAGGGGTTTAACTTGCCAAAGCTGAAAGTTACATAAGTTGAGGAGCGTTACAACTTGGTATCAGAGCCATGGTTTGAGAGATCTGGATGTGTGATATGCACAGTCTGGTCTTGAACCTTGGATTAAAAAATCGTGTCAAACCGGGGGCTTGCAGCTTGGTGAGTATACTAGTAATCACAGTGATATATAGTATGTGAGAACCTCATGTGTATACAAGATGTGTTTAGAACTAATATGACTTATGTGATCCAGTTATATCTGTGAAAGCATTATGAATTGACTTGCTATATATGTAGATGAGAAGATGATACAAATAATGTGACCCGAGCTTGTGAAGTAGGTGCTAAATGGTGAAAGTTAAGATTTAGTATGTATAGTGAACTTGAAGTGGTAAGGGGGCCCGTACGACTACAAATACACGGTATATGCTAGAACTTGATAGAATCATGATAGTATTCTACAGATTAGGGTAGGGGTGGTGTTTTAGATTAGAAAGCTAGTAACTGTTGATTAGGTTTTCCTATAATTGGTAAAGTATATGTGAACATCATGTTATGTTTTATCGCAATATGAGGAATGTATAAATTAGAATTTAGAAAGTAAATGTGTCTGCTTGTGAGAGCTACAATAATGTTAACTACAGAATGGTGAATACACGAGGCTCTAGAGCAATGATTGATCCTGAGGGTGGACCCAGTCATAGACCTGAACGTATAGAAACCAGTGTTACTGGCGGCAGAAATCCTACAAGGATACAAAATGTTAGACCCGAGGGACCACCGGATTTAAATCAACAAGCTCCGGAACCTACTATGAGGGAAGCCATTGCTGAGGAGCTCAGCAAAGCCACGGAACAAAGTATTCCTTATATTATCACACAAGTGGTAGAACAGTGACGAGACCAGAACCAAGAGACAGTGAGACAAGAGACGGCTGCAAGGCTAGCTGTCGGAGGAGAGGGGATTCTTCTCCAACAAAATGTGTTTATTTTTAAAAAGTGTTTCAAAGGTGATTTTAGTTGTTTTGTAATTGGGCCGTTACAAGATCATGATAATGAGGAGTAACAATGAGTCTTGCTAGCTTAGCTTGTGTGTGTGTTATTTTTTTTTTGTTTTGAGGTTGAACAGAAAATAATCGACTGGTCTTATATTTATGACTTCAAATAAAACCCTATCATAAACAAAAATAAACGCGCTATGTTGATATTTGATGTATGGATGTACAAATCTTTGAGTCTTTAATTTTAATAAAATTTTGCTTTAAAAAGTCTAGTTTCTTAGTAAAAAGGTCATTTCTAAGTAACAATAAAAAGTGTGTTATTTAATAAGTAACTAAACTTTGTTCTCAAGATAAATTAAGAGCCTGGCCTTTTAGTAAAATGCCGGGATTTATTTTTATTTCTATTTTTTAAAGAGAATAGTAACCACAATATTTAAGGTTGTAGATCGATAAAAGTAATAAAAGATGATATTTCTAAAAATAACAATAATAACTCATGTTTTTATAATCAATCTTCCACGTTTATAAAAAAGTCCATATAAATCATCTTTTAATTAGTATTCAAACTTTTTATTTATGATACAAAAATTATCTTTAGAAATTATTGTAATATTTTATTACACTTATCAACAACCCTTAATTAATATTGTGTTAACATTTTTCATTTTTTAAAACAAGCGTCCTATGAAGTTTCCTTTTTCGGGGGTTTTAAAAACCAACTAGGCCATTCTTGTCTTTCAATTTAACAAATAAATTATTTATGTATAATTTTAATATCTTCTAATCTTCTAATACCAATAAAAGACTAATTTTAATAAAATTAATTAAACAATCTTAGTTATTTGTTTATATAAAAATTAAATCTAAACCATTCATTTTAATAAAAATTGAAATCTAATTTTGACTTTAATTTTTAATCAAAACTACTATAGTGTATTTCATAAACAACCTCCTTAAACTTTAATTACTGATTTATAGATATTTTATTATCGTTTATAACATTTTAAAATATCATATATATAACAAAATTCTTTGTTTTATCTGTTTAAAATATTATATAATCACTTTAATTAAACAATTATAATCAATAAATACATGACCTCTAATTACAATAATAATAATCGATTACTTGTACCAAAATACGATATTGTCTTTTCGTATTTTTTGACATTGACGTCTCCAGGGTTGGTCTGGATTTTGACATTGACGTCTTTTCGTATTTTTTTGACATCGACGTCACCAGTTTTCTAAATTTTCTTTTTTTCTTCATATTTTATAATTATTTTATATCTTTTAATTAACTTTTAATAATTATTGCTTTTTTAATCTATCTGTGTATTACACGGGCATTTAATCTAGTATAATACTACTAGATAATAATTGTATAATACATGAGTTTTTTTTTGAAAAATAATAAGTAATAAATAACAAATATTGATAACATTATATTAAATAATTATAAAACTTGAAAGAAATGAGAATTTAAAAATCAGCAACAAAGGACATCAACTCCCAAGCAAGCGGTGGAAGCTAGGTCACATGACGGGGAGGGCAGAAGTCACAACATAAACATGATATTATGATATAAAAGACATGATTGTAGTTTGTGTATAAGTTATTGGTCATTGATGTTACGCTTAGAGAAACAATGTCAAGTTACTATTTTATAACTAAAAATATTAAAGTGAGTATAAGATATTTTAATATGATAAAACTAAAAATTTGATTAAATATGATATTTTATAATGTTATAAAAGGTATATATGATATCTATACATTTTGATTGATAAAAATGATAAAAGTTTAATAAAGTCAAAATTGATTCAAATAATTTTAATTAAAAAAAGTCAAATGTTAATTTCTGTTTTAATCAAAATCTAATTTAAATTTTTTTGATTTAAATTAAAATCGAAATTATTGAAGTTTGATGAGAAAAGTCCTAAATGAATTTTAATCTTTATTAGAATGGTCAATGGATGATCAAATTTAATTTTTATTTAAACTAATGACTAAAATTTGTATTATACATATTATATATTAGGTTTCTAATTATATTAAAACTTATATTTTAGTTGATGCATGCATATGTATAATATACGTAATTGTACGATATTTTATGTCACATTTATACGACTGCGCTTCAAAAGATATCATCTCTCATTTGCATTTGTCTGTCGCATGTGGTTCTTCTTTTCTTTTCTTTTTTTTTTTTTTGTTTTTTCTTTTAGAATAAACAAATATATGAAGAACAGCTATTGATGAGATTGTCGAAAGCGAATGATTTAACTAAATAGCACGTGGGATATATCATTCAAGTTTTTCTACAATACTAACGGTCAAAATATTTATTTGTATTTTATTTTTAATTTTTAAACAACAACAATCCCTTCACAGTTTAAAACCATGGTCCACGGGGATTTAAATTCAAGTTTGATGAGAAAAGTCCTAAATGAATTTTAATCTTTATTAGAATGGTCAATCGATGATCAAATTTAATTTTTATATAAACTAATGACTAAAATTTGTATTATACATATTATATATTAGGTTTCTAATTATATTAAAACTTATATTTTAGTTGATGCATGCATATGTATAATATACGTAATTGTACGATATTTTATGTCATATTTATACGACTGCGCTTCAAAAGATATCATCTCTCATTTGCATTTGTCTGTCGCATGTGGTTCTTCTTTTCTTTTCTTTTTTTTTTTGTTTTTTCTTTTAGAATAAACAAATATATGAAGAACAACTATTGATGAGATTGTCGAAAGCGAATGATTTAACTAAATAGCACGTGGGATATATCATTCAAGTTTTTCTACAATACTAACGGTCAAAATATTTATTTGTATTTTATTTTTAATTTTTAAATAACAACAATCCCTTCATAGTTTAAAAACTATGGTCCACGGGGATTTAAACGGGGATTCGTATCGGGTAACTGGAAAAAGTCGTGGACAGACAGGTATCCACATTTAATGTAACGGAGTGATTAACGTGTAATTTTCATCATGAGGATATCCATTAAAGTAAAATGGTGATTTTCACCTTGGGTATGCACGTCACCGTTAAGATTTTTCACGCATTTTAGAAAACGGTTATACTGAAATCATACAATATTATCGAATACAAACATATCCGAAACGAATTTAAAGTCCTAAAGAGTTATGCATCCAAAATTTAAAACCAAAAAATCACGTACCCTTAGAAACTTAGATTGTGTGAAAGTGTATAAAGATATGTGTATATATTCTATTTAAAATTAATTTAGTTTAATATATATAATGAATATTAAATAATTATCGGGTATCATGTATCAGGTATCGGCCAATCGGGTGGGGATCAGCAAAACCATCCCCATCCTTGTTAAAAATATCGGCTTTAAGAGAGGGCTGCCCCTTATCCAGCTTGGAAAAATGCTAGATATGAACAAGTTCAAGTGAATACATTCCTCTTTTTATGAACGAATACCATTTTTTTTATGAACGAATACCATTTTTTTTATGAACAAGTGTTTTCTCATAAAATACACATATTTTGACTATAATACAAATTTTTTATTGATTATCCATACTTTATAGAAATATTACAATTAATACTTCAAATATAAAAAATATTACCAATCATAGAAAATTTTGATGCGACAAATTTCTATGAAATTCTTGCGTTTAAATTTGTGAATAATGTAGTAAAAATGTAACATTTACTAGTATAGACAATTTTATCTAATTTAACATTTTTAAGCATGAACATTTTAAAAACAATTTTAAAGTTACAAGTCTAGACTCTGTGCTCTTAGATGTGACCTTCATTACGAAATCTAAACTTAAAAAAATATACAGCTTTTAAAAAAATACAGCTCTTATATATTTTTCATAAATTTTGAAGAATTAACAAATTTGTTGGAACAAATGTATAACAAGAATTCTTGGAATTCCTTGGGCATTCTTGATTGGTGCTGACCTAAGTATAGAGCAAAGTCGTATCGCTTTGGTTAATAAGGTCCAAAAGGTTTATCGATCTTAGGGGGTGCAGATACATAATAGGCATATAGAAATTATTGTACGTCAAATAACATCAAAAGTGTTGGTTTCAGAAGATGAAATGTCTAATGTTTTTTCGCCCGGAGAACTAATTGGATTGTTGCAAGCGGAATGAATGGGGCGTGCTTTGGAAGAAGCGATCTGTTACCAAGCCGTCTTATTGGGAATAACATATGAATACTCAAAGTTTCATATCCGAAGCGAGTTTTCAAGAAACTGCTCGAGTTTTAGCAAAAGCAGCTCTCCTAGGGCGTTAATGTTTATTTTACAGCATATCTCACACGTATCCTCCAAGTCCCAACTACTTATATATATATATATATATATATATATATATATATATATATATATATATATATATATATATATATATATATATATATATATATATGAGACGGTTCAAACGAAAACTATTTTTCGTACGAGAATTATAACAAAATTAATCCAAAACTATATGTTAAATATCTGGTAATTAAAACCCTATCTATAATAATACTTATATATAAAGATCGAACTAGTTCCGACATTTAAACTCTAACATTTACCAACTTGGTTGGTAACTATTCATAAGTTGTAGCTTATGAATAGTGCCACCAATTTTTTATTTATTTATTTTTAAGTTACAATTTTTTTTACTTTTTAATGAACTCATTTAGGTAAAGGACTTTTCATTTATAGTTAATTTTTTATTTTTAACTTTGTTTTTACTTTGTTTTTTAAACTTCTAAGATACTATCTAAATGGGATGTAAGAATTTTGGATTTAATTTGACAGTGAAAATCATGCTACCAAAGAAGTAAAATGATTTAATACTCGGATATTTCGTAATATAAAACATAAAATCTTTTTTTTGGCGTGTATAGCCTTCTAGAAATTTGAAAATGATAATCTTAAATTTCAAGGTTAATAATAAATTGTCGCTTGAGCCATAATGTCAAATCGATTTATGTAACATATATAACAACTAATTTTAGTTGATTTAGATTATTTAGGTAAAGGGTTATTCATTTATAGTTAATTTTTTATTTTTTTTATTTTTTACTTTGTTTTTTAAACTTCTAAGATACTATTTAAATGGGAGTTAAAATTTTTGGCTTTAATCATGCTATGAAAGAAGTCAAAGGATGTAATACTCAAATATTTTTGACGTGTATAACCTTCAAGGATAATAATAAATTATCGCTTAAGCCATAATGTCCTATCGATTTATGTTATATATATAACAACTACTTTTAGTTGATTTATGTCCTTATATAAATTAGTTAACCCCTCATAAATGTCTCGCTCCCGCAACGCGGGGCTAAAAAACCTTGTAATAAACAATATATACCCAATAGAATACTATAGACAAAGTACTATTATATACTTTAATAATGTCTAACACCATTTTAGAACCTTTTTTATTTCTATATTTAATTCTTACACTCTCCTCCTGGATAAGATTTCTGATTTCCACCCATCCTCAACTACATTTATCATTAAATATCAAAAAATAAAAGTTTTTAATCTACCGGTATCAAATTGATTTTAGAACTTTTTTTCTATTTAAAATAAAGGATTCAAGTCATATTATAAATATAAGTGTAGATTAAAATACGTATGTAATTTTAGGCCATGAGTAAAACTTCCTTCAACCTAAATCAACTCAAATGCCACATCAGCTCTCAAATCGGTTTTTCTTACTTTTTCTATCTCAACCCAAATCAACCAAAAAACCAAGTAGCGCTCAACGCAATCAACCCAAATGACTTAAATATTTTTCACTCTCCTTACAATTTTTACAAACAAACAAAAAAATGAAAAAAAACTCCAGTTTCATCAACCCGAAATGAAGGACTTGAGAACCGGATGGAGGTGTAATGTTCCTTCCGTGAGAACCCGAAAGACCCGAGAGAAACCAAAAGACCGATACACATGACATTACTATTAGAGAAAACATATGTTCAATCAATCCCAGTAAAAAGTGAATAATTTACACTTTAGAGTAAAAACTAAGATTGAAAAATAAGATGCTTTAAGATAAAAAGATTAATGAGATGTTGACAAATGCACCACCATTATTGGAGTACAGATATCTTTATAGATTTCCCATGTGTTTTTCCGGGGTATGTGGGCCAAAAAAAGGTCCACAATTTTCTGGATCCTTTTTTATATTAATAAAAAAAAGAGCGGGAAAAAACATGTGAAATTTGCGAGGTAGGTGATGCGAAGACCCGGAGTAGCTGGTTCACACTCGCACCACACACTTATTTTACCACATGTCTTATCCCAACTCAATATTTAACACGGTATGGGTTTGTTTGGTTCGGTTCGATTTTAGTTACATAGAATTAAAATTGAAATGGAAATTTTGGTTCGGGAAAAGCCAAAATCAACATCATTCTGTTTTTGGTTGGATTTTGAAGCTTTTCGGTTTTTGGATTTTATGTTTCAGTCTGGTCTTTGAGATGTCAATATACACACACATATATGTATGCTTGTACATATGTATGGATGAATGTAAGTATATGTGTGTAATTGGTTATAAGTTTTGTTCGACTTTTATGATTCAACTCTATGTCTAAAAACCGAACCGAACCAAGATCATTTTTTTAAATTTAAAAAACCAAATCAAATATGTTTTGCCAGTTTTGATTTTTCTTACCATTACATGAGTCTATCTTCTTAAGTTTTCAATTTCCATTTTACGTAATAATACATTTATACGGTGAGTAACATTTGTTATAAATGCTAACTAGTAACACTACTGACATCGTAATATCATATCATATTCATTTGATACTTTGATATTATGGTTAGGTATGTTGATCTTATCACATATTTAAATCTTCTTCTAGACCTATGAATTCTTTATTCATTTATCATATATTATATCACACATGGCATGATGACATGGGTAGCCACGTCTATGAACTTTAAAATATATGTGTAAAGTTTTTTACTAATCCAAAATTAGGTTGACTAAATTAAAATATATAATATAAACGATACCATATTATAAGGTTATAATAACTACCGTTTAACAGTATTCTCTTATACATCATTGGGCAAAATGATTGGTCAATTTTTCCATGATGAATTAAAGGATTTTTTTAATAATGTATTTTTATTTCATGATATAAGAAATTTGATGAGATTTTTACTTATTTTAATAATCACAATAGACACATGTAAAGTTTCCATACACTGTTTTCATTTATCAATTTTTTTCATTTATTCATTTTTATGAAATTATAAAATTTGATAAGTAAACTATGTCTATCTTATTTTCAAATCAATACATACAATATTGTTAATTTTGTTTTTGTATTTTACATGGTATCTATAACTTTTTTTGCGTACTTTTTTTCTCTCCCTACCAAAAAAATGTTTATCCACACTTTTTATCAATATTAATATGATCAAGCGTAAAGAAATTGGGTGTTACTAATATCTACCAAATCTTACATTTGAAATGGTGAAAATTGAAGTGAAAAATCACATTTACTAGTGTGGACAAATTATCTAAATTTTCGCACTTCTAAGCGTGAAAATTTTGAAAATAATTCTAGAGTTAAAAAAGTTCACGCTTTTAAGTGTGAAGTTCTATATTTATCTATTTATTACTAATTCACACATTTAAAAGTGTGAACTTTTAAGTGACAATGCATAAAGTTTTACACGCTTTTTATGAAGCGTGGATAAATGACAATTTTTTTGTAGTGTCTTAATGATTTTAAGTATTTTATATTTTTATTATAGGCTTTAGTATTCTTGACATGCTTTTTATTATAAACCTATAACAAAAACCTATGCTACTTATTTACATATATTACTCTTATTTTGATTTTTAAGAGAGAAATTATAATTATACTTATAAATCTTCACAAGAGCTATATAGGTTTATAGATAATACAACCTTTATATGTAATTTAAATGGATAACTAAAAAGTATATAATAGATGATTTTTTTAAAAAAAATTCTAAGCTTTTATACATCTTCAATCAAAAAATTTTAATTCTAAGACCTACATCATCTTTATATGTAAATAACAAAATCTAACTTAGATAACAAAAAATCTTAATGTATGTATACATGGAGAAAATAAATAGATTACAAACGTATTTATAACTTATTATAAATATGAATATTAAGGTTTAGAGTATGATTGCTCAACTCAAATATTGTATATATAGGCTAGGTTTCTTAGGGTTTTTATATCCTAGTTAAAAACCAAACATACCCTAGCCTATCTATACAATTGTGCTAGGTCACCATATAATAAACCTTAAGGCTACGCGTTGTACCTTACCTGCAGGTACCCCTTATCCGATGCCACATCAGCGTCACATCATTTCCCTAATTCTTACCCAATTATCAAGTTTTACCTTACCTTAAAACTATCCCCATTTTTTAATTAATATAATAAAATAAAAAAATATGTGTAAAGATATGATTGGTTGAGGGGGGTGGGGGGTGGGATGCTTCCTGTTTCCATCGAGTCCCAGAACCCGATTTCTTTACTCGATCTCTTTACCCAAATTCACGTTATGGTGTACCTGGGCTTACCCGACCTCACCCGAAGGTAGCGAGTGAGGTACAACGTCCAGTCTAATATACATATCTATAAAAAGGCATAATCATAACAAATAGTTATATCCCACAACAATGTGCGGGCTATAAAAACCTAGTTTTAAGAAAGAAGAAATCACAGAACTTATATATTTATAAATTGGAATTATTTATGTATAACAACGTTTTGCTATACACAATAAAAATGATTTTTTAAACCATCAAATCATTAAACATTTGGATAAGGGTAATTAAAGAGGATTGATAGGAGCATAAAATCCTAATTGTTATGCATCAAACCTGTTTGTACGTAAGAACGCACAAGTACATATTGTGCAGCAGATCGGAGTGAAGGAGGATTGGATGTTAAGTCTCCCATTGCGGTGGTTAACCCCGGGCGAGGAAACGGTGTCCATAGCGGGGGTGACATGAGGATCTCGTGGTTTATGGACCCATGGTCATTAGGAAGAGATGAAGAGCATGGTGATGCTTATATGGACTCCATGGTCCTTTGTAAGAGGATAGAGCAAGCATGTGTGTATGGAGAGATCTCCATATGTGGGTGTTGACAGGAAAAGGAGAGAGAGCCCTTGAACCTTGGTGCTCTCCCCAATATATAGGGAGGTGCCTAGGGTAAGATAGGCCCAAGCCCAATGGGTATACCATATGTTTGGGCCTTAACCAAGGCCCAAGCATAGGTACACCAACAAGTCCCACTAGTTTGGTGCGACTATGCCATACATGTCGTGGCAAACTACTTCAATCAAGTGGGTCAAACCAGAGATCCTTTATGACATCCGATCCAATTCGATGTTAGCATTGTCCTGATAATTGAGCAGGATGGTGTCTGAAATATTTCACACTTACTCTATTGTTGTGTGTTAGGACGATGGCTATACTTGTAGCCCAGAAACGAGTAGTAGCCAATGACTATACTTGTGCCACTTAGGGAGCGCATGGCTCCACTTTACCAGGCTGTGTGGTGATACCGCCGTTAGGGGGAATCAAATGCTCCACCCTACCAGATGGTGTGGTTGTGATGCATCTATGTATGTATGTAATGGGCAATGCCCTAGTTTATATGAAATGAATGGGGTAAGTCTCCCATTATTTTTTCTTTTGTACAAGTTATTGAAACCTGTTATTCGTGATATGTTGGGCAATGCCCAAGTTTATAGTCCAGAGCTAGTGATGGTTGATGACCATACATGCGTTTTCAGGGGAGCCAGTGACTCCTCCTTACTAGACTTTCTGGAGCTAGTGATGACCAATGACCATACCTGCGCCTTCGGGGGAGCCAATGACTCCGCCCTACCGGACTGTAGTATATGTGATGTATGATGACACGCAAGGGTGTAATATATGTAGCATGATATATGTCATAAGAACCTGATTGCAGATGTTAGAGCTTTGATCACAGTCAGGCGTAAGAGCCTCGTCCGTGCAAGCGTATGATCCGTGCAGGCATATGAGCCGTGCCGTATGAGCCGTGCAGGCGTATGAGCCGTGCCGTATGAGCCGTGCAGGCGTATGATCCGTGCGGGCGTATGAGCCGTGCCGTATGAGCCGTGCAGGCGTATGAGCCGTGCAGGGGTATGAGTCGTGCAGGCGTATGATCCGTGCAGGCGTATGAGCCGTGCAGGCGTATGATCCGTGCAGGTGTATGATCCGTGTAGGCGTATGAGCCGTGCCGTATGAGCCGTGCCGTATGAGCCGTGCCGTATGAGCCGTGCAGGCGTATGAGCCGTGCAGGCGTATGATCCGTGCAGGCGTATGAGCCGTGCCGTATGAGCCGTGCAGGCGTATGAGCCGTGCGGGCGTATGAGCCGTGCGGGCGTATTTTCCGTGCAGGCGTATGAGCCGTGCGGGCGTATGATCTGTGCAGGCGTATGATCCGTGCAGACGTATGAGCCGTGCCGTATGAGCCGTGCAGGCGTATGAGCCGTGTGCGCATGGTCTGCCATTCAACATGGATATGGTTATTAGGTGTACGTGTTTTGTACGGGTTCATAATCACCAAATAGGTTGTTAGTGATGGCTAAGTATCGTATGTTTGAGTAACGACCATATGATAATTAATGTGTAACCTGACCATGAAGGAGTAAGTTCTATAGGTAGCAAACACGTGAGTTTCATACTGTATCACTGGCTTGTATATCATATGTTCCCACGTGAATTTCTCCTATGGTAGGGTAAGGCATGTGCCATACTTAAGTATTGTACCTTGTATGAGGGTTTATAAAGTTTTCCTTTTTTGGAAAGTTTCCATTTTGGGCAGTTTTTTCAAGAATGGTGCCATTTGTTTGTACGTAAGAACGCACAGGTACATATTGTGCAGCAGATCGGAGTGAAGGAGGATTGGATGTTAAGTCTCCCATTGCGGTGGTTAACCCCGGGCGAGGAAACGGTGTCCATAGCGGGGGTGACATGAGGATCTCGTGGTTTATGGACCCATGGTCATTAGGAAGAGATGAAGAGCATGTTGATGCTTATATGGACTCCATGGTCCTTTGTAAGAGGATAGAACAAGCATGTGTGTATGGAGAGATCTCCATATGTGGGTGTTGACAGGAAAAGGAGAGAGAGCCCTTGAACCTTGGTGCCCTCCCCAATATATAGGGAGGTGTCTAGGGTAAGATAGGCCCAAGCCCAATGGGTATACCAAATGTTTGGGCCTTAACCAAGGCCCAAGCATAGGTACACCAACAAAACCTATGAGAGAGGGTGTGATGTCCACTTAATGATTTAACCAACAACACTATCATCCTCCCTTACCCGCGTCTTTTGCTAATTGGTCAACTCGTAGAGGGTTTCTCTTTCTTCTCTTTATCTCTCTCATCTCTATACTTTTTTTGTTTATTTTCTTTTAAAAAAATAAAATAAAGAAGAGTAGTGTGAGATAGATGGGTTTGTGGTTGGGAA
Organism: Pulicaria dysenterica; assembly: GCA_947179395.2. Taxonomy (NCBI): domain Eukaryota; kingdom Viridiplantae; phylum Streptophyta; class Magnoliopsida; order Asterales; family Asteraceae; genus Pulicaria; species Pulicaria dysenterica. Next base: position 9,282,444 of record OX359291.1, on the reverse strand, counting down.
GAGAGATGGAAGGAAGACTGAAGATGGCACATGCAAGAGTATGAGAAGAGTGAGATAGAAGCCGATGATCTAACTAGAAAGAGAAGACAGAGAGAGCGCGAAAAAAGAGAAGATGCATGCATGTTGGGGTGAGGAAGAGCTTATTCTATCTTTCGACAGTAAAGAGAGGAGGTAAGATGGCGTTCTCTCTCCAATCTTGATTGCCGCATAGAATCCATCAAAAGCGGGGATAATATACCTTACAATCTAATCAAATCATTTATTATTAGGGGTGTTTTTTAGAGAGTGCAGAAGGTGCAACATTATAGGGCTTAAGTTTCACAAGGGGCCCAAGTTTTTATATACATATACTATATACAGATATAATGTTATCATTTTTCAAAGCTCACTTAGTAAGATAGAAATACTAGGAAGCTTATATAAGAATGATTATTACATAAGCCCCAAAATATAGATATTAATGATTTGATGACAAAGATCTCAAGTCATGTTTTATTCGTGATGAAACTGCACTTAAGTATGATAGATAATTAAAACTTGATACAAATGAACTTTACATGGAGTTGACGTTGTTTGACACATTTTAACCTGGTGAAACTATTAGACCTAACGATGTGCATACACAAGTTTTTAAAACTTAAGTTGTTGAAAGTTAAGATACTATTTAGAATGTGACAAAGAAAGACGTAATGGATTGAAAATAATAACTATTAAGAACAGTATTTTGGAGGTTATTGGTTATGAAGAGTTGATTCAAAATTTTCCTTCCAATAATACTAGTATAACTTCACGATTTATATAATTATCTAGTATAGAATATTTATACTATGGTTTTTTGTTTGTTTTAGTTAATGATATAAAAAATATCGTAGTTTCACAAAATTTTTACTTATATATATGTGTATAGACAAGACCCATTTTTCCTATTCGCACCGGACTTTAAAAAATCATGAGACAACCATTTTTATTTTTAAATAAGATTAGGGTATTTTTAATTGAGAAAAGCTTGTTTCGGCCAAAAAAAAATAATTAGATGCCATAGAAAAATATATTTTTTAAAATAATAGCAAGTTGTCATAATATATTGATTAATCCGGGTATAATGATCAACGGTAATAACCATTGATTGCTAACTAAAATAATCATTGGAAAGCACGATTCGGGGCGACACTTTAAGACAGGCTCGAATCAAAGGTGTATTTGTTTATGTTTTGGACAAGAATGGAGGAAAGATTCGGGTAGGTGAGACTAAAGATGTATTTGTTTATGTTTTGAAATAATAAAAATTAAAAATTAAATACGGTACAAACTGTTTCGATAATGGATTTGAAATTATAAAATGATTATGAAATCTATACACATCAAACCTATAAGATAATCGAGTTAATGGCTATCTTTTTTGTTACGTGAGTATTACATAATACCATTCTTTTAATTAATTAGAAAATAACTCTATTTCTGTTATTTAAATGTTTGATATAGGGTATGTTCGGTATGAAGCTTTTTGAAGCTTATTGAAGCTGATAGATTTTTTTTGAAAGAAAAAGCTACAAGTTGTGTTCGTATGAAAAAACTGAAAGCTTTTTTTTAAACAAAAAAGCTCTGAAACAAAAAACTTTTTGAAATATCTTTTAAAACTAGATAGAAGCTTTTTATATACCAAATTAACTAAATACTCTCTTTAATTATTTTATAATTCCTTTTATTTTTATAATTTGTTCTTTTTTATCATTTTTGTAACACCCTCATTACCGGCCTAGTATGATTAAGGTAATTAAGTTGGTTTATCTTAATTAATTTGATTAATTATTTGTTTTATGTGAATTAATTGTTTTAATTGATTAAATAGGGATATTTGTTAATTAAATATGATTATGTGTAAGTGGAGTGTGAGGTGTCGGTTTTGACACCTAAACATCACCAACTTGCCACCACAACTCTCATTACATGCAAATTATCAAGGTGTTGTCTGTGTGTTCTTGAGTTCGGCCGAGAGCAAGAAGAAGAAGAAGGAAATCGAATTCATTGTTCAATCTATTAATCTTGAAGTGTTTAACATCATTAGAGGTTGGATTACTGAATCAATATGTTGATTGTTGTTTAAATTCGGTTTATATATATATATATATATATATATATATATATATATATATATATATATATGTGTGTGTGTGTGTGTGTGTGTGTGTGTGTGTGTGTGTGTATTCCGATTAAATGCTTCACATGACGATTTATTGATTTAGGATGTATGCATGTTAGAAATTGATGTTAGTTTATGATCAATACATGTTTGGAATCAATTCTGGAAACATAGATGTTATTGCATGTTTAAAATCAGATTAGAAATTGAAGTTATGTATGATTTTGAATCTGTCGGAATTCATGAGTATGAAACACTCGGAATTTGAGTTATGAATGTATCGGAATTGGTTGAAATCCGAGAAATTGAACTGTTTGCCTTAGCTTTTATCGGAATTGATGTAATACCGAGAAGAATGATCGGATTTGATGAATACCCTAACACTTTTGTCGGAATTACAAATTATCGGATTGTGAATTGTATCGGATTGTGCTTTTTTTCTCGGAATTTGAGTTTTGCCGGAATTAACTATTCTCGGATTGTATGTTTTATCGGAATGTGGCTATTCTCGGATTGTGTTTTGTATCGGAATTCAATTAGATCGGAATTGCCTTTACTCGGAATTGAGTCCTTTGCTCGGATTTGGTTTTATCGGATTTGACTTTAGCTCGGATTTGGTTCTATCGGAATTGACTTTATCGGAATTTGAGAATTCAGTCGGATTTGGAATTTATCGGAATTCTAACTTTCCTTTGCTCGGAATTTGAATGTTATAAGGAAATCCGATTAAAGATCAACTCTTTGATGATTTGAAGATAAACATGAACTTGTACATCAAGTGTGGCCTTGGCTTATGAAAGGAATGTATATATTACCTAAGCTAAGGAATTGTATGAATTCACAAGATTACAGTATGTAAAGGGTAATAGTGAATTATGGTATATTATTTGAATATACATGAAGTTGATATGTACTTGTGATCTTATGTACATGTGTTTTAATTATGGTATTGTGCTTATTGTTAGATTGTTAAGCAAATACTGATTGTTAGTTGTTTGTTCAGGTGGAGACAAGACTCAGTAGTTAAGAAAAGACTGAGTTGCTCGACTTTTGAATATATCAGTGAGTGGATATATATCTTTGGATATATGGGATATAACTCCTGATTGTGTTGCTCTTAAAGATATTGTATCTTGATTTTCTGTATATATACATGATGTTTTGGAGATCAGCATGGCGGATGTTTTTAGCTGGGCCTGTGTTTAGGGATATACAGTATTAGCTATCGTCTTGATATGCATTCGTTGTATTCAAGAGGTGCTCGTATTGTTGTACATGTTAACTAGGCTATCGGTAAACCTATGCTTTGGCTGACATTTGGTTGTAGGTCCCGCAAGACCGCCGGTTCTCTTGTTTGATTGAGCTTGGTGTGTTGGGCATTATGCCTTGTATGTTCTTTGATATCTATTCTCTCACTAGCTTTGTGCTAATCCCCCACTGTTGTAATCTTTTACATGATACTTCTGGTATGTGGTTGATGGGAGTGAAGCTGGATTTATAGACTGATCTAACTCTGATATCTGTTTTGTGTTGTAAAGAGCCTGTTTTTGTGTAACACTGTAAATGTATTTTGTAATAAACAAGTTTTAAAAGTTGTATTTTACTCTAATATATTATTATAGTATGTGATTAAGCTTCCGCGCGTATTCCAAAGTAGTGTTAGAAAATACGGTGTTACAATTTTACACTATTAAGCTCCAGCTACCAGCTAATTTGCCAAACACATATATAAATAAAATAAACAGCTTCCAGCTCCAGCTACCAGCTTCCAGCTACAGCTACTAGCTATTTGCACCAAAACATCATAATAATAAATATTGCGAGTGTGAGAAGTAAGAATCGCGTAGAATAAAGAGAAGGTAAGGTGGTGATTGTTTTATCGGAGAGGATGGTCGTTGAGAAGGTGTGGCGATGTTCTCATAATGGGGAGGTATACCAATGATTTTAAAAAGTCCATTTTGGCTTCTTCAAAGTTTTAGTTTTGACCATGTCGTTAGGCCAAGGTTTAAAACTTGGACGTAATTTTGATATTCGCTAAGAGCGAGCTTGACGTGCATTTACTTATTATAAACCTTGTTTTTTTAGGTGCGTTGTAGATATTGAGTAATATGAGTTAAATATATATAGTTATTCAGTTAAAGAAATAGTTAGATATACTGAAAACGAAGACAAAAAATGGATAAGTTGTGTTATAAATCTGCATGCATGTGTTTTTTATTATGTTTGTATAAATGTATATATAATTTTTACATATATACAAAATTTACGCATTAAGTCACGTCTTACAAAATGACAGGGCCTCGCCATGGCTTCCAATTAATTAATAAAGAATCAAGCTTGATCATGTCGCCACTTCAAGCCTCGCGTTTTTTTTTACCTTGGTTATATCCATCAACCTGACACCATCAGCATCCATAATAGACTTACCTGGAGATACCCACTACCACATCAGCATCCACATCATCTCACACTTCCAACCCTCTCTAACCCACAAACCCTCACATCCAACCCACATCAACCCTTTATATTTTCTATTTTTATTTTGTATTTTTTGTTTCAACTATTATTAATTAACATTATAAATAAATTGCAAGACTAAATAGTTATAATATATTATAATTTATAAATCAAACTAATATTTCACCTTACATAAAAAAAATAGAATTACATAAATTTAAAAAAACTACTAGTTATTATCGTCGTTGTGTCTTAAGAAGCCAATTTATGTGCTGATTAAATCCGATCGAAGGTTGTGATGTGTTTCTGTGTTTCGGACTTCTCTAATGTTAGCGTCAATTTGTTGATCGCTAATCTCTACATCTTCTTCCTCGTTCACTTGATTAATGGTTTCGTCGAATGGACATATCATGTTACCTTCGTCTTCCAATATCATATTGTGTAATATGATACAAGCGTACATGATTCTAAGTATTTTATTCGGGTGTCACATTCTTGTCGGGCTTTGTATAATGTGCCATCGTTGTTTAAGCACACTGAACCTTATTCGTCTTTGATCAATAGGGTTCTGAATGTATTGATAAAAATATTCAATGTATATCCCATCTGCAAGATAGTACCTGTGTTTGTATTGTACGATGTTTACTTGAAACAGGCACTACGGTGCTCTACCGTTATATACGTCGTTACATAACGGTGATTGGTTTAACACATTGAGATCGTTGTTGGAACCGGCCAACCCGAAGAATGCATGTCAAATCCAAAGATCTTGTGATGCCACTGCCTCTAAGATCAAAGTCAGACGTTGATGATCACATCTCATGTAACACCCCGATTTTGAAAACCAGATTTTTCATTTTAATAATAGAAATTCAAGAATCCAAACTGCGTGGATCCGTTTGTAAGCTTAACTTAAGCCAAACCTGTTTTTCAAAACTCATTAACAGCAGCGGAATTATAAAAGTGGCTATAATTACAACCAAAAATCAGCCACATTATACAAAAGATCAGTTGGTGTTACTAAACTGTTCACCGACCACTTCACCAAGTTCATATAAACATAAACAGTAAATAAAAGTAACTAAGACAAGTGTTCCTCCAAAATACAAGTAATAACCAGCAGGTACCCAAAGCTCACGCGCCTAAGTATCACCTGCAGTCATGGGGAGAGTATCTGTTAGCTATTAAATAGCTAGTGAGCATAAGATAGCATATTCAGTAATATAAACATATCACATATCAACAATATATCAAACAGTGCTATCCTAGCATCTCGCGATGAGCTGGCACAGCCAGAAGGAAGCATAATCTTGCAGGGTAGCTAGCCCGGCTCAACACTCCTAACTGGGGAAACCAGATACATCAACCGCGCGGGTGGGTGAGCGGGTAGCGGTCCACCGTTGCGTTTCAGGCCAAAGCCTTCATGATTACAACAATAAGTCATTCTCATAAGTTACAAGGAACGCTGAGTTTGCAACCCCAGACAGTTGACGTTATCATCGACCAAGTCTCAAACGCCCCAGACCTCGTGCTGGCCTCATTAACTCTTGGGGAACGCTGGGTTTGCAACCCCAGATTGACGCTATCATCGACCCGCAGGTCTCAAAACGCCCCAGTCCTCGTGCTGGCCCCGTACCAGGACTATAACTAGCCCTCATATCTCGGATCCGATCACAATTACAAATCTGACCCATTCGGGCCTCATAGCACGCATATCATAACCATATAATATCCATGGTTCAATTCATACATGCTTCTTGCATATTCATAATCATATCTCAAATCCTGATTCAATTGTTACATGTGTCATGCATAAACATAGCATACATAAAGGTTAATTACATTTCACGGAATTACTAATACATAACACATATAGATAACATGTAACACGGTTATATTAATTCTTATGTTATCCTATACTCACCTGAGAGGCTAGAGACTAAAGCAAACAGAAATCGTGATCGTCGCGCTCTTCTTCCGGATCGTACAGCTTACCTATAAGATAATACTCGTGTTTAGTCACTTCACACAAGTACATAACTAATAAACTAATATGATACCCCTAATGATGCCATTAGACTAAGTAGAATCCTAAACGAGCATCCCGAACGACAAAACGTCGAAAAACAGCACAACAGTGCACTGTTCATAACAGACAGTCCCTACGGCCGTAGTAAAAATGTCCTACGGCCGTAGGACCATTTTTATAAAACATCCCCCTACGGCCGTAGGGAAAACTTACTACGGCCGTAGCAACCAATTTACAGTCAGTGTGCGAGAAACAGCCCCCTGTTCAGTCCATTTGCAATCCAAACCCAATTCCAGCAATCCCAATCCAAATTCCAGTGTTTCCATATGATTTTAGGTAACATAACAAGTCTAGAAACATACATTTAACAAACTCTAATCAATGATTCATGATTTAGGATCAAAATCTTCATTTTTGACCTAAAGCTTAAAACTCAAGAACAATGGAGAAGATGAACTTACAATAGAAGATTGATGAAGGAGATGATGAATAAAGGTCAGATTATAACTCGAAATTGTTGTTGGAACAAAAACTTGGTGATCTCTCCTCTTGCTTTCTCCTTCACGGTTCCAAGAATGAAAAAGGAAAAGAGAAGTGTGGGTGTATGTATGTGTTTACATGTTTGAGAAGAGAAGAGAAGAGACTTTAAGTCTCAATAATATCCACAAGAGGTATTTTGTTCCCCTTCTCAACTTACAACTTAATACCCGTTTACCCGTTTCAACTAACGGGGATATTTCCGGAATCCTTATTCAAAACCGTTTAATATTTTATTTAATTTATCTATTTTCTTTATTATATTTATTATCATGATTTCTTAATTATTTTAATAATAACTCTAATATTTAATATAATTCTAATATTCATTAATAAATCTGAGATTCTAAGGCACCAAGAGTATATACGACTAGACCCTTTTTGAGGATGTTACATCTCATGTACTACCCTCGCCATACGTTTGGGCAGTTGTCCCAATCCCAATGCATATAATCTATGCTTCCTAACATACCGGAAAACCCGTGCCTAGCCTCATGTGTGGCGTATAAAACCTTAATATCATGGTAATAAGGTTTACGTAAATATCGCTTACCATAAAGAGAGATGATACATTTGCAGAAATTTTGTACGCATAGTCGTGCGGTTGATTCCGCCAAATTCAAGTACTCGTCAAATTAATCAGCGCATATCCCATATGTCATTTGCCGAATTGCTGCCCTTTTGCAAAGGAGATAACCCTTTCTTACCTCTAGCAGCGTAGCCCTGTAAAAAAATGTGTCCCATCCCTCAAGACCCGCGACTATCCGTGTGAATAGTCGTCTGCTCATGCGGAAAAATCTCCTAAACATCTCGTCATTGTAATTGAAGTTTTCCGCAAAATAATCTACAACAAGTTGGTCATGTACAGCTTCACGGTCTCTAACTTGATCCGGTCCCCTCCGTCTCCTTAATGGATGCGAGCTTTCTTATTAATCCTCTATGAGCCTATTGACAACCGTCGTTAGTAATCCACGAAAAAAATACGCGACTTGTTTGACGATAAGTAGCAATACGGGATCCGTTGGAAGATGATGAATACGAATCAAAATACTCCGACGTATTATACGAAGAAGAAGACATTTTTTGTGTTTTAAAAAATAAATATATGAAGTGGGGATGATGAGTTTGAGAGAAGAAGAAAAAGAGAGGTGTGAAAAAGTGAGGATTGGTATTTATAGAAGGAAGAAATGAAAAAAAAATTAAAAAAATTTGTGTTGTGCGTAATGGTTAAAAAAAAGGAAAATGGCAATCCGGAGCAGGTTCCCCCACCGAGCCAATGGTCGGACCCGCCCAAACCAGCAGCACGGTGATGGTGTGCAGCGCTAGTTGGGGGGCTAACTAGCTCGGTTCGAGCTCCGATGCGAATGGTCTAAGAGACTACAAGAAAAATGTCAATTAGACATATCTCTCTTCCTCTAAATTGTTGAAGGTATGTTTAATCATCCTAACCATATTTTAAACGAAAATACTATTTTTGTGACATTAGGTTTTAGTTACTACAAATTAAGAAATGTACTTTATCATTAGGCAATTTATTTACGACACTTCCTCATAGTAATTTGTTATGTAACTAGATTGAATAAGTGTGATACCGGATTGGTTTAGAAAATGATAATATTAAACAATAATAAAAAGTATTAAATAATTATAAGATAAAAAATAAATGAGAGTTTAAAAATATGGTGACAAGCAGCCTCAATATCCAAACTTACGGTAAAAGTGTCAACGCGAGGGATAACCATATATGTAGTGGATGACGCTGTATATCTGGTCAATTTGGCAACGGCGTCGACGGTGGCAAATATGAACGGCGTCGACGGTGGCAAATATGGAGTGTTGTTAATCTTGGCTGGACTATGTCAAATGAAAATGAAAGAGGCCGAGAGATAACCATATGATGGTGCAACGACACTGCTTTTGCTGTCGGCGATAAGAACTGGATGGGAATAACATGGTGAGCTGTAGCTGACTTGCCGGTGATAAAGAAGGAAGAGGGTGTGGACTGTGGAGAACGTCTCCGGCAACGCAAAGGGGTTGAGGAGTGGGGACGTTGGGGGTTAATTAGATGAAAACTAAAAGTGAAATGGAGTTATTGGCGTAAAACCAAATTAAAAATAAACTTTAATTCATGAGGATATCAATGCTCTATTGCTCTTGGATTTATAAAAAGAGTACTCCTTATTAATTTTATTGATAAATTTATTATGAAAATTAAATTTATACTTAATTAATGGGAAGTGATTCTCACACAACAAAAGTGGTCCATACACAATAATGTTATACAGCATCAACCTGTACTATGTGTAGTAACTGCTTGTACATTGTTATACATGACTAAAATTTGTTATGTGAGGATCACCTCCCTTAATTAATCTGTTTTAGTAATTATTAATGTTTTAATAAATTAAACGTAATTATTATATTTAGTGCTTTTAAAGTCTTCAAAAAGGTACGTCCCTTCTAGTATTATTGTCCATAGACAAAACCAAAAAGAACACACACAATTTTGAAACAATACGATTAATAAAAGGTTTAGTTAGTGAAAATATCATTTTTATCCTCAAATTTAATATATCACTTACTTGTAAACCATGTAGTAATAGTAATTATTTAAGATTAAAATAGAAAAAGGTTGTAATTAATTATAATATTTTAGAAATTGACAATTATTTTGCGAAAAAGTAAAATAGTATAAATTAATAATAATATTGAAACAGATATTATATTTGGATTAGTTTTCTTTCCCTAGCGAGTGGTCCAAATTAAAAGGTATGCCAGCTTATTATAGATTTATAAAAAGGGTCGTGTTACTTATAATCGCTTCATTACTTCGTGGTATTGAACTATTTATTTACTCACTTATCATACTAAAATATGTAACTCGTAATTTTCTAATAATTAATTGTTACTAAAAAGTAGGTAAAGCAACCCGGTGGATTATAATGTCAACTAAGGTTCAGTTTATTTTACAGACTTTGAAGCAATTTAATTGATTTATATTCTATCAAGTCCAAATATGAAATGGACTTTCCATTATTTGAGAAAATGTAAACATATCAAAAAATAAGATTAATTAAAAACAAATTTACCAAACGTAATATAACACGAAATTTGATTCAAATTCCATTTCATTCCCTTAAATTCTGTGAAACAAACCTTAACTAAAAAATTAGAAGAAACGACGATGGTCTTACTCCTAAATAAGAGAAGCGGACAGCATCACGCTGCTACCACCACACATATTAAACCAACAATCATATAATTAAATTAATAAGAAGTACATTGAAATTTGAAAGTAAAATTCGAGCGCAAATACAAATCCCATAACTAAAGTTAAATATTTTTATTTCTTATTTAGTTACCCGAGTAATTTAATATGAGTTAAAATATGTTTAGATGAATAAATTTAACACAAATATTATAACTAAATAAAATAATATTTATTTAATACTTAGAAATTAACAATATAATATCTTGGGCAAATTGTATTAAATCATAATTGATTTTTTCATAGTTATCATTGTATATAACAAATTTTATAATTTTAAACATAACACAACTAACTTTCATAATACTCACATAAATGTATGCAACTTGTTGTATACTATAGAAGTTATGACATAGTCCATTGTATACAATGATAACTAAACAATAGACACATAAAAAGTGTTGTTTACAATGAGTAGATTATGAAAATTAATTGTATTAATTTTAAAATTTTTAAAGTTGGTTATATACAATAGAGATAGTAACTAAGACAAACTTCATTACGTTTTTATACAATTTACCCTAATTTCTAATATATATATATATATATATATAAAAGACTAATTGCAATCAACTTTATTGAACAATCTTATTCGTTCATTTTTATTAATTTGAATCTCAACTATCCATTAATATTGAAATTAAAATTTAATTTTGATTTTTATAAGCTAAAGTTATTTACTTATTTATATTATACTACTAAAATTTACAAATAGAATTATTTATCTTCTTATTTATTATATTTTAATCTAATTTGATCTTATTTGTTATGGTAAAACTTTTGAATTTATATGATTATATATGAAATTTTAAATTAACGTACAATAAATAATTTTCTTGATTATATACTACCCCCGTCCCATTTTTATTGTCCACTTTTAACTTTTTAAAGTCTTTTTTTTACTTTAACTCATGTCGAAGTTTCTACTCTTGGTCTCCGTGTTGACGCCGTCTTTCATCATTTTTTAAATTATTATATTTTTCATGTTTTATAATTATTAAATATCTTTTTATTAATGTTTAATATTTATTGTTTTTTTAAACCAACTCGTGTATCTCACGAATGTTTAATCTAGTATAATAATATATTTTTTTTGTTTTAAATTATTCCCCTCGCATTTTACAAGGACAAATAAATACTTGTTTGATTATCAAATCCTATTGAGTTTTATATAAAACCAATAAATTTCTAAAACACCTTAACTTGTTTTGCTTGCTAACATGTCAATAGTCAAAGCATAATTGTTTATGTCAACTGACAAAAACTAATACGAGCCAATAATCTTTATTGAATTGGAGAAACGTGCCAATAAGTTGAGATAAGAAAAAAACTAATACGAGCCAATAAGTTTAATAATCTTTCATTATATAATTTTTTAACTTAATTATATATTAAGATAAGAAAAAAATTGCATTGGAGAAACAGTTAATGTAAATTGAAATTAAGTTATAATTTTGATTATTTAAAGTTAAAACTAATACTTTAATTTTGATTAAACGAATAGATAAGATAAAGTTTTGATTAAATGAAAGGTTATAACTTTTAATTAAAATTAATAAAGGTTAAACTTTTTTAATAATTTTTTTTTCTAATTTAAAAAAAAAAATAAAAGATGCTCCAAAACCTTTTTTTTTTGTAATAAAACGATGTTATTTTTAACATTATATTTTTTTTACAATCAAATAACCTTTTTACTTTCTTCTTTTAATTACTATTTTAAGGGCAAATTGCATAAAAATACAATAAATTTTATATTAGTAACCAATGTATACAATTAATTTTAAAACTTTAAAAATGATTTAATTTCAAATTCATAATCCTCCGTATATAAACAACTTTTTTATTTCTATTATCTAGTTATCATTGTATATAGACAATTTTTTTACGTCAGTTATTCGGTTTTTCTATCCACCCATAATTGATCATTTTAATAAAAAAAAATCTAAAATGCCACCATCTTTATAGAAAGAATGTTCTTCTTAAATTGTTTGATCGTACCTTTTTCTTTAACTATTTTGAAAAAAACGAAAATTTATAAATAAGAAAAGTTGAAAGAAAATAATAAATAACTAGACGATGAATGTGTTAAATTAAAGTGGTACCACAACGTTGTCTTTTAGCTTTATTTCTTTTTTATTTCTATTTTCGTTTTTAGTAATTGATTATGTGGTACACATGGAAATCTCTTATAAAAAGGACCTCAAATTATACTTTGAGAAACACGGACACATTCCTCATCTTTTTCTACACTTTAACAATTATGTCCTCTTCGCTAATTCCACTCACATCCACATTCACTTCCCTTCCTTCTACCAACACACACTCCATCACCCAACGAGCCATCAAGACCCGAACCAACCAAACCCATGGGTTCCGGGTCTCATGCAACGTAGCATCAGATGACCACAATGAAAGCCAACTCATACTGCCCGAAACCCAAAAGCTCGTACTTCCGGCCAATGTAGACCGGAGGAACCTACTCGTGGGGCTTGGTGGCCTCTACACTGCCGCTAGTCTCACTTCCTTGCCATCGGCTTTAGCTGATCCCATAACAGCTCCTGATATTACTTCAGTATGCAAGGATGCGAAATCCGGCATCGGGAATCTTGATAAAGCCGTAAGGACAAGTAAATGTTGCCCTCCTAGCCTCGGGAAGACGATCAAACCCTTCGTGTTTCCTACCGATGGTAAGGTGAGGATGAGATGGCCGGCACATAAGGGGACGAAAGACCAAGTGGAGAAATATAAGAAAGCCATACAAGCCATGAGGGACCTCCCAGAAGACCACCCACATAGCTTCAATAGCCAAGCTAAAATTCATTGTGCTTACTGCAATGGAGGATACACTCAAGTCGACAGCGGTTTCCCGGATATCGACATTCAGATTCACAACTCATGGCTCTTCTTTCCATTTCATCGCTGGTACCTTTATTTCTACGAGAGAATCCTGGGAAAGTTGATCGGCGATCCCACTTTTGCCTTACCTTACTGGAACTGGGACAATCCAGCTGGAATGATGATTCCTGATATTGTTGTACCGGAGACTGAGAATGGCAAGCCAAACCCTTTATATGACGTGTTCCGAAACGCCGATCATCTCCCACCAGCAATAGCAGATCTAGCGTACGATGGCAGTGAACGCGGGGCAACACCTGAAATACAGAAAGCATGCAATCTTAGTACAGTCTATAGAGATTTGGTAAGAAACGGAGGGGATACACTAAGTTTCTTTGGGGGTGAATATGTAGCTGGGGATGTCCCCGTTGCTAATGGTGCCAAGTCAGTCGGATCGGTGGAAGCCGGTACTCACACCGCCATTCACAGATGGGTTGGTGATCCAACTCAGCCTAATGGTGAGGACATGGGTAACTTCTACTCGGCTGGATATGACCCTGTGTTCTACGTTCACCATGCTAATGTTGACCGCATGTGGAAACTGTGGAAGGATTTGGGACTTGCAGGACACGTGGATCCGACCGACCCAGATTGGCTTAACGCTTCGTATGTATTCTATGACGAGAATGAGGAGCTTGTGCGTGTCTATAACAAAGACACGGTTAGCTTAGACAAGCTCAAGTACAACTACTACGAAGAGTCCAAGGACGTGTTCCCGTGGCGCAAGAGTCGACCGGCGAAACGTGACAAAAGCTCACAAGTCACTACCACCACAGTGGTGCAAACGGTAGACCAAGTGAAATTCCCAGTGACCCTAGACAACATTCTAAAGGTTCGTGTGAAGAGGCCAGCCGTGAACAGGACTGAAGCTGACAAGGCGAAAGCCAACGAGATTTTGTTGATAAACAAAATTCAATTCGACAGCTCAAAGTTTGTGAAGTTTGATGTGTTTGTGAATGACAAGCTTAAAGACGGTGTCTTCACGACACCATGTGATCCTGAGTACGCAGGTGGTTTTGCACAAGTTCCGCACAGCGACCAGATGAAAATGTCTATGTCGAGTGCAGCCAGGTTCGGTCTATCTGAGCTGTTGGAAGACACAAATACCGAAGGAGAAGAGTATGCAACGGTGACATTGGTGCCAAGGACCGGGTGTGAAGATCTCTCGGTCGGAGAAATCTCGATCAAGTTGATCCCCATTTAAACCCAGATCGATCGAGTATTGTAATAGCTAGCATTTGTGAGGTTTGGAGTGTACGTACGTTGTTGAGCTTGCTAACGCGGGTTGCGTACCTTGCGTTGCATGGCTTCCAATAAAGATTAATTAATATGCTATAAATAAACTTGGCCTGCAAAGCCAATTATAAATATATATCGTCTATCTTCAAGTATCTTAACATCAATAAATTTCTTTTGTATCTAGCTAGCTTATAAAGAATAATTATTAATGCTCTAATTAATCGTTGTTATAAACAACAATACTACTCAAGACGGACCAGGATTTTTTGTGACTAATAAAATCATATGTAATAGTAAAAAAAACTTAATAAAAAATAAGAGTGGTATTCGGGTTTTCAATTAACTGAGTCGGATTAACGAGGGCTCGGTTGTTGTTCTGCAGGTACTTAAGGGTCAAAATCTAAAACAAACCACAATTTATATGAAGCTCTTATAATTGAATTGTTAAACTAAAATATTTAACAGGTATGAATAAAATATTGAGCTATATTTTATCATTTATTTAAAAAAATCATTTTTTATTATATTTTGGTGACTTCAAAAAATCATTAATTTCACGCAAAGATTTGACTGGTGTCACCGACTCTAAAAGGTTAGTATATGTAAAATTGACTGGTGGCCGGCCTATGCACCCACCCGATCTAACATAGGTCCACCCCTGATATTATTGTACCCCGACAAGTGATTATTTATTGGTATATGTTAAAGTTTTGAGTATAATATAGAACTAGTTTAATCTATATTATCTTATAAAACATCTACGCTTTGTCTTAATCTTTTAATCTTGAAATTACTAACTTACCCCATATAAAACTAAATGGAAGTAATTATTAGATGAAGTTAATAAAGATTTTTATATACCATTTTAATAACTATATTCTTAGGCCAAAGCAAATTATAACATATTCATTAAAAAATATTTTAGCAACTAAACCTTTTATTTTGAATATTCTATAACACAATATATATTAATTTAATTATTAATTAATACGTATAATTAGAATGTATAAACTTGAATAACCTATAACCTAAATTCATAGACATTTCTGAAATTTTTTGAATGACTCAATAATAAAAAATAAATAGAATTACAATGCACTAATTCACTCTATTAATCTCTTAATTTTAAGTAGTTTGAAATTATTAATTAGCCCTTATATAAAACAAAATGAATACTATTAAATAGAAATATAGAATCCATTAGATCTTTATATATCATATTAATAGTTGAACCTTTTATAACGTTAATGCAATCAAATTTTAACATATCTATAATATATTTAACATTATACCTATTCAACTTTTATCTACATATGTTAAATAGAAAAAAAAATTGAGATATGACTTATAGAACCCTCAAAATTATAAGAAATTGAAAAATATACTCTTACATATCAACACATCTTCCCACATACACTAACATAATCGTTTATACTAACATACTTGCTCAAAACTTACATCCAATGTAAAATTTTATTGACTATTGATTTTTTAAAAAAGAAACACATCAGCTCATTTTTTAAAATGGACAAAACGAAAACGAAAATTATTTAATGTCGATTTTAAATAGATTCATGTTTGATAAATGTAAAAAGCTAGAAAATTTTAACCCAATTATTGGTTTACTTACCCCAACCCAGAGCATGTGACTTTTTTTTTGACAATAATCTACATCTCCTGCCAATCCATGACAAGATTAGTACGGCCATAACATGCAACGCGCGCACTAAAATCTAAAGTTTTAGTTATGAAAAACTCTTTATATTTTCTAGAAAAAAGTTTCAATAAAATAAGAGATAATAGATATTTAGGTAACGTGTTTAAAATAGTTATTTTCAAAAAAATATTAAAATAAATGAAAGAACTCCGGTTTTCCAAATTATAACTAATGTCTTAAGAACTTTTGATTTATAGAATCTATTAATTAACCATTAAAGATTATTAACGAGCTATTGAAATCATTAGTTATTGATTTATTTACATATTGGTTTTCGCGTTTATTGTAATTAAAATGGTACTTGATCAATATCGAAGTAACGATAAAAAAATAAATATAATCACCTTATATTAGATAGGGCAAGTGGGTATCGAATCTACGAGGAACATGTTGTTAGCATTTAAATCTTATATTTGATTGTAAACTAAATCCATAGTTGTGAGGGGGTGTTGTAATTTCTAGATTAACTACTAAGCATGAAGAACAAGAAACAAGAACACTAGATTGGTCGTAACAAATATACGGAAAATGTAATCACTAACAGTTTCAGTCTAGTCAATTTATGCTCAAATTTATACTAGCTAAAAGATGTATATGATTTGACTACATAAACATAACCATTGACTCATTTAATGACTCGAAGTTGGGTACAGATTATGCCCTACCAAACCAATCTTCTTATCCTTAACTACACTACACTACACTAATGGTGGAATCAGAATGATTAGCGAGCTCAAATAATAATGTCTTAGCACTTAAAATCAAAAGTTTTCACACAAGAATGAAAGACATATTCATATGAATTAATTTCAAAACTAACATTCAAGTATTCAGATACACAAATGTTCATCATATATAAACATAAAATGACCAAAACCTAATCCCGGTTGTGATCACGAGGTATTTAGCCGAGCATGATGGAGTTGAAAGACGCATATATGGTAGTAGAAGACATCTTAAAATGATTTACGAAACTAGAGTTTATGGTTATGATGGATTGGGTAGAGAAATGGTGTAATCGAACTAACCGAATGATTATTAAAGGTGTTGGAGAAGTAATCATCCAAAAACCACCTTAAATTTTTGACAAACCTTAAGTTCAGCATGAGAGGATGATGAGAAATGATGATTAGGTGCTCCAACAATAGCTCTCTACAGCTCATTAATAGAAAATTCACAATCAGGTCAAACGGGCCGAATAGATTGAGTGGAAATGAATAGGAAAGGAGACATTACTCGTGTGTAATCGGTCTCTACTCCTCACATTGAAAACTTTGAGAGTAATGCTGAGTAACTCTACTTTTGTCTTGTTTTCTTTTTTTCTCCTTATTAAACCCTCATATCATAGCATATTCATCCCATTTCTTGTAAGCTTTCATTATCTTCATTTAAATATCAAAGGATAATTCATTATATATATATATATATATATATATATATATATATATATATATATATATATATAGAGAGAGAGAGAGAGAGAGAGAAATGTTTAATATAGTCCATACTTAATGCATAGTCCTAAGAGACTAATTTTAGCCTTTGGATTAGCCCCATGTCCACATTGAGTTTTAAAAATTTGGGCGGAGTGGTATTTTCATAATTAGCATGTGATGATTTTACTATCACATGTGATTGTATACTGAATCACATGTGATTGAATATTAAAATTTCAGGACTATGTTTTTATATGGACTTTATTGAACACAACTATATATATATATATATATATATATATATATATATATATATATATATATATATATATATATATATATATATATATATATATATATATATATATATTTGCAATCTGAAAAATCAATTTATATCTAGCCTGCCACAAAGCCCAAATTGTGGTGTATAGTAATAGTATTAGCATTCATACCTTTTTATTCCACCCTTTAATTAGTAGTTCACTCCATGCTTGGAACATATCATGAATTATTGCAAGGGAACACCAAAGCAAGCTAAAAATTTGTTTATTATCTTAACCCATAACACTGAGACCTTTGGACAATGCAGTAGAATGTGGTATATTGTTTCAACTTCAGACTTACATCTTGGGCATATCACATGAATTATATTAATAATTCCTCTCGGAGCATGTCATACCAAAAGATGTACTTTAGGTCGCGCCCAATAGTCCCTACACTTTGGCTTCAAGACCATTTCTCTCGACTTCCCATACTTTATTTTTGAAACTTTTCATAGTAAACACTCCATATTCTCAAATTTCCAAATAATTTTGTCTTGTAGATTCTCTTTCAGGTCTACTGTTTCCAAAAGTTAGATTAAATTATTGTATATTTCAACATCCCAATTTAACACCAGCCTTCGTAGCTTTAAATCCCAAAATGATTTATCTTTATTCCAGCACTGAAACTCCGTTACTCAACCATGTTTTTTTAACAGACAACACAAATATTCTAGGTAATCTGTTCTTTAGTTGAGCTCCATCGAGCTAATCATCATGCCGAAACTTAATGCTTTTATCGTTCCTACTAAAATTTCCAGCCCCTCTCATAAAACTTGTGACCATTCATCACTTTTGGGTCCAATGTTGCAATGTTCCTCCATGACTCTGACATATTTTTATTCTTTGAAGTCTACTCAAATATCCTTTTATCCACACGATATTTGTTTTGTAAAACCCTTCTCCAGAGTACTTTCCTTTTAGTTCCATATCTCCATCTCAATTTCGCCAATAATGCTCTATTTTTTAAATATATAAATCTCCTAGGTGAATGTCACCGTTCTTGTAAGTCAAATGAGGTGTTATTGTATAGTCAAAGTAGAGGACTGGATTGAAAACAGTTCAAACTTGAGGGGACTGAATTGTATTTTCATGTATGTTAGTTACATAGTCGTTGTAATACCTGTGTATAAAAGAGTTACATTGAATTTTATTTTTGATCTGAATCTCAACAATTGGTATCAGAGCCAATTAAGGCTCGCAATTGACAAGGAGGATAAACTGGGAAGGACGAAATTGCTTGAAATTAGGACTCGTAATTGAGCAACATGTCACCGGCGAAGTTTGATCTCGAGAAGTTCGACGGGAAGAATGACTTCGGGCTTTGGCGATTGAAGATGCGTGCACTTCTGGTACATTAGGGGATCGTTGATGCGTTAAATGGGGAATCAAGGTTACCCTCATCAATGACTGATAAAGAAAAGAAGGATCTCATGGAAAAAGCACACAGTGCAATCATCTTAAGTCTCGGAGATAGGGTTCTAAGGGAGGTATCTAAAGAAACAACTGCATCAGGTATTTGGACGAAGTTAGAAATTTTGTACATGACAAAATCCTTGGCAAATAGACTGTACCTGAAGAAGAGACTCTATACGTTTCATATGACCCCTGGTAAGACGATTGAAGATCATGTAGATGAATTTAACAAAATTGTGCTTGATCTTGAGAATATTGATGTTGAAATCAATGAAGAAGACATGGCTATAATCTTCTTGTCTTCACTACCTCCTGTATATGAACATTTTGTTAATACCCTAATGTATGGTAGAGAAAGTCTCTCCATGGAAGAGGTACTTGAGGCAGTAAACTCAAAAGAACTCAAAAAGAAATCAGAAGCACAAGAAGAAACAGGGGAGGGGTTATACACCAGGGGAAGGCCTGAAAAGAAGGAAATGAAACATAAGAATTTGTTTAGATCAAAGTCTAAACCAAAGAGAAAATGCTTTATATGTCATTCAGACACTCATCTCAAAAGGGATTGCCCTGAAAGAAAGAAAAAGAAGGGAGAAAGCTCATCAAGATTAAGATATTCACAAGCTTCTGACTTCTCATCCGAAGGGTATGATAGTGCTGAGGTACTTGTGGCTTCTACAACAAGTTTTCAGCAAGAATGGATCATGGATTCTGGGTGTTCATATCACATGACACCAGTAAAGTCATTGTTAACAGAATTCAAGGAAGACCATAGTGGATCTGTAATTCTTGGAAATGACAGTGCATGTGTCATAAAAGGGTCAGGTACAGTGGAACTACAACTCAGTAATGGCTCAAAGTATAAGTTGAAGAATGTGAAGTTTGTCCCAAATTTGAAAAGAAACTTGATAACTTTGGGAACATTAGAAGACCAGGGATATCAAGTAAGATTAATCAATGGTAAGGCCAAGGTTATCAAGGGTACAATAACAGTGTTGCATGGTACAAGAATTAAGTCCAATATTTATATATTTGATAGTAAAGTAGATACCACAGCAAATGTTTTAACACAAAAACCTGATAACCCAACTATGCTTTGGCATAACAGACTGGGGCATATAAGTAATCAAGGGTTAGTGGAGTTAAACAAGATGGAGGTGCTAAGCAAGTTCAACTCAAAGGATTTAGAATTTTGTGAACAATGCATTCTTGGTAAAGCACACAAAGTGAGATTCTCAAAAGGATCTCATAACACTAAAGGTAATCTTGATTACATACATTCTGACTTATGGGGGCCATCAAGCACTGAAAGCCTAGGTGGAGCAAGGTACTTTCTAACTCTCATAGATGACTATACACGTAGAGTATGGGTTTACATACTCAAATACAAAAGTGAAGCATTTGGGAAATTCAAAGAGTGGAAAACACTTGTGGAAAAACAAACAGAAAGGAAGGTGAAAAAATTAAGAACAGACAATGGGCTGGAGTTTTGCAGCAATGAGTTTAAACAGTTCTGTAAAACACAAGGTATAGCTAGACACCTAACCGTAGCTCATACACCACAGTAAAATGGCCTTGCTGAAAGAATGAATAGAACAATAATGAACAAAGTTAGGTGTATGTTGTCTAGTTCAGGGTTACCAAAAACTTTCTGGTCAGAAGCAGTGACCACAGTTGTCCATCTTATTAACCTATCACCCTCATCAGCCATTAATATGCAAACACCTATGAAGAGGTGGTCTGGAAGAGATTCAGATTATAGCTATCTCAGAGAATTTGGATGTGTATGCTATGCACATTCAAATCAAGGTAAGCTTGAACCAAGAGCTGTAAAGTGTATATTTCTTGGCTATCCAGAGGGGGCTAAGGGATATAGGGTATGGAGGTGTGAAAAATCAGAAACCAAAGGTTTTCATAAGCAGGGATGTAATCTTCAAGGAAGATATGATGTATAATGATACTTTGAAAGGTCATAACAAACCAGCACCAAGTCATAAAGTTGAGGTGGAGCTAAATGATAATAAATGGCATGATGATGAAACAGTTGAACCTTATACTGAAAGATCTAGCTCTCATGAAGATATATTTGATTATCAATTAGCTAGGGACAGGGTAAGAAGAAGTATAAGACCTCCTAGCAGATATGCAGAAAGTGTTGATCTCACTGCATTTGCTTTTGCTGCAGCTGAGTTAGAAGACACTAGTGAACCATTGACATACTTTGATGCTATAAAATCAAAGGACAGAGAAAAATGGGTATTAGCTATGGAGGAAGAAATGTACTCTCAAATTAAGAATGATACTTGGGAGTTAGTTGATAAACCTGAAGGTCAGAAACTGGTTAGGTGCAAATGGAGATAACCAGAGATAGAGTCAACAAGACTCTAAAGTTGTCACAAGTGGGATATGTTAACAAGGTATTGAAAAACTTTTACATGGAAAAGGGAAAGGTGGTAACTACCCCTATTGGCCAACACTTTAAATTGTCAAAATCATATTGCCCATAATCTGAGAGTGAAATTGAAACAATGTGAAGAGTACCATACTCTAATGTTGTTGGGAGTTTAATGTACTTGATGGTGTGCACCAGAACTGATATAAGCTATACTGTTAGTGTAGTGAGCAGATACCTTGCTAATCCAGGTAAGCAACACTGGAATGCAGTCAAATGGATACTTAGATATCTGTGTGGTACTAAGAATGTGGGAATTTTGTATGGAAAGTTCAAACCTGAGCAGTGTCACATATTGGGTTTTGCTGATGCTGATTTTGCAAAAGATTTGGATAGAGGAAGGTCCATCAGTGGGTATGCCTTTGCTGTTTTTAATTGTGTAGTGAGCTGGAAAGCAACTCTTCAACATGTGGTAGCTCTATCCACAACTGAAGCAGAGTATATATCCTTAACTGAAGCAGTTAAAGAGGCAATGTGGCTAAAAGGTTTTGTGACTGAACTTGGTATTCAGGTGGGTGATACAAAAGTGATGTGTGATAATCACAGTGCATTGCACTTGGCCAAACACCAGGTGTATCACAAAAGGTCAAAACAGATTAGTGTCAAGCTACATTTTATAAGAGATGTAGTTAATTCAAAATTATTGACAATGGAAAAGATAGATACAGAAGATAATGCTGCTGATATGTTCACTAAGTCACTACCAGGTGCAAAATTTCAGAAGTGCTTGAAGATTTTAAACATTCTTGTGTGATCATGTTGACTATTCAATAAAGGTGGAGATTGTAAGTCAAATGAGGTGTTATTGTATAGTCAAATTAGAGGACTGGATTGAAAACAGTTCAAACTTGAGGGGACTGAATTGTATTTTCATGTATGTTAGTTACATAGTCGTTGTAATACCTATGTATAAAAGAGAGATGAATACATGAATGGAATAAGGAAGCAAATACAATTCAGTTGGAGATATCTTGTTCTTGTTTTACATTGAATTTCATTTTTGATCTGAATCTCAACAGGTCTCTGTAGGTTTTATCAATCTCTCCCATGATATTAGTTTCAGATCATTCGATTCCATGCTACCACTCCAATAGAAGTTTCTTCGAATGTTATCTAATTCATTAAGTACTACAACTGGCACCTCAAACAAAGAGAAATAATACATTGGCAAACAGTTAATCACAGATTTAATAAGTAATGATCTTCCAACTTTTGATAAAAATCCGGTTTTCCAGCTTAACAGTCTTCCTTAAATTTTTTCCACCACCGGGTTCCATAATTCTTTCAACTTTTCATTCCCTCCAACTAGTGTTCCCGGATATATGAATGGTAGGTTACTACAATTACATCCAATTTCATCTTCAAAAGCTTTTATTTATTTTTCTTCGATATTTACTCCATAAATTGTATATTTCCACATGTTCAACTGTAATCCTAACATTAGTTGAAAAATCATTAATACTCTCTTCCTATTTTTCAGCTCCTCCGCATTATTTCTACAAAACAAAAAGGTGTCATCCGCAAACTGAAAATGTGTCCGAGATAGATAGTCATCTCGTCCAATGTTAACGCCTTCAAACATATTCATCATTCTTCCTTCTGTCAGCAAAATATTTAGACCTTCACTTGCCAAATTGAATAACATTGGTGAAAGTGGATCACCTTGTTTTATTCTATGCTCATACCACAGCTTCTTGTTATCATGCCATTTACAAGTACTTATAGTTTAGAGGATTCTAGTAAACACATCTAAATACCCAAATAAAACCTTAGGCCTAACACAAATTCGAGTTTCACACCTCTGTGATTTCACATGCCAAATAAAAATACAACATAACACAATATCTAAGATCTAGGTCGACTCATTAGTTCCAATCGAATTTAAATTTTCCCCAACAAGGATTCCAACCTCAAATTAAGTCATACATACATGTCTAATCTAATTGTAAGATATTATAATAGAGTATTGTTATTGACGTAATGTCATATTCTAATGACAGGGATTCAAAAAAGGGGTATACGAACTCTTGTTGGTTGCTTGAAGCTTGAGGTTGATGTGGGCCTTTGTATGTTAAGATTATAGGTCTTTGTGGATATAAAGAGTGGCAACATACAAGGTATAATGACAACAGTGAGTTTTAAAAGATGATGGAATATGAGTAGAAGAGTATAGTAAGAGTGCGAATTTAGAATTGTGAGTTTAGTTGTGTAGGTGTTCAAATTAAAAATTAAGGGGGGGGGGGGGGGGGGGGGGGGGGTTAAGACTGAAATAAGATAAAAGAAGATAAAGGGTGGGTGGGTGGGTTTAAGACTGAAATAAGATAAAAGAAGATCAATATTGACTTGTAGATCAATATTGCAACAACTTTTTACATTCAACACTAAAATCATAAATATTCAAATTTAGGGACAAAAAGTGAAATTTCACGCAAAGTACGTGTACGAAAATGTAATTGTGCTCTAAACTTCATCATTTAATGGATTTGATCAAACTTTTTCAAAAGCTTGTCTCTTTATATATTCTATTTTTCAATAAAAATCGAAACGTCACATGATTAAAAACTGCATTATAAAATTACTGTTTTTTAATCATTATTATTCTTTAGATACGTAAGAAAACATAACTCCAAATTATATTATTATTCCATTATGATCGTTTTAAAAATATTAACGTTTCTAAACATGCATAAAATCTATATATTATTAAAAATCTATCTTTGTATATAAAAAATTACATTAAACAGGCATATGAATTGTGTAGTCAGTTTTGTTTCTTAAAAAACTGAGAAGTTTTCTATTCTTATATTAAATATTTTTACTCATTAAGAGTGAAAACGAGTGAAAAACATTTGCAGATTCTACATATCAATATATAGTAGATAAAGAGAATAAAATACTAAACTAATAAGATTTTACTAGTATGAAATATAATTTTTGTAAAAAAAATCATGCCTTTAAAATGGAGATGGGCAGGCCAGCCTTGTATACTAGCTATGGAAGTATGGAGCCGGATAAGATAGATTTATGGGTGCAACGATCGTATCCTATTGTATTAAATGCGCGATGTGTATTAAGTGCTCAATCACTAACACACCTTCTGTTAAAGCTAGTGTACTAAACTTACTTAAATCATTATTTAATCTACCATTTACCAATTAAATTAATATAATAATAATAATAATAATAATAAATGAGGAAAGTGGACAATTAATGAAAGTGACCAAAAAAGTGGTCCAGCTAATCTCTTCTGCAGTCTTGCTTTTTTTAGATAAAAAAATCGACCCTTAAGATATTCTACATGAGTCCATTATAAATTGATGCTAAAGGTGAAGTTGAAAAACACTCACCATCTCCATTATGTCTTCTTCACTCCCACTCACCTCCAATTTCACTTCCAATCATTCCTCCAACACCCAACGAGCCTTCAAGACTCGAACCACCCAAACCCATGGGTTCAGAGTCTCATGCAACGCTGCACCTGCAGACGATCAAAATGATAGCCAACTCATACTCCCTGAAACTAAAAGGCTCGTAGTTAACAATGTTGACCGGAGGAACCTGCTGGTGGGTCTCGGCGGTCTCTACACTGCCGCCAACCTCACGTCATTGCCTGCTGCTTTGGCCCAACCCATAACGTCTCCTGATATCACGTCCATATGCAAGGACGCTGCTTCTGGCATTAGGAATCTTGATACCGCTGTAAGGACACGAAAGTGTTGCCCTCCTAGCCTCGGCAAGACTATTAAACCCTTCGTCTTCCCGAAAGAGAAAACGGTGCGGGTGAGATGGCCGGCACAGAAGGGGACGAATGAGCAGGTTGATAAATACAGAAGAGCCATCCAAGCAATGAGGGACCTCCCAGAGGACCACCCACACAGCTTCGTCAGCCAAGCTAAGATCCATTGCGCTTATTGCAATGGAGGTTATACTCAAGTCGATAACGGTTTCCCAGAAATCGATATTCAGATTCACAACTCATGGCTCTTCTTTCCCTTCCATCGATGGTACCTTTACTTCTATGAAAGAATCTTGGGAAAGTTGATTGATGATCCCACTTTTGCCTTACCTTACTGGAACTGGGATGATCCAACCGGAATGACGATTCCTGAAATCGTTACACCGGAGACTGTAAACGGCAAGTCAAACTCTTTGTATGACGTGTTCCGAGATGCCAAACATCTCCCACCAGTGATCCTGGATCTGGCCTACGATGGTAGTGAACGTGGGGTGACCGATCAAATACAGAAAGAATGTAATCTTAGTACAGTGTACAGAGATTTGGTCAGAAACGGAGGTGATGCACTAAGTTTCTTCGGTGGCGAATACGTAGCTGGTGATGTCCCAGTTGCCAATGGCGCCAAGTCAGTCGGATCCGTGGAAGCCGGTAGTCACACCGCCGTGCACAGGTGGGTAGGCGACCCAACCCAACCTAACAATGAGGACATGGGTAACTTCTACTCCGCCGGATATGACCCTGTGTTCTACGTTCACCATGCAAATGTTGACCGTATGTGGAAGCTATGGAAGGATCTTGACATTCCTGGACACTCGGAACCGACCGACCCAGACTGGTTGAACGCATCGTATGTATTCTATGACGAGAATCAGGATCTTGTGCGTGTCTATAACAAAGACTCGGTCAACTTAAAGAAGCTCAACTACAACTACTACGAAAAGTCAAAGGAAGTGTTCCCATGGCGGAAGAGTCGACCTGCAAGACGTAGCAAGAGCTCCCAAGTTGAAACCACTACGGTGGTGAAAACAGTTGACCAAGTGAAGTTCCCGGTGAGCCTAGACAAGATTTTGAAGATTCGCGTGAAGAGGCCAGCTGTCAACAGGACAGAAGAGGAAAAGGCGAAAGCCAACGAGATCCTGCTGATAAACAAGATCAAATACGACAGTGACAAGTTTGTGAAGTTTGATGTGTTTGTGAATGACAAGCTTAAAGATGGTGTCTTCACTACACCATGCGATCCAGAATATGCAGGTGGGTTTGCACAGGTTCCGCATAATGACAGGAAGAAGATGTTCATGTCGAGTGCAGCAAGGTTCGGTCTAGGGGAGCTTTTGGAGGACACAAACACTGAAGGTGAGGAGTATGCAACGGTCACATTGGTGCCAAGGACCGGGTGCGAAGATCTCACAGTCGGCGAAATCTCGATCAAGTTGACTCCTATTTAATCCTAAACCCGTAGTGTTTTAATAATATTAGCGAGCGACCGAGCGAGCGAGATCTGGTGGTGAAGGTTGTTCAATAATAAATGAGTGTTGAGTGCATTGTTGCAATAAGATTCTGTGATGAATAAAATTAATTGGCAAGTGTCTTTCTTCCTTGTTTATTTTTGTCGTTTAAAAATCATTATGTTTTGAAAATAAAAATAAAAAATAATATAAAGATTGGAAATATGTATACAGAGCGAGAATTGCGGAATCCAAAGGAGAACCAATTAGATGGGTAGGATAGGGATTGTGTGGATCAGAAATACGTACAACTGTACAAGTCTTACCATTCCTCCAGTTTGTAGTCATTTTACTATTATCTTTCAATAAAAGAATATCGTAAGATCTATTTTTAGTCCCTGCGTTTTGACTAAAAGTACATACTGGCCCATGTGCTTTATTACTTACGTAGTTTGTTCTTTGAGGTTTTCTTACTTTAAGCATCATCTTTGATCTAAAGTGACCAACATTTGGTTGATTATTAACTTAGTTGCAACTGTTTTTTTTTATCAATGATAGGTTTTGGTGTGAATTTTCGTAATTCATTAGTACGTACATACATTCCCTTAAAGCTCCGACAAGACTCTGGCAAAGACAGAATGCTCGGTTAAAACTATGAGCTCCTCGCTTGATCTTATCTCAATTTGGTTTATATGATTAATTGGTTTTTATGCTTTTATTTTTACTTTTTGTTAGACCTTTGAAATTGTTTGATTAGGCTATCTTAAAGAAAATTCTTGAAAATTAGATAACTTAGTCACATGTGTAAATAGTTTTTTAGTTAAAAAAATGATACTTGTTTTAATGATACACAGGGGCGGACATTTAGTGGTGTACCCGGTGGCACGGGCAACCACTCAATATTTCCCGTAAAAAAATTTTTTTTTTTTTAAATACAAGTGCTACCCCTAAACAATATTGGTGCAACATATCTACTTCTATTATTGTTATATAGTATAAGAAAAAAAATCGTGCAACCCCTGACCAAAAGATCGGGGTCCGCCACTGATGATACAAGAAGTTAAAGAGATGGAAGTTTGTGATGAGCAAGCCTATCTGTCTGATTTGTACGGATTTGCTAGAATCCATTGTGATTAGGAAGAAAGGGACAACATGTCCACAAATGACTCTTTTTCATGATTCAATTTTTTTTAATATAGTGATTTTATAAGATTATCTTTATTAGAGTATAATATATTTAATAATTTCCTTATAATTTATTTAATTATTTAAAATTTCAGTAATATGAAATTATTAGTGTACATTTAACACCAAAAACCCCTATTTCTTTGTTATACCTTTCAAACACATTATATCGTCATTTTTTTTCTTCGAATGCTCAGAGCACTCGTTATCCTCCATAACACCGAAAACTAACCAAAATGACCACTCTTCATCGTTATTGCCATTGCGCCCGGCTCGTTACCCTCATGTTATACCTTGTCTCGCTGTGGTAGTAACGAGGTGAGGACCTTATTATCCTATTTTTCTTAATAAATTAAAATCCCATCGGCTATTTATTAACCGGTTAACGGCTCAATTTAAACACCCTCTATACATTTCTTCTTGTTTTCATAATGTACATTCAAGTTTACACCAAAAGCATATACATTCAAATATATAAACTTTATAGCAACCATATCTCAAAACTGAAGGGTTTTGAACCTGACCAAACCACCATAGAACTCAAACTGGTCAAACCTGGGTTTGATTCCACTGGTTCAATCCTAAAAGCGGAACTGGATTGAACACAACCCTCTAAACCCCAAAAGGGTTAGGATCTTTAAACTAATGATCAAACATAGTTTCTAACATACAATCCTAAAAAAAGGTTACAATAATATACTTGATCAGAAAACTTTAGGATTGCTAAAGAAAGTCCACCACTACTGCACCTCCCTGGAACTGGCTGCTAGACCGCTCATTGATTACCAAATCTTCAAACCGTGAAGCTCTCGTGTGGGATTACTTGCGTCGATCAACACAAACAGGAAACACGACTTGGGTGTTCTTCTTGTTCGAAGAAGAGAGAGACCGAGAGAGAGAGCGACGTGAGAGAGAGAGAGCCGAGATCGAGAGAGAGATAGATGGTGGTGGCTAGGTTTAATCCCTTATCACTTATATCTTAATCCTTAAGGCTTAAGGATATATATAAGGATTAGATGGACCTAAGCCCGTTTAATTAAAAGCCCACTAGTTTTAATTAAACTTTCACCTCTTCTCACTTTGACCCCCTGGACTTTACTAGTTAATTAATTAATTAACTTAGTCCATTAAATATTAAAACTTAATATTTAATTATCTTTAAATAATAAATAACTATTTATTATTTATTCCTTTTAATAATTAATACAAACTGATTAATTATTTATATCTCTCTTTTCAATAATTAATTATACTGATTAATTATTCATTTTTCTCTTTAATAATTAATCTAGCTGATTAATTACTTCCTTTTTCTCTTTAATAATTAATCTAACTGATTAATTATTTCCACAAATATTTATGGTGAAATCCAACTGTTCCGTATTGGGTGTGTAGCACTGTGACCCTTTAGTCTCTTATAACATTGGATACAATGTGCCCATTAATTATCTCTGCACTTAATCTAACAGACTCCCACTTGTGCAAGATAAGTAATAGTTACTGCACATTGTTAGCCTAAGGAGGTCCCTAGCCAGACACTTAGGGTAACCAGGTTATAAGAACTCTAATACCCCAAAGTAACTTGTGATAAAAATTTCATAAGCAACCTGCTTAGAAGTAACATGTTATAAACTAACTGTTTATAAACCAAACTATCATAAACTCCCTGTTCATGAATGGGTACGTTTTTATATATACATACTTGCATATATAAGGTTTGTCCCTTGCAGCGCGATATTTCAATTTTGAGCATGAGCATGGAAAAGGTCAACTCAGAGACTCAAAAATTTGTTCATGACATACTTGATTTCAAAACTGCGTGATAAACGACAAAGAACAGATCAGTTCGTTTGGGCACGGCCGTGCACTTACCAGTTTCTTTATTCAGTCAAGGGGCCCGGAAATATCTCTTCTGAAAAGAAGTTGCAATTACCATCTTGCATATTTGCATTTGGAAATACGGCTCCCACTCACTGAATCTAGACACGCCCCTTATGACCACCCTGTTACGGCGTGGCGTTAGAACGAGCTAAGAAGACAACAGTTACCGCATCCCAAACCATATACCTCAGGCTTAAGGATAACATATGTGATAAATACTTTTGACACGAATCCACGAAGTATTTTTCACAGTGGGATCCAATATTCGTAACTCTAACGAATATCCGTCAATTTTGGTCCGCAAAAACCTTTTGCAGCTATATTCGACATACTTTCGAATCTACACCAAAATTACGATGACTTTATAGCCCTATCATAGTTCCCACCACGATAAGTAGTCACGGATAATGTTTTGAATAAACCTAGTTTATTCCTGGATTAACTAAAAACATACAAAATTGTGAAGAACAATGAAACTAATTTCTGCACCATTCCATATTCCACCCCGGAATAAAGATGCATAATTTCTACCATTTCACTGACTCGATTCACGGTGTCTATCTGAATTACTTTATTATTTTACATTTGTATCTTATCACGGATTACAAAGAAAAATAATATGATCATAAACCTTAAAACACAAGACTAGTACCATGAAGTACTCTTTCTTGGTTTTGCTAGAAATCGTTCTTGCAACCTAAGAACAAATCTAGACTTACTTATTTTATAAAATTCCTTAAACTTGGAGAACTGGAAATAACTCCTCAGTTTCTGATCTTATAAAATAATCTCCCTGTAATTAAAAACTTTAATTACATTTGTAGATGTATCAAATCTTACTAGATTTATGTCCTTTTGAAATGATAAAACTTTCTTACATTTCTAATCTAATATCCCTGTGTATACCAACACTAATCTAATATCATTACTTAGAATGTTAAAGAACATCTTATTTCATCATTTCTAACGTTGACTAACCAACAGTCATTTAATTAAGCTGACTTACTTGAACATTTTAGAACGTGTATAATTTCATTCAAGTCTTAACTAGACTCAAAAACTTGCAATGATGTCTTTATTAAGTACCTCTCAATAAGTCATGCATTCCTCGGATTAGTCCTTTCTCAAGGACTTACAATTTTAGACAACTTCTAAAATTATCCGACAATTATATACTCTAAAAGTTCAATCTTGTATTTATCATACTAGTTAAAAGAAACTTTTATTAACTTTGATAAATACATTAGTCAGATGCTCCCACTATCTTTTATGAAAAAGTGCATTACTTTAAAACATCTTTTTAGGCTTAGTCAAAACTTGACTATCATGCCTAAAACTTTTGTTCCAAACACATGTTTTAAAGAACTTAGTTTTTGTAAGAAATTTGTTTTATGAAACCAAAAACTTGGATATCTATATATCCATCTTTCTAATTACAGAAAGTGGTTTCATTAAAGTTACCATAAGTGCAGAACACTTGTGAAGACATTCTAAATTTCCTTCCCTTAAAACATTTAGTATAAAATTTCCTTGATTATAGTGACTACCATGATCACTTTTATACTTTCTTAAATGTTTTATCAAAAACTATTTATACTTAGAAATAATGACTATTATTTCCACTCGTTCAAGACTTTGAACATTCACTTTTTATAAAAAACTTAAACACTTGTTAAATTAGAAAAACTATCTAATTTTATAAACAACACTTGTTTATTTAAGTATTTTGAGTAGTGGAGCCAGCATTTCTACAACAAATCATAGCATAAAGATTATAATGAATCACCAATCAAGTCAAGACTTGACTTATTGGTTCTCTTTTAGTCACAACTGGACTAATCCTGATTCATAAATTAAGAACACGTGCACGGATATGAAATAATCAAAAATTTCCATAAACTCAAACCAAAAGTTTCCATAAACATTTGAGATAAAGATGTTCAAAATAAACTTAAAAGAGTTTAAATAAACTAGGAAATAAAATTATTAATAATATCTGTATGCTGCACGTGGGATCTCTTCATGCTGGGCCGCATCACTTTCCATCTCCTCCTGCAATAAACGATTGCAACACATTAGAATACTCGTAAAAACTTTTACAAGTGGAAAGTGATAAAGAAGCTGTTTACATGATGCCTGAGGTGCCAGCCATGCCACCTGCCTCAAGACCCTTCGGGCAATCTTTTTTCCAATGCCCGACCTCACCGCACTTGAAGCACCGATTCTCGGTTCTTGCTTTGTTGGCTTTGGCTTCTTGCCCTTGTTGTCGTTATTAGCCCTGGGTGCATTCTGGCTGGGCTGGGCCTTGCCCTTTCCCTTTCTGTTGCGCCCCTTCCTCTTTTTATGCTCACCATGACCCACCATGAGAATATCCTTAGACTTGGTCCCGATACTCTGCTCAGCTGTCTTGAGCATGGAGTACAACTCAGCCACGGATTTCTCCATGTTGTTCATGTTGTAGTTGACTATAAAAGGCTTATAGTAATCTGACAACGAGTTAAGTATCGTATCTATTGCTAGCTGCAACGGTACTGGGTGCCCAAGTCTCTCTAGGTGGTCCATGTAACCTTTCATTTTCATGACGTGGTTACTGGCCGATGTCCCCTTTGCCATCTTGCACGAGTTAAATGCCCTGGTGGCATCATAACACTCTTTGCGAGCTTGCTCCTGGAACATGTCCCTCAGCTGGTAGATCATGTCATAGGCAGGAGTCTCCATCATGCTAGACTGCAACTCTGGACTCATAGTTGCAAGCATGAGGCAGCTAACATCTAGGGCGTCATTGGAGCGCTTTTGAAAAGCCTCCCTGACTTCTGCCCTAGAGTTGCTGGCATGAGGATTTCCTAGAGGTTGTTCTAGGACATGCCACTTTCTCTCGTGCCTAAGCACGATCCGGAGATTTCTCTCCCACGTGAGAAAGTTTGGACCGGTAAGCTTGTCCTTCTCAAGGATGGAGCGGAGAGAGAGGTTGTTAGTGCTAGTAACGTTGGTTGCCATCTACAAATTAAAACCTTGGTTTAATTAGTAATTGCAGATAAACTTTCTAATCATATATCATCAAACTCATAAATAATATATATTAGACCTAGGACCCATATTTCACATACTTGACGCAAGGTTTGGGCACTTCCCGCCAAGTCATGCTATTTCTGGTATGTAACACCCTGTACCAATCGTACCTAACTGATACGACTCCTAGAACCTCATAGAGAACTTAGACCCAGTCTAGTATGTTTAACTCTACTCTAGTGCTTTTTGGGCCGGGACTCCCGATTATCACCAAAATAGATCGCACCACCTAAAACAGCATGAATTCTGGCCGGGACTCCCGATTATCGCAGAATCTTTCATGCCCTTTCCCGCAATGGTTTGAACCCGGATGCCCAAGGTTTGGGCACTTCCGACACCCGACTACCGTTTAACAGTCAAGGTGTACCATTAGGTGGGTAGCACACTGGTCTAAGATTTTTCTTGGGTTTTTAATTAAGCTTAATGAAAAACTTAATTTTCCAGTTTTTGAAAAACCATTTTAAAACTAACTGTTTTAAAAATACGATTTATATGTGTACCTAAACTAGGTGCACAAAACGGCCTTTATAAGTTCCAAACTTATAATCTTGACAAAACTTTAAATTTATCAAAAATTTAACTAACACGACTAGCAACCTATAGTCGTATTCTAGTTTGTCATAAAACGTGGTTTTTATCTGTTTAATAATTAGCTATTATTAAACCCCTTTTTATTTAGCATCATATAAATGTCGCAAATCTATATGAAAAACAGTAAATAAAAGAACCACAACCACGCAGATAATAAGAAACAGCATATAAAGCCCTATAGTTTTGCCAACTAATCCTAAGGTCAAACCTAAGGATAAAATGACTTGGATTCGCCTTCTTGATGTACTGCTCCCACTAGCCTTGACACCTCCCCGAAGTATCCGTGCTTCGTGTGAGAACACCATTTTCTTGATCACCTTCTTTGAGTCCATTTCGGTTGAGGGATTAAACTACTACTAATCTATTACAAATACAATATTGAATGGGGATGTAAGTGGCACGCAGGCCTCCCCGAACCAGTAAAATATTTCAATTTAGAAAGGGATTGTAATTGGCACGCAGGTCTTCCCAAAACCAAAAGAAAAAGAAGAAAAAACGAGTCCTAAGTCGGCAAAACTATAGCTATATGTATCACAACCACGCAATTTATATATAAGCACTATATATATATAAAGACAACCACGCAGTTATAATATATAAACAAAAACCGTGCTGTTAAGCACATAACCAGATTTGTTTAAACTTTCTCATTTACCCTTTGATTAGTACCTATTAACCAAAAATGAGAATCATGATCTTCTAATTAAATTTATCTGACC
This sequence comes from Pulicaria dysenterica, assembly GCA_947179395.2. Lineage (NCBI taxonomy): Eukaryota > Viridiplantae > Streptophyta > Magnoliopsida > Asterales > Asteraceae > Pulicaria > Pulicaria dysenterica. The sequence continues at coordinate 9,247,915 of OX359291.1, read as the reverse complement.
AAAATAGTTTTCTGATAAAAACTTTAAAAAACTTTAATCTAATTCAAAACTTGAATGAAATCCTTATGTCGGGTTTTCTTACTAGTTTTCCAAAAACTTAAAACCGACAACTTTTGGTCAATTTTTTAATATCATCTTGTTCAATTCTCCATCTTATTATATAAACTTTTACCCTTTTAGAATTTATTAAAAAATGACTAAACTAGTCACATTAAATAAATATCTAAACTAATATATATTTTAACTAAACTAATTAAAATATATAATACTATTTTATATAACACCTTATTAATTTTAAAACTTAAAAATTAATAATCCCTTTTTGTATTAATCTGAAAAACTATTTGGGCCAACATCTCCTGGGCCGAGTAGCTCTTGAGCCGAGAACCCCTTTGGGCCGAAAAACCCCTGGGCCGAGAACCCCTTGGGCCGCAGACCATCTTGGGCCGAAACCCCTTGGGCCGTGTTTTACTGGGCTTAGCGCCGCTAACGGCCACCACCTGACACGGTGATGATCCCGGTTCCCGTTTTCCGATTAATAAAATATTTTTAAATCCTTTTTAACCTATTAAAACTAACTATTTTAATATACTGATTAAAAAACTGGATTTAATTCAAAAACCAAAAACTATTAATTATTAATATTAACAAAAACTTGTTTTATTAATAACTAATTATCCTAAAACTTGATCTCAACCCTTTTTAAACAAAAGTTCAAAACTTGATTAAGATCTAGTTTTAGATAAAACATTTATCCCTTTTTAACCATTTAAACACAAACCTGGTTTAAACCTAACTGGTTAAAATCAAACATTTTATCAACTGGATAAAAACAGAAAACTTGCTTTTATCCTTTCATGGTTTTCGAAAAACAGAGGAGAAGGAAAAAACAAGATGAAGAAGATCATATAACTATCAAACAAACCAACTAATTAGATAAACTAGGTTTAACTGATTAAACAAACTGTTTAAATTAAAACTTAATTCAAACTTATCCTTATTCAAAAATCATGATCCTTTTAACCATTCAAACTAACTGTTTGAATTTCCTGATCAATAGGATAAACCTGTTAACAAAAACAAACTGTTTTGTTACCTTCTTGATTTTCGAAAAATCCAAGAACGAGTAGAGAATCAAGAATAAAACCTTAATCTAAAACAGATAAGATAAAAACTAGAAACTATAGATCATAGAGCCGAGACTCTGATACCACTGAAGGGTTTTGAACCTGACCAAACCACCATAAGACTCAAACTGGTCAAACCTGGGTTTGATTCCACTGGTTAAATCCTAAAAGCGGAACTGGATTGAACACAACCCTCTAAACCCCAAAAGGGTTAGGATCTTTAAACTAATGATCAAACATAGTTTCTAACATACAATCCTCAAAAAAGGTTACAATAATATACCTAATCAGAAAACTTTAGGATTGCTAAAGAAAGTCCACCACTACTGCACCTCCTTGGAACTGGCTGCTAGACCGCTCATGGATTACCAAATCTTCAAACCGTGAAGCTCTCGTGTGGGATTACTTGCGTCGATCAACACAAACAGGAAACACCACTTGGGTGTTCTTCTTGTTCGACGAAGAGAGAGACCGAGAGAGAGAGAGCGACGTGAGAGAGAGAGAGAGCCGAGATCGAGAGAGAGATAGATGGTAGTGGCTAGGTTTAATCCCTTATCACTTATATCTTAATCCTTAAGGCTTAAGGATATATATAAGGATTAGATGGACCTAAGCCCGTTTAATTAAAAGCCCACTGGTTTTAATTAAACTTTCACCTCTTCTCACTTTGACCCCCTGGACTTTACTAGTTAATTAATTAATTAACTTCTTAGTCCATTAAATATTAAAACTTAATATTTAATTCTCTTTAAATAATAAATAACTATTTATTATTTATTTCTTTTAATAATTAATACAAACTGATTAATTATTTATATCTCTCTTTTCAATAATTAATTCTACTAATTAATTATTCGTTTTTCTCTTTAATAATTAATCTAGCTGATTAATTACTTCCTTTTTCTCTTTAATAATTAATCTAACTGATTAATTATTTCCATAAAGATTTATGGTGAAATCCAACTGTTTCGTATTAGGTGTGTAGCAGTGTGACCCTTTAGTCTCATATAACATTGGATACAATGTGCCCATTAATTATCTCTGCACATAATCTAACAAAAACGACTAGTAACTACATATTAGTGTAGTTATTAGTGTATTTATTATTTGTTTATTAGGGGGATGTATTTATTTATTCCATGTATTATATATATCAGATATCTCCTATGGCTTTTCATATGGAGACTTGATTATCTCATGGTATCAGAGCCAAAAGACCCTATCTTCCTATTCACCCATAACTGATCTCATTCTTCCCCTCCCTTGTCGTTTCTTTCTTCTCCGCCTTCCACCTCCCATGGCTGCCTCCTCCTCTGATGCTACCCTCCCCATGAACACCCTTCTACATCTCATCACTATTCGCCTCTCTTTCTCCAACTACCTTTTATGGTGTCGCCCCATCCCCTCATATCTTGATGGACGGAAAGAAAGTCGAGAATCCTGCCCATTCGGAATGGTTGGCTGCCGATCAAAGGGCAGTCATTCTCCTTCAAGCCTCTCTCACGGAGGAGGCGTTTTCCGAAGTTGTTAGCCTCTCTTCTGCTCGAGCAATCTGGGCCGCTCTTGAGGTCGCCTACGCAATTCTTCCATGGAGCGGGTCCAAAATCTTCGCGATCAACTCCGGCTTCTCTCGAAAGGATCATCAAGTGTGTCGGATTTTGGTCGGAAATTCAAGACTTTCTGTGATCAACTTGCGGCTATTGGGCAAGCCGTCGACGATACGGATAAAATTCATTGGTTTTTATGTGGCCTTGGAGCTTTGTTCGAGAATTTTTCCACAACTATTCGGGCCAATCCCGCTGCCCACTTTTTTCGTGATCTATTTGCTCGGGCTGAAGGACATGAACTGTTTCTGAAATCGATTCATATGGACTCTACCCTTGCTGTAGCTTTTTCTGCTGAAACGTCCTCTAGCTCTTCTGGTTCTGGTCTTGGTCGAACCAACAGCAGTGGTGGAAGAGGTGGCGGTTTCCGCGGGGGTCGTGGCCGTGGTCGCCGTCCTCCTCACTGTCAACTTTGCCGGCAAAATGGACATTTTGCAAATCAATGCCCTCAACTCTCGAATTTTGCCTCTACGGCTCCCTCGCATGATGCCGATTTTGCTAAAGCATTTCTTGCCAAGTGTAACATAACTCCTCCTGGACCGGATTGGTATGTTGATTCCGGTGCCTCCGATCATATGACCTCTTCTACGGCTTCGGTTAATCAACCCGAGCCCTTTGGTGGTGATGGCTTGGTTCACTTTGGTAATGGTAATACTCTTCCAATCTCTTCTATTGGGACCGCTTCTGTTGGTAATCTTATTTGTCTAAGGGATGTTTTGGTGGTCCCGGGTCTTACAAAAAATTTATTGTCTATAAGTAAATTAACGTATGATAATAATGTGGATGTTATTTTCTCCAAATCTTCGTGTTCTATTTAGGATCGGGTCACGAAGAAAATCCTAGTGGAAGGAAGATGTGATCGTGGCCTTTATGTTCTTCCCAACACCCTCCCGGCTCATGCGGTTTTTGCTAACAAGAAATCAAAGGCTTTGTTTGAAGTTTGGCACTCTCGTTTGGGGCATGTGTCATTTGACGCTATTTTTGGTTTAAATAAACTTGGACATGTATTGGTTTCTTCTTTGTTACCTAAACCGGTTATTTGTTCGCCTTGCGAACTTGCAAAATCACATCATTTACCTTTTGTTAGTAATGACAAACGTGCTTCTAATGTGTTGGACTTGATTCATTGTGACCTTTGGGGTCCCTCACCGGTTACTTCTGTTTCATCCTATCGCTACTATGTTACCTTTGTGGATGATTTTTCCCGATTCACGTGGTTATACCCACTTAAGTGCAAATCGGATTTTTATGGTGTATTTGAAGTATTTATTGCTTTTGTGGAAAATCAATTCACCTCCAAAATAAAAGTTTTTCAAAGTGATTATGGCACTAAATTTCTTAACAAACAAGTAAAAGCGTTATTAAATAAACATGGGATTTTTCATCGCATCTCATGTCCGTACACCCCGCAACAAAATAGGCGGGCTGAACGGAAGCACCGTCATATTGTTGAAACGGGCCTAGCTATGATGTTTCATGCCCATATTCCGGCATCCTATTGGGTCCATGCTTTTAGCACCGCTGTCCATGTTATTAATCGGCTTCCCACAAAGGTTTTATCTATGAAATCCCCGTTTGAGGTATTATTTGGGCGAGTGCCGGCTTATGATGATTTTCGTGTTTTTGGGTGTCGTGTTTACCCCTACTTACGGGACTACTCGACTCACAAGCTTTCTCCGTGAAGTATTCCGTGTGTATTTATTGGGTATCACTCGCAATATAAAGGTTATCTATGCCTTGATCCATCTTCGTCTCGAATTTTTGTGACCCGACATGCACGATTTGATGAGACGTGTTTTCCTTTTTCTGGTTCACACACGGCTGCCCCTCTTGACTCCTTACCATTGCACACGTTTCTGGGTGTCCTTGCCTCACCGGCTCCTGCTGCTACAACTTCTAACTCCCCTACCGAAACACACCAATCGATTCCCGTTGTCCCTGGTTCATGCGCTGCCTGCGCTGATCCTGATCCTGATTCTCCGGCCCGTTTCACATCAGACCCACTTCCTACCGAGCCGGCGTCTCATACTACTACTCCTACTGACACCACTGATCCTTCCGTCTAGGGGTCTGAGTTGTCTGATGATGATTCTGGGGCTACTTCTGAATCGGATCCTGCACCGGTTGACAATTCTGATACGGAACCGGTCTCGTCACCTGAGCAAAATTCACCACCACCTGTACAAAATCCACCACCACCTTCACATCCGATGGTAACTCGTGCCAAAGCTGGGATTTTTAAGCCTCGTTACCATACTGACTTTACTGTTTTCCAGTCACACGGTTTGCTTTCTCAGGTTTTTTCGACTGTTGAACCTACATCTTACATTGAGGCAATGCGTGATCCCAAATGGTATAAGGCGATGTGTTTTGAAATGGGTGCTCTTTGTCAGAATCATACATGGACTCTCGTCCCTTGTTCATCTAATGTAAATGTTGTTGGATGTCGGTGGTTGTTCAGAACAAAGTATCATGCGGATGGCTCTATTAAGTATCATAAGGCCTGTCTTGTTGTTCAAGGTTTTAGCCAAGTTCCGGGCCTGGATTTTTCTCATACCTTAGTACGGTAGTAAAGGCTGATATTGTCCGCATTGTTCTTACGCTTGCCATTACCAACGGGTGGCGTTTGCTTCAGCTTGACGTGGACAATGCATTTTTACATGGTTACTTGGGTGATACAGTTTTTATGCATCAACCACCAGGTTTTGTAGATACTAAACACCCCGATTATGTTTGTAAACTCAATAAAGCTATTTATGGCTTGACGCAAGCTCCCCGTGCGTGGTTTCATCGTCTCAGTTCCTTTTTTATTGCGAATGGTTTCACATGCAGTCGTGCTGATCCATCTTTGTTTGTGTTTCGTCGAGACACATGCATTTTGTATTTACTTGTATATGTCGATGACTTGATTATCACTAGCTCAAACGACTCTATTGTTTCCTCTTTCGTTGGCAAGTTACATACAGAATTTCGTATTAAAGATCTTGGTCGTCTAAGCTATTTTCTTGGCCTTGAGGCCACGCATCTTCCCCATGGCTTGTTTCTCAGTCAAGCCAAGTATGCTCATGATATCATTGCTCGTGCTGGTCTTCTTGAGGCAAAACCGATGCCCACCCCCTTGCCACCAGTGAATCCTTGGTAAGTGGTGGCACCCCGTATGAGGATCCTACTCGTTATCGCTCTTTAGTTGGTGCTCTACAGTACTTGACGATCACTCGACCACAAATTGCTTATGCTGTTAATCAAGTAAGTCTTTTTCTGGCTGCTCCTACCATCGCTCATTTTCAGGCCGTTAAACGGCTCATTCGTTACGTCAAGGGTACTATCTCATATGGTTTCACTTTCTCTCGGCCCAAGTCAACCACCATTGTGGGTTATTCGGATGCTGATTGGGCCCGGTGTCTTGACACTCGCCGCTCCACCTATGGATACTCGATATTCCTGGGGGGTAATCTTGTGTCCCGAAGTGCTAAGAAGCAGCCCACTGTCTCTTGCTCTAGCTGTGAGTCTAAATATTGAGCCATGGCCAACACGGCTGCGGAAATTATATGGATCACGCATCTACTTCAAGAATTAGATGCTTTACCTACCAGTCGCCCCATACTTCTATGTGACAATCAGAGTGCCTTGTTTCTCACTCATAATCCTGTGCCTCATAAACGTGCCAAACATATTGATCTTGACTACCATTTTGTTTGTGAGCTTGTTGCCTCCGGCAAACTTATCACCATGTTCGTGCCAACCATGCTTCAAGTCGCTGATATTTTCACTTAGAGCCTTCCTCGGCAATAGTTTGAACAGTTTTGTTACATGCTGCGTATTGGTCCACCGCCTATCGCTTGAGGGGGGATATTAGTGTAGTTATTAGTGTAATTATTATTTGTTTATTAGGGGGATGCATTTATTTATTCCATGTATTATATATATCAGATATCTCCTATGGCTTTTCATATGGAGACTTGATTATCTCACTATATGAATAATTCTTTCTTCCGAAACATGTTGAATGACTCGCTGAGTTTGGCAGGTACTCACTCAAGCACAAGTTCATCCATGCAACCACAACAATGACCTGAATTGATGCAAACCATCTTCAACCAACTTTACTTTCAACATCAGCAACGTATTAATCAACAAAATCGATATTATCAATCGTATATCCCACCTCAAAAATCATATTATCCACAGTTTGCACAACCACAACCTTAAAAATCACTGCCGATGACCGAACCCGCAAACTCTAACCCTGGTCGCCGTAAAGGTAAACTGGTGATCGTTCAAAGAATGAGAAGAAAATTGGGTTGACCTCGGTGGAAGAAAGGTGTTTAACTGAGTGTAGGTCATATCGAAAAATTCATTGGCGTTGGTAAAAAAAAGAAACAACCGGCTCCGCCAGTGGAGGATGAACCCGTGTACAAACCCGTCGTTGATCTTTATGCCAATTTCGAGAACGAGTATTAAAATCTCATTCCACATCCGCCCAGAAAATGATGAAAAAATAAGATCCAAATAAGTACTTCCAATTCGGACACTTCTGGTACGTCATACTTCTTTGATGCAAGCGAGATCCCTAAACGGCTTGATATTATAACCGACTTGGCCACCTTAGGAGAAAAAGAAGATAGTTCTGTGACAACCATGATGTGAAAACAAGGATGTAAGTATTAAAGTTTTTAACTTTCCCAAAGCCCTGCATAGAGGATGAGAATGGATGGAATGCAAGACTCAAAATGAAATGATAAATTCATGAAAAATATCATATTTAGCTTAAGTTTTATAATTTTTAGTATTAATCAGTTTAAGTTTTTTTAAAATTAATATTAGTCATAATTTTACTATTGTAATATTTTAATTTTAATGTAATGAAATTTAAGTTATTTTATATTATTTTTAAAAATACTATATGTTTTTATCGAAAAGTGTAAATAAAAAAGAAATTGATGCTTACGTGCAGTTAGTAATGAAAGTGGTGAGTGTTATTACTGCAAGTGATTAGTAATGGTTAGTTATGCTTACGTGCCAGCTAATGATGATAATTATGGATACTATCACTATGGAAGCCTTTATAATTACTCGATTTATATTTATTATATCAAAATTAAAGTTTTTAATTTTATACATGAGTTTAGTATCTGAAAGTATATCAAAGTTATCACTTTTTGCTATTGTGTAAACCCAACTTTAAAAACGCATTTAATGTATCCATGTTTAAAAAACTAACATTCAATGTATGGTAACCTGTGATAGAAGGTTGTAGCAGGTCATTTCTTATAAAATAATTAAAAATAAAATTAATATTAGTTTTAGTGATTAATTTATTATAATATATTTATAAAATGAGATAACAATGGATGGGTGAAAATTAACAGAGCTATCATCGATATTTCATCTTTATAAAAGGGGTTGCGATTTTAAGGTTTGTAATATAATTTCTATCACATATTCATTAACATATGAGTTCATCATAGAAGTGAGTTCCAATCTTGAGTTCATTGCAAAATTTTAGGGTTCGATTAGAAAGAGGATATGTTATTTCAGGCGTCGACAACGATTTTTGACAACACCAACATTGAATTTGTCGCATATATTTAGGGTTCCGGTTTTTTGTTTTTCGATTGTTGTTGTTCAAGCCGTTCGAACAAGGATTGATGGTTTCTAGATCTGCAATGGATCGATGGGCTCTTCATCATCATCGACAATATAATTTCTTGTTCGGGACAGGTCACTTCTATTCGGGCCGCTCTATATGTTCTCCATTACTTATGTGACAAAGTCTCCTGTGAAGAATAACTCGTCTATCAATTTGAGAGATCATATTTTGCTGCTCGGTAGCTTAATCAACCAACGTCTAGCCCATATCTTCCTCATCCCCTCTTTTCACTTATTGAATTTTGGTCTCTTTTTTTTAAATCAATCACAAATTATTCTTTAAAAAAGACGAGCTCGTTCTTCTAGTTGTGTTTACCCACTGACTTTTTTATTATTAGAGGTAATCACTCAAAACCCCTCATTAAAAATTGTTTGATTTTATGTTAATTGTTGTGATTCGAAACTGTAAACATCGTTGTTTTTGTGTCCGGAACAATAGAGTTAATCGTTGTTTATAGTTCTTGGGGTTTTGGTTTTCTTATCAAGTTTCCATATCCTTGTTTCTTCAATTTTCCAATTTTGCTTTTTCTTGGATGAAGAAGAAGAAGAAGAAGATGATGATGATGATTAAACCATTTTAATGTTAAAAATTAAATAAAAATTCATATAATTACTTGCAACCTGAACAACAAGTATTCTGATACATCGAATGGTTACTTTAGAAAGTTAAGTATATCAAATGGTAGTTTTTAAAGTTAGGTATACACAATAGAAAAAATTGACAACTTCAATACACTTTTAGATACTAAACCCTTTATACAAATATTATTTCCTTATATAACTTTAATAAGTAATCTATGATTAATTGACATATATATATATATATATATATATATATATATATATATATATATATATATATATATATATATATATATATATATATATATATATAGGGTGGGGATCCAATGCGAATGGCTCGCACATTGCGAACGACTGAGATGCACTAGAACAAACCACTGCATCTAAATGCAAAAAATAAATTGGGGGCAAAAATCATATAGGAAAAAATACGATAGAGGAAATCAAACTTGTATATTGAGTGCAAATCTGTTTGATGATGCAGAGAACAACATAATTGACGGTCGAAAGTTAAAGAAACAACAAAGATATTTAGGATTTACAAGGAGGATATATCATTTTTCCTTCTTCTTCTTCACCTTCAACTGTCTTTTTATGTTGCAAGGGCTGTGTGATTAATGGTGAGGGCTGAGGCCGCAATCGCCTTGGAAGGAGAAAGGAGGAAGATGAATCTCATCGGTGGCTACGCTAGGGAGAGGCGAAGGTGAGGCAGTGAGGATGATGGTGGGGATGAGGCCATTCGCATCATTGGTGTGCCATTCATATCAGATCCCTTTCTATAATTTTGCTGCATCTAGATGCAGTGGTTTGTTCTAGATATGTATTTTGCAGGTGTTCGCACGGTGCGAACGTTTCTATCTGATCCTTTGTCTGTATATATGTGTGTGTGTGGAGAAATTTATTTGAGAACAACTCTTGATGGGAGTACATCGATAACCATTAGTAAGTGCGATTAATACTCATTATGACTCATTTATAGAGATATTGTGGTATTTATATGTTTATGCAACCATGAATTACGTACGGGTGGATGAATTATAATTTCATGAGGCTTGCTTTTCCCAAAATACCTCTACTAATGAGCTATTAATGAGTCCTTCCTTAGTCATGAATAAGCCGCAAAAATTATTAGCACATTGATTTATTCTAATTAAGGGCTAAGATTAGTTCTCGCAGCATTATAACGTAACTCACGGTTGAGTAAATCTATAAATGACCTAAATATCTCTATTAGTGAGTCATTAATTGTGTCACAAACAATTCTTGTAATTCTCTTACGAAAAACAATTCTCGATAAAAATATTTCATAGATAGTGGGAGGTTTAAATGAGAATGTATATTTAGATGAAAACAAAAGATTTAATCATGACCCTTCATTTGATTTGATAGAATGACCTACATTTTACCTTTCATTTTATTAATAATTCATTCATGAATTGTAACAATCATAAATTGAGATGGAACTTTCAAAGACACAAGAAAAATAAAACAAAAAGATATTATGAAGTTAGTACATTCAAAATAAATACGAGATAGCTCTCAAAATATACGTGAGAAACACATGAACATGAACTAACTATAAATAGGAGCTCAAGGTATATGTTGTGAAACACCCACCTTACTCTTTCTTTTTACTAAATTAGTTATGTCTTCTCTACTTCCACTTACCTCCACATTCTTTGCCTTTCCTTCCAAACTCATAGCTAAGTCCACAAACACACCATTCATCTCCCAACGACCTTTCACGAATCCTACGGACCAAACGCATGGGTTCACAGCCTCATGCAACCTTGAACCAAATGATCATGATTGCAATGAAAACCAACTCATACTCCCTGAATCCCGAAAGCTTATATCGCGTAATGTAGACCGGAGGGACTTGCTCGTGGGGCTTGGTGGCCTTTATACTGCCACGAACTTCGCTTCCTTGTCGGTGGCATCCGCTAATCCTATAGCAGCTCCTAATATCACGTCGCTATGCACTGAACCAAATTCAGGTTTTAACAACCAGAGAAGAACGGTGAGGTCAGGAAAATGCTGCCCTCCTAACATTGAGAAGAAGATTAAAGCATTGGTGTTTCCTAAAGAAAAAACAGTGAGGATGAGATGGCCGGCACATACGGGGTCTAAAGAGAATGTGGAGAAATATAAGAAAGCTGTACAAGCCATGAGAGCTCTCCCGGAAGACCACCCGCACATCTTTAACAACCAAGCTAAAATTCACTGCGCTTATTGCAACGGACGTTACACTCAAGTCGAGAGTGGTTTCCCAGATATCGAAATTCAGATTCACAACTCATGGCTATTCTTTCCTTTTCATCGTTGGTACCTCTATTTCCATGAGAGAATACTCGGAAAGTTGATTAATGATCCTACTTTTGCGTTGCCTTATTGGAACTGGGACAATCCATCCGGAATGATCATTCCCGAATTCTTTGTAGAAGAAGACGACATAGACAAGCCAAACCCTCTCTTTAACGTTTACCGCGATGCACGTCATCTCCCACCAACAATAGTTGATCTAACGTTCGATGGCACTGATCGTGAGACTAAAAGTGATATACAGATAGCCTGCAATCTTAGTACAGTGTACCGCGATTTGGTAAGAAATGGAGGTGATACGATAAGTTTCTTTGGCGGAAAATACATTGCGGGGGATGCTCCCTTTAGCACTAAGTCCTCATCGGTTGGATCTGTAGAAGCGGGTTCTCACACAGCCGTACACAAATGGGTAGGTGATTCAAAAACGCCTAATGGAGAGGACATGGGTAGCTTCTACTCTGCGGGATACGACCCTTTGTTCTACGCCCACCATGCAAATGTGGACCGCCTGTGGAAAGTATGGAAGGATATGGATCTTGCAGGACACATAGAACCTACTGACCCAGATTGGTTAAATGCATCATATGTGTTCTATGATGAGAATGAGGACCTTGTACGTGTCTATAACAAAGACTGCATCAACATAACAAGGCTTAAGTACAATTATCAAGAATCCAACCCAAGGATTCCCACGCGGACGAGTACTAGGCCGTCTAAGCAAAGTAAAAAGTGCAAAGTCACTTCACGGTCCATTAGAGATGTGATCAAAGTGGAGCAACTACAGTTCCCGGTGCATCTTGATCAGATCCTGAAGGTTCGTGTAAAGAGGCCTGCTGTCAACAGGACGAAAGCAGAAAAGGCGAAAGCCAATGAGGTTTTGGTGATAAACGAAATAACATTCAACACTAACAAGTTTGTGAAGTTCGATGTGTTTGTGGGTGACATTCATAAAGAGTGTGATGTTGCTACGCCATGTAATCCCAAATATGCAGGTGGTTTTGCACAACTTCCACACACTTATTCAGACAAAATATTCAAGGATATGTACATGATGAGTGCAGTGAGGTTAGGGCTAACGGAGTTGTTAGAGGAGACTAACACCGAAAGCGAAGAGTATGTAATTGTGATATTGGTGCCAAAGACAGGGTGCGATGATCTCACCCTTGGCCATATCAAGATCGAGTTGGTTCCTGTTATTTGAACTCTAACCTTAAATATTTTAATAGCATAAATATCTATGTTTGGCTCCCGCCATATGCCACGTTTTACATTTTCCTCAGATTTTGAAACATTTTTTTTAGGGAAAGAAAGTAAAAATGAGAGAAATATTAATGATGGTTAAATATAGTGATCCATTTCATCTCAATGATAGGTATACCATGCATAATACATTTATATAAAGATTCCTAAAATGGAAGGCCAAGTGAGGCTGTTAACGTATCAACTAAACTAACAAATTTAAGATAACAAAATAAATGATGACATGGACCAATAGGATTACATCAAATGGATCACAAGCCGCTTCAAAGTAGGTGTTGTGTATGTGTGATTATTATATACAATCTATCATCCCTTCCAAGATGTGCTATGGAGGCAACACATGCATAGCTTAAAACATAACTATTTAAGGTTGTTTAGAAGTAAGATTAGAGGATATGAGTACTGTGGTTAATAAAAAGTTAAGGATATATGCTGTTGATGACCAGTGAAAATATATATAAGGGTTAAAGTCACTGAATATAAATATGCTTTCCTTCCATGTTCTGATATGATACATTAACTTTTTTTATTACACATCTAGCCATTTAACTTGTAAAAAACGTGTTATTATTCCCATTTTGTTGATTTTGACCTGCAATAGCAGGTCATCTTCTTCTCCAATTCCCTTCACTTCGAAAACAAACTTTGAAGCCAAAATTCTCCATGTACACTTAACAAAAAGCAATGATTCTTGAATCTATGGAAAGGTAATCGAGTTGTCTATCAAGTAGTACCAAAAAAAGGAACAAAAACGAGTTTAAAATGTGTCAATTCATCAAAATACCGTAAGGGTGTCGAATAGGTCATTATAGACTTTAATTGGCAATAACTTGGCCTACACTTGATGGTTTTACACGAATTTGGTGTCCATTGAAAGGTAAAAAGATTATCTACGATAATCTATAAAAAATGATATAAAATGATCAATAATCAAGCAAAAACCGACTCTTTTTTTCTGCCCGGTTTTCGAACAAAAAACCCAAAAAAGTCAAGACTTTGAGCTCGAAATTCTCCCTCTATACTTGACTAAAATTCATGATTTTGGTGTCATTTGAAAGATATAATGATAGTTTACAAGTTTCTATAAAAAAATCACGTAAAACGATCAAAAATCGACCAAAAAATCGCAAATAACAGGTTGAAACCGACTTGGTATGTTGCAGGTCGCAAAATGGGTATATCGAGACGGGTTTTTTAAGTTAAATGGCCAGATGTGTAAAAAAAAGTTAATATACCATATCGGAACATTAGGAAAAGCATGTTTGTGTTCAGTAACTTTAACTCAAAATATAATAAAGATCAATGTCTATATTTTATGATACTGCCTATATATGTGTGTAAACCAGTTGCTTAAAATAAAAATTGAAGACATTAAACTTTTAAAAAAATATTTTTGGGTCGGTAATTCATTAGAAATTAATAAACAGACAATTAAAAAATAATGGGTGCAATATAAATGGTGGTACGTTATTGGATATCTTTTATAACATCAAAAGAATATTGTTTAAGTGTTTTTATTGATAACATAATAATTTTACTTTACTATTAAATCAAATTAATTAAAACGAAAAAAAGAATATTCATCAATCTAAAGACATGACACGCGACGATTAAATAAATTCATTTACGAAAAATAAACTACTTTTGAAGCAGTGTATTACAAGTAAAACAAGAGTTTTCCCTTAGATTAATATATTTTAAAATGAAATAATCATATTCTTTATCCGGAAAAAATAGTAAAATTTCAATACATAATATCAGAACAATAAAATTTTAAAAAATAAAAGAATTTATATCCTGTACAACTTTTATAAAACATCTTACAAGTTATCAGTACTCTATAATTAGCTACCCGGCTATAATATACAACAATCACAAGTTACTAAAGAGTTGTTGGCATGATGGTATAAAGATTTGAAAGATTCTCCTCCATCCTAGAAGGTTGTGATTTCTTCTAGTTGATGAAAAGAAATTGTTAAATTATAAGTGTGTATGTGTTTAATTGTTAAAATAAAACACACACACAAATTGGAATCTATCAATGCATTTTCCTAAGATTTGATATAACAAAATAAGACCAATTTATCTTTTAAAGAAAAGAATTATTAAGGTTAAAAAATTGTGTATCCATAAAGCTCAAAAACACCACAATCATAAAGTAACCAAATGAATTAACATTTTCCCTTCCATCTAACTAGTTAATCCTTAATTCATAAGGGTTCTTATGTAGTGGACTTAAAAACAAGCATTTTTTTACTATAAAATTAATAAAAAAACAAATATGGTGATTATCAGGAAAAAAAATATTCTTGATAAATAACTATGTAAGTTATGTTAGTGGAAGCTCAATTCGAATAAATATCTAATACTTTCTCAAATTACAAACATGCCTCAAGAATGTGAATATCATCCGTCGCAAGTGAATTTTTGTTTAGTACCGCTAGTCGGGTTATTGACAAGTTAGAAGCTCTTTTACATCAAATACTATGAAAGTGGTTGAACTTCTTTCTAAATATCCAAGTAAAAGTAAAAGATTGTTATCATCATATCTTTTGTTCTAGTTAAATTACTGAAACAGATTTGTTCGCAGCAGATTTTGGTCTTAAATAATAAAATAGATGATAATACCTTTATCTAATAATCAACTTTATTTCTTATTAATGTGTTAACGGGCATAAAAGTCCAATCATAATTTATTATTATATATAACTAAAAACTATTATTAAATAATATTGTTTACTAGTACAGTACAAGTGGGAGGGAACAAGGTAAAAGAAAAAATAAAGTGGCCAGATCAGCATCGTTAATGTGATCCACAGTTGCAACTTGGCAACTTGCAAATTTGCCAAGTTGGTTTTCAAAAACAAAGTTGCGAGATAAGGTTTTAATAAGCCTGTTTTGCATGGGCCTAAGTTGGATTATATTTGTTAATTGTATTTTGTTTAAACTTTAAACTCATATGCACAATTGAGTTATACGAGAGTATAATGCAAGATAAAACATAAAAAGTTAAAAAATAAAGTAGGTTTACAATATATAATGTGTATATAAAATAAAGTATAACGATTTTGATAACAACAAGTCAGTTTGCCCCCGCGCGTTGCGACAGGTTTTAGGGCAAACAAAATATATAAATAACTTACAAACATAAATATTTAAAAATAATAATTATTTATAACATGCAATATTTTAATATGTTATTTGGCTTGTATATAAATCAATTTAGATTATGACAATTTAATATTATTAATCTTTGTAATAAAGTTCTATCGAAAAAAAACTATCATAACCTTTTCAATAAAATACATGTCTCTATAACAACTTAGTTTTAGTGAATGTGCAAAGGACTTTTTATTGGTCTTTCATTTATACTAATTTGATGAATTTAGTAAAATAAGTATCATTGTGTATTGTTTTTGAAAAAGCAATAAGTATAATTGTATTAGCAACACGAAACCAAAACCTTTTATATGAACTTTTATTAAAGTATGAAAGAATTTTCTAATAATCATGTATAATATTAATGCTATTTAAGTAGAAAAAATTTAAATCAAATCTTGGCAGTATTTAAAAAAAATACAATGTTATTATAAATAGAAAAGGAAAAACAGGACTATAAAGTGAGAATAGGAAATGCATAAAATTGTATGCCACAGTTTTATTTTTATTTTAATAAGAGAAAATAACAAAACCAAAATAACTATTATTATATAAAAGAAAATATACATACCAAGTATTGGTAGTTAAAAAAATTAAATTCTCGTTATAAAGAGAAGGGACCTCAAAAATGAAATAGGAAAATAAAGTGAGGGTTAAAAATAAAAAAGTTAGAAAAAGGAGGGTTGTTAAAAAATAAGGGAAAAAAGGAGAGCTAAAATAGAAAAAGAGTGATGGGAAAATTGTCACACTATCTCATGAGATATTAATTTCTCATGATTTTTAAGTAAATTTACTAAAATAACCTTCATTATGTCATATTGTCATGATAAATTGTCACTTGACTTCATCAATTGATAAATATAGGAATTAGTATACCAATATTAACCGATTACAAAACCGCCCGTTACTAATAATCAGAAACCGTCTTGTTTGAAACCGTAACTACTTATGTGAATTTTTAATAATCGATTTTGTCGGTTATGGTTCGGCTACACCTAGCCACTAAGCAATAACTAAGGGCTAACAAGAACACTAACCTTCAATTTTCTTGGTCTAATTGTTTTCTTGTAATTTTGTAAAAGTTTTGTACATCTTGGGTCAAGCATCTAACTTGATGCTCTATTACCCTTTTACCTTGATTTGGGGCCTTTTAATTTGTTACCTCAACTTTAATATTGAAATATATTTCCCCAGCTTTTCAAAGGGGCTAACAAGACCATGCTAACTAACAACTTCGGAACACCTTGAAATGGGTCTACTAATAAACCTAACTTATTAAAAGAAAAAAGGTAATTGTGAGAATTTATAGAAGTCGTAATTAAAATGTTTAGTTGGACCCGGGTGTTTTGGGACTTAAAGTGAGTTTCTAAAGTAACTAGAATTGTATAATATTGAATGGTTTAAAATAATGGTCTATATTTTTGAGGATCAATATCTACATCTTTGAGGATTATACAATATTAACAACTGTTAACAATTTGAGGGTTTGATTTGAAGGGTAATCCAGCGAGATCAACGATTATGTGGTTCATATTGTTCGATTTTGGTTCCAGATTTTGATGATTTTGGTTTCATATGGTTTCAGATTCTTTGGTTCATATGGTTTCAGATTTATTGTGTTCTTCCCCAATTGTTGTGTTCATATGGTTCGACATGATTTTCAACATGATTTTGTGATCTTGTTGTTATGTGTTCTTCAACATGATTTTCTTATATTTGGTTTTAGATTTGATTCTTGTTACTTCATTGATTTCAAGTTTAAATGAAGGTTTTGGGGTTCGTCTGGGTTTTTTAATCAAGGTAACACAGATTTGGTACATCTGGGTTTTTGTTCATCTACTTACATTTTTTTAACGTTTATCTTGAATGTTTGGATTTTTTAGGGTTTAAGACCCAGATTTAATAAATACAAGCTCATCCACAACAAATTTGTTTGAATTGTTTAAATATAATCAATTAAAATCTTAATTTAGGCTAACGAATAATTAAATTTTAATTATTTAATTTATTTTACTAAATAATACTTTTAATATGATTAAATGTAATTAGAAAGTGAAATAAGAACAAAGGGCAAGGAAATAGCAAAAAGATGTTCTGTTACAAGGATAAGTTGAAAAAAAACCTTAATGTCCTTTGACTAACAGTTAACTTTATATAGAGTTAGTTTAAAGTATTAAAAAGTTAAACAAAATGACAAACACTGTGACTATTTTCGTAATTTTTAAAGTTAAATTACTAAAACTGAAAATCAGTGACAACTATATGGACCTTTTTTGTAACTAACTTCTTACTTTATATATCACACCTAAGACATTCATTAAGTACTTTGTTATTATTTTGTTTAAAAAACTATTACTTAAAATTTAATTTCATAATACCCCTATGTATGTGGGTCCCTAAATCTAATACATTCATTGATTGATACATGACTTAGTTATTTTCTTTCTTAAGTTTTATTTTAAGTTTTGTCATATTTCATTATCTCCTTCTTAAATTACAGTTACATACGCATTTTAGACATACAAATTATTTTCATTTAAAGAATATGTCGGTGATATTTACGCAAAATTGAAAGTATGGTAGATTTAAATTAGAATAAATATTTAGACGCATTATATTGATTAAAACTAATAATTTATTTATAGAAATGAATAATATGCGTACGTTTTGTATGTATAAGAACGATTGGGGTACATATATGTAGTACAAAGTACAAAACATGAAGTACATCATTCCAACAATAAGTAGCTTTCATTGTGCATCCCAATTCCTTCAATCAGTGTCACAGAAGAAGCGAATCAAGTTTGAGGTGTTTCTTGAACGACGAAGACTATGTATGTATGTATGTATGGGTGTGTTTGATATTGAGTTTATAGGGGATTATAGAGGTATGAGAGTCTAATTTTCATAATCTCTAGTCTTTTAGTCTCGTTCTAGTGTTATTTCTTGAGGGGATTTGGAAACATAATCCCCAAAATAAAATTCTTTATAAATAGCTTATGAATGAAACATGAGATTATCAATTAATCAGCTTCAGCTCCAGCTATATCGCCAAACACACCATATGTATTGCTATCATCATCCTCATCCTCGATCTTCATATATATTACGGTTAGCTTTCAGTTTTATCGTTCCTTTTGCATCTCATATATACGTCTCCTACTAAATATAACAATATTTAATTTGGTATTTATTATTATAAATTTATTATGTTCCAACTTATAACCAATTGGTAATAAATGAAGTAACTAAGATTTCTTATTAAACAAATTACAAGGTTACATCAATGCGATATAGTATCATGCTCAATATGTCCCCTCATGTGTGATGTTTTATGCATCTAACACGTGAATATTTGTGTATTATGTAGAGTGTGTGTCGCCATTAAACCAACTATAAGTAAACCTAAGTTTGATACACCGTAGGTCTTTAAGATTCTAACTTAAATCAATTGACTATTTCTGATTTATCCATAACTCTTAGTAAACATATTACAAAATTACATTTGTCTTATATAGAACAATACACAACATCTATAACATAAATATTAGATATTTATTGAGATTGGGACAGAATATTATTTTAAGATAATTCAACTTTTAGAAAAATATCTTATTTTTATAGATATTTTGTAAGGAAAATGAAACTTCGTCTCATCACTTGCAGAAAAATAAAAAACTCTTTTACTTTTTCACATTTTACCTTTTTTCCACATTATTCCCAACTCCTCTTTTCCAAATAACTTTTTCAATTTTCCTTTTTTCTTTGTAAAATGAAAACTCAACCATCTAATTCAAATATGTTTTCACTTTTTAGATAATAAAAACATTTCTACTCTTTTTTTAATCTATGTTGTTAAGAAATATTTTCTTTTTCTCATCATGGAAATTCTTTATCTATTTTTCTATTAATTATTATTACATTGTTTATGAAAGTTTTAAAAATAACTTATATAACTAAAAAAAATAGAGTGATTGTCCGTTTCCTTTTACAGGTATGTGAAAGTACTAAACATTTTTTTTATTTTCATCTATATATATCTATATAAAAGACATGCAAATTTTTCTAAAATAACTATAAATTAAGTCTTAATCAACCAATCACAACTTTCAATTTTAAAATTTCTCTATTCTCAAAACAATTTTAGAAAATTTTCTATAACATTTCGATAATTAAGAAAGATTACTATAACATTTCGACAATTAAACTTAATTTAAATCAATAGGGAGGGGGCTAGATGAAAATTGTGAGGGTGTCATGTGAGAGACTTATATGAAAATGTGAGGGGTTTTATAAAACTTGTAAATTAATGTAATTAATTATAGGTTGTTTATGAATTATGTTTAGTAACTTTTAATATATTTTATTTAGAGAAAAAATAAATATATATTTACGACCGTCTCATTTTTATCTACGCTTTGGTATAAATTTATTGTAATATGACACTTCTTTAAAATTAGTATATTAGTAACTTTTTGTTATCCATTAATATCTGTGCGTGCACGAGTCAATAAACTAGTTATAAATATTTTGAATCAAAAATTAATAAGTTGATCCTTAGTTATTTTTATGATTAAATCTTATAAATTTTTATACTTAATATTTAAAATGCGGTAAATTATAAATTTTTATTCGTTCATCTGCATTAATTAATTGCATAATTTCAGTTAACTAATTATAATTTGGATCTGTTTTTCTTGTTACCTAAAGTTTCTATAGTGTCACCTCTATTAGCTGATGTCTCCAACATGAGTTCATCACTGAACATCAACATTTTGGGTTCGAAAGTAAATCTCGTAAATTGACAATAATAGAAATTTGGGATAATTAACTGGCCGGGATTGAAATGGATGATTTAGCAACATTGTTTTCGTCGTTCACAAACACGTCAAACTTCACAGTCTTCATGAATACGATCGATCGATCATGTACATACGTAGTTGAGGATAAAGGAGTAACGCAAGCCAACAAGATGTCAAGTAAGTGTCCATTCTTTTGTATATTAATCTGCCCATAATCATATTTACTGTTTAAAAAAAAAGATAATGCGTTACATACATGCGTGGTAGATATTTGAAGTGGGGGAATCTAGGTATGGACCAGTCCAAATTCAATGTACTGTTTTCTACGATATATAGTTATGCAAATTATTCTATTTTAAAACATATAGATTTTTATAAACAAAAAAAAAAACCTTTTACAAAATTTAAAGAAACCTTTAAATACTAGTGCATATCATCTAAGATTATCATATTACTAGGGGTGTTCAAAAATATCCGTATCCGATCCAATATCCGAATATCTGAAAAAATCCGATCTGAAAGTATCCGAAAAATCCGAAATTCCGGATATCCGAATTTTCGGATTCGGATATCGGATAGCACTTTTCCAAAATTTCGGATATTCGGATATCCGAACTATCCGATATTTTTTTTAATTAAAATATTATTAATTTATTATTAATTCTAATATAACAAATAAGCAAAAAAAAGCCCTAGTTTCACGTTTCAGATTCATGAGTTCGTAGAATCGCAGCCCACCCTTGAACCCTTCGACCTTCATTCAGCGGCGACCCTCACGGCTCACGCTACGCAGCCACTCCCACGGTGGTCGGCGATGTAGACACCCACCGTTCCACCGACCGACGGCGACGCACTGCAGAACTAGACGGCCGGCGACGTAGACAACCATCGTCGCTCCTTCTCCTCGTTTTTGGCAGCTTCGAGTTCAATATTTGGGGATGTGCTTCTTGATTATCTTATCTCCTTCATAGTAAGTAACTAAGTTTAGCTTCAATTCGAATTTTGTTGTTGTCTTGTTTATATATTCCGATTTTGAGATAGTCAAGTTCATCCATAGATCTGTGATTGCATTATTGCCTCTTGTTTGTTGGTAAATAGATACTAAATAGTTTATTGAGAAGGTTTGTTGTTGTTTTACCAAGTATGCTAATCAATTTGTTGTTGATAACTTGATATTGGTCTTATTGTGATAAATAATTGTTGTTTTGTTTTGTTGATTGCATTCTTGATTAGCATTCCTCTTTAGATTTACTCTTGATATACCTAATTAGCATTCCTATTAGAGTTTTGTTGTTTTACCAAGTATGCTATTCAATTTCTTGTTGATATTGGTCTTATTGTGATAAATAGTTGTTGTTTTACTATTGTGTATTTGTGTTGTTTAAGTTCTAGCAGCTCAAATTGATTAGCAATTTAGCATACTTGGTTAGCATTCCTATTAGAGTTTTGTTGGTTAGCATTCCTATTAGAGTTTTGTTGTTTTAAGTAATAAGTTATTACTTATTAGCATTCTTGACTTTGTTTTGTTGTTTTAAGTAATAATAGTTTATTTAATGTTGTTTTAATTTTGATCCTTTTAATCATAGATGGAAAATGCGGATGAGATGAATGTTGAGTCTAGTAACTCAGATTGTGAGAAAATGATGTGGCTACAAGTAAGACCGTGAAAGATACAAAAGGAAAAAAGAAGCAAAACCCAAAGCCTTCAAAAAGTGTGTTTGGAGATTCCGACTCGGATGATTGAGAAAGGTATGTTCTAACTTCTAACCATTTCATTTTTGTTTTGATAATTTATTAGATCAAGGTCTTTGGCTATTATTTATTAGTTATTCAATTTATTCAATTTTGAGTTTCTAACTTTACAAATTTATAGTATTTGTAGAAGGGAAGCAATTAGTTAATTGTCAACTAGCAAGTCACCAAGAATCAACCAAGTCATCAAGAATCAAGATGAGAAGATGAAGATTGAAGACATGAAGTTATTTTTATTTTATGAACTAGTCGTAATCACTTATAATTATCTTGTTTTAGACTTTTGTCGTATGAATTAGTAATATTTGGGACATGTGAACTTAGTACTAAATGTCTAAATGTCGTATGAATGTGTGGACAATTATTAGGTATATAATTATTTAAAACAAAATTTGTCATGCTGAAATTTCGGATATTTCGGATTATCCGATATCCGTATCCGAAATTTCGGATATCCGAATTTCGGATACGGATATCGGATACTGAAATGCACTATCCGAAATTTTCGGATATCCGAAAATCCGGATATTCGAAAATGAACACCCCTACATATTACGTTGGAAGTTCCAAAATAATTTGTAATTTAGTATCAAATTAGTAAAATTATATAGATTATTATACTATATATTGTAAAAAATATAAATATATTAGTATTTGGAGGGTTGTTTTCTTAAGTGTTACTTTTGGTTAAAACCAAAACGGACCGAACCGAACCGAACCAAACCTATTCGCTTCTTCATATATTAAAATCAAACTGAGTGTTTTGAAAATGGTTTCGGTTTTATTAGTTTGGTTTTGACGGTTTTAATTATTTAGCTAATTAATGAAAACCGGTAGCTAAAAGCACTACAAATTAAAAGTATCTTATTTTTTGTATTTTTTTCTACACATTTTTAAAAACTGTTATAATTATCTCGTTTATAAATTTAGTCATCTTGTAAAGATTTATGGTGCGAAAAGCTAACAAATTCTACATATTTTTATTAAATGACATGCGAAGAAATAAAAAAATTTATTTGTAAAGCTAGAAGCTATAGCTCTTATTTATTATATACTTTTAGCAAAGCGACGAATAGTTGAAGCTACAAAACATAAAAGTTTTTTTAACAACAGAAACTACAAAATGTAAATTGACTAAACTTAAAAGGTAAAATAGTCGACAAAACTATCATTTTGTTTTAGTTTTAACAATTTTAGCTCAAGATTAACAAAAGATGAACAAGACAATCTTAAAACTTTGAGATAATGAAAGTAGGAGAAGAAGTAGAAATGTATAACTGTTGGAATTTATGTGGTTAATATAAATTTGGATGTTGTCAAGTTTGTATCCCACATAGGAGGGGAGAAGAACTTTGGGTGAGTATATAAGGTATTACACTTCCTTAGTATTCATACCAAATGGTGTGGGTTACCAAATGGTATGGGTCCAGTTGGGGATTCCCTACACGCGCGCCTATCCGTGAGCCGCGTGCCCGCGAGTGACGCGTGTAGGCGCACTTTGCACGTACACGCATCGTCGCTAGGAGCTAAGGAGCTTTTATTTTTCGGTAAAGCAGGTTGTGGTTACGGGTATCCGGTTGGTGCGAATCGGGTCGGGTTGGATCCGATCTCATCGGTTCAGTGGGAGGTGAGTCAGACCCACGGAAAAAAGGGAGCCGCCCTTCCTTTACGCTCCACTATCCGTGATTTACTGAGCCAATCCCGGATTTCCCTATCCACTACCCGTGATTGAAGATTCCACTAGGCAGGCTGCTGTGGTTATATA
This sequence comes from Pulicaria dysenterica, assembly GCA_947179395.2. Taxonomy (NCBI): domain Eukaryota; kingdom Viridiplantae; phylum Streptophyta; class Magnoliopsida; order Asterales; family Asteraceae; genus Pulicaria; species Pulicaria dysenterica. The sequence continues at coordinate 9,223,893 of OX359291.1, read as the reverse complement.
TCTGGCCAGTCTCCCTCTTCTGGATTAATACAAGAAAAAACTGAAAATATCACAAAGAAAGCTCTCTCTCTCTCTCTCTCTCTCAGTATTCTGCATCGTTCTTCCAGATTATACACAAAAACAGTGCTGTGTTTTTCGTGTTCTTGAGGCTGCATATAATCCTGGGTTTGTTACGAAAGAGGCTGCAGCAATACAGCAACGTAAACACCTTTAAGGACAGGAGTCATATCCGTGCGGTTTTTCGTGTTTATATTCGTTAAGATCAACGATTTCAGGTTGGTTTTAAATACGTGTATTGTTTTTACATAGTTCGATAACGGAACACTCTTCTTCTACCTTTCTTTACTGTTTTGATCGAGTAGGATCAATCAGTAGTCATAATAACTCGGTAACTATAATAATAGCTAGTTTATTATTGTTTGTTAATCTGAAACTATTTCCAACAATCTTAAAGGTGTTTATCTTTTTATAGTTTTATTTGTGAAACTATTGTTGTTTGATTTCAGATTAACAACATCTAATGGACTCTGAATTATCTTCTGCTAACTTCCGTTTGTTGAATCAAGAGTTTGTCAAACTTGATCGTTTTGATGGCCAAAGCTATACCCGATGGGTGGAGAAAGTAAAGTTTATGCTGATGGTACTTAAACTTTACTATATTCTGGACCCGAGTTTACTTCCTATTCCTGCAAATCCTATTCCCAAGGAGGGGAATGAACCGGATCAGAAAGAAATTTCTGATTTGGAAAAGCAGAGAATGAAAAGAAAGGAAGATGAGGATCTGTGTTTGGGACACATAAAGAACTCACTTTCTGACCGCTTGTTCGATCTGTACGCGCAGGTTACAGATCCAAGGGACTTGTGGAAAGCTTTAGAGTTAAAGTATAAGGCACATGAAGAAGGTACTAACAAGTATCTTGTGTCGAAATACTTAGACTTTAATATGGTTGACGATAAACCGATATTGGAGCAAGTGCATGAGCTCCAGGTTTTAGTTAACAAATTAAATGCGCTTTCAATTGTCCTACCAGAACTTTTTCAGGTTGGTGCAATCATTGCAAAATTGCCACCTTCTTGGAAAGATTTTTCCAAGCGTATGATGCACAAGTCTGAAGATTACAGCTTGGATGATCTGTTGAAGCACCTCCGTATCGAGGAGGAAACGCGCAACATGGACAAGCGTAATAAGGCTAGTTCGAGTGTGCATCATGTTGCTGCAGGATCTAGTTCGAAAAACAAGCAACCATGGAGCCAGAATAAGGGTAAGAATCTTGGACAACAATATAGCAAAGTAAACACCTTTAAGGACAGGAGTCATATCCGTGCGGTTTTTCGTGTTTATATTCGTTAAGATCAACGATTTCAGGTTGGTTTTAAATACGTGTATTGTTTTTACATAGTTCGATAACGGAACACTCTTCTTCTACCTTTCTTTACTGTTTTGATCGAGTAGGATCAATCAGTAGTCACAATAACTCGGTAACTATAATAATAGTTAGTTTATTATTGTTTGTTAATCTGAAACTATTTCCAACAATAACTTATAAAAGTTCATACAAGAGGTGCATTTTCTTCATTACAAGATGGGGTATTTATACTACAAAATACACTATTGATTTACCATTCTCCATTAATTAGGAGACAATGAGTTGATGGTAATGTTGACAATATGTAGCTTGTGTTGAAAATGTGTTCATCCATATATTGTTATCTATATATATTTATAACAATCTTAGATATATATTTATAACACTCCCCCTTGGATGACACATTATCAACTCAGAGTTCAACTTGAAATACTGCCTCATTAAAAACCTTGCTAAAGAAAAATCCAGTGGGATAAAAATTTAGCGAAGGGAAAAAGGGTGATGTGTATAGTTGACTCCCCCTCATGTAGACAACTATCACATCTGATGAAGATGACGCATTCCAATACTGTGAACATGTTTTCTGAATATTGCAGTAGGGAGTGACTTTGTGAAAGATCTGCTGAATTATTACTGGATTGAACATATTTCATTTCAATCTGATTGTCCTTTATCAAGTCTTGAGTATATGAGAAAAATCTTGGTGGTATATGGTTTGTTCTATCAGTCTTTATATACCCTTCTTTCATTTGTGTAACACAAGCCACATTATCTTCATGAATCACAGTCGGATTTTTCTCCCCCTCTAGTCCACATGAAGTCAGAATGTGTTTTTTCATGGATCTCAGCCACACACATTCTCTGCTTGCTTCATGTAGCGCAATGACTTCAGCTGATTTGACGATGTTACAAAAAGCGTTTGCTTTTGAGAGCGCCATGAAATAAATGTGCCTCCATGCATTAAAACATATCCCGTTTGAGACCTAGCTTTATGAGGATCAGAGAGATAACCTGCATCTGTATAACCAACTAACTCTTGTTTCGAGTTAGAATAGAATAGACCTAAATCAACAGTTCCCCGAAAGTATCGAAAAATATGTTTGCTCCCGTTCCAATGTCGTTTTGTAGGAGCTGAACTAAATCTTGCTAGCAGATTAACTGCAAAAGAAATGTCGGATCTAGTACAGTTAGTAAGATACATTAGGGCTCCAATTGCACTAAGATATGACACTTCTTGACCAATAACCTCTTCATTTTCATCACAAGGCCGAAATGGATCATTGTTAATGTTCAGTGATCGAACGACCATTGGAGTGCTTAATGGATTTGCTTTGTCCATGTTGAAACGTTTCAAAATTTTCTTTGTATAATTTTATTGATGGACAAGTATTCCATTATTCATATGATCAATTTGTAAACCAAGACAATATTTGGTTTTTCCAAGATCCTTCATTTCAAATTCTTTCTTTAAAAGCATAGCGGATTCATTGATTTCTTTATTTGTTCCAATAAGATTCAAATCCTTAACATAAATGGCTATGATCACAAATCCTGATGTTGTTTTCTTAATAAAGACACATGGAAAAATTGTATTATTGGTATAGCCTTTACTTACCAAGCAATCACTCAAACGTTTATACCACATGCGTCCAGATTGTTTCAACCCATATAAAGATTTTTGTAATTTGATTGAATACAACTCTTTGGGTTTAGCAATCAATGATTCAGGCATTTTAAATCCTTCTGGGATTTTCATATAGATATCAATATCAAGTGATCCGTATAGATAAGCCGTAACAACATCCATAAGGTGCATCTCTAAATTTTTAGATACCACAAGACTGATTAAATATCTAAAAGTTATTGCATCCATAACTGGGGAATACGTTTCCTCGTAATCAATTCCTGGTCTTTGAGAAAAACCTTGAGTTACTAGCCCACGGGTTTCACCATTCCTGGTGTGAGTATAATATGTAACACCGTACTTTTATATTAACATAAAATTACATGCGGAAGCTAATTACATATAATTACATTAAAACCAAAAGATAATCACATCATTTATCTATTTTTTGAGTTTACAAAATTCCACTACGGTGTTAATTACAAAACAGGCTCTATTCAATAAATTTGACATCAGAGTAGTCGTATGTCCATATCCCCAGTCATCATCTTCAAGAAACTCACCACGGAGGATTTGCAAAACAATCTAGTGGGGAATTAGCACAAAGCTAAGTGAAGGAATAAATATCTAAGCACATACAAGGCAAACAGCCCAAACACATAGCTCATAACCAAGGAGAACTGGCGGTGTTGCAACCACCTACAACCAAATGCTGGCCAAAGCATAGGTTTACCGATAGCCCTGCTAACATGGACAACAGTATCAGCACCCTTGAGTACAACAAATGCACCTCAAGATCATATACTGTAAATCCCCAAGCAACAGGCCCAGCCGCCCAGCTAATGCTGATCTCCAACCAAACATGTATACATATCATTCAAGAGCATAGTTACAATCAGGATATCATATCCCGCGTATCCGAAGATATAGATCTACTCACCACAGTCTGCACAGCTGTAGTATTCTCAGGTGACTAACTCACTGAGTCTTCTTAGTTCCTGAGAATATAAATACAAGTTAGTATTGTATCATAATACTGCTTCTGAAATAAGTAAACACACTTATTAATGCATCACATGTATACATATATAATACATATATCACATATGTAAAATCATCATATACGGTCTTATTACAAATCCCGTATCCTCATTATACTTGATAATCCACTAACTCCATAGCATAGGTAACACACATGTTTCTTCCGTAAATCATGGTCACAAGTGATTAGAATTTCCAAGTAAATCTCAAAATCCGAATAAGGCTTCATGTGGTTTCCTGATCATGCGGTTTTATCATCATGAACCCATATTCCGATTAAAGTCCAAATCCGATTAAAGTGTTAAGGAAATAGTCCAAGTCCCAAATTCCGGATAGGTCATGCGGAATTATCATAATTCTGGATACAAATTCACAATTCCGAATAAGCATAGGCAATTCATGCGGTTTTTATATCAATTCCGGATAGCATTAGTTTTCCTCTCAATTCCGGATAAGTCATAATTCCGTATAAGTTCAGGATTCCGAATAACAAAAACATGGTCATCCGGTTTCATGAATTTCGAATAAACATGCGGATTTAATCCAATTCCGAGCAAGGGCCAAATCCGAACATCTTAAATTCCGAGTAAGGGCAATTGATCAATTCCGAATGTTCTTTAATTCCGATCAATACAATTCCGTATAAAGTGTTAGGGAATTTTAGTCTTTGTTTTATTCGGATTCTACAAAATCCGATCATTCTGTTCGGTTTTCATCCAATTCCGGATATAGTTCATGCGGATTCTTCATCATTCCCGGGTAATACATGCGGAATTCTCAAAATCCGCATACTTTAAAGACATGAATTCCGAATGCTTCAAAGTTGGAAATTCCGGATGTTTCAAGTTCTTTAACTATTCAATCAATTTCTTTCAATTCTGATCTAATTTACATACATGCATAGTAATCTAACTTTTCAGAAATCATTATAAACATATAAACAACATAATTGTTCATCAATTACTAACATGCATCATATAAATTTCAAATAATCCAAGAATCATGCGGTTTTTTGTATATAAATTCTATAAAACCGAATTTAAACAACAAATTAAACATTTAAGCTAACCTTCTGGATCAGATTTATATCAGAATCAAAACAATTAATCCACAGATTTAAAATGAAGATGAATTCCTTTACTTGTTGTTCTTCTTCTTCTCTTTCTCGGCCGTAACTCACCAAGCACACACACACACACACTATTTCTTAATTGCATGTCAAATGGAATGGTGGAGATGATAAGGTGACTATGTGTCACCAAATTGGACACATCATAGTCCACTAATTCTATTTTAAATTAATTAATCAATTTCAAATTAAATAAATTCACATTTAAATATCAAATAATAATAATCACATAATTCACATAATTAGAATATTAATCCCAAATAATTAAGTATAAATATCAAGATTAATTACCTTAATAAATCTAGGCCAGTTAAGAGAGTGTTACAAATCTCTCCCCCTTAAGAAGATTCCGTCCTCGGAATCTTATCGTTCTCAAATAATGTAGGTTTCGTCTAAATCTATTTGTACTCCAATCACTAAATTTATAGCAGACACTAATCTACCATATGTTATTTCTACTTCTAAAGAATGAATTAATCACAGTAACTAACATTTTCAATTTATCACATAATGACATAAATATGAAATTTCTATTTACACTAAACTCAAATAACACACGACAACAACTGAGTATATCAGAAACATACCCGTAGTCACATTCTCATATTCGGTGACCTCATTTACTATCATTTTAAAAGCTCTTCCTTCAGCAGAAGGCAGATTCTTTCTCTTCTGACCTGCAGAAGACGATCCCCCGACGTCGACTACCCCTTGCCCTGTCCCCGCTGTTTGCTGGCTTGTACATGCTCTAGCTCTATGACCATCCTCATGACAATTTCAACAGACATTTGTTCTAAATCTACAGTCATAAAGTTCATGACCCAATTCACCACAACGCAAACACCGACGAGTCTGCGGTGTGCACGGACCAGTATGACATGACCTGCAAGTTCTACACCACTGGTTTCCTTGTATATATCCTGAACCCTCAGATTTCTGATCTTCCTGATTCTGATTACTCTGCCACTTTCCCTTATTCTGGTTCCCACTCTGACTTCCACCGGACCAATGAGACGATCCCTTTTCACGGTTCATTTTCTCCCTTGCTTTCACATCACCTTCAGCAGCCCTAGCCAGAGTGAATGCTTGAACCAATGATGTTGCCATCCGAGTGTTACCCCGATATTCAGGAAACAGGGCTTGAACAAAGTTTTCAATCTGTGCAGGCTCATCAGGTACCCACTGTTTTGCAAATTTCAACTTCTCATTGAACTTAGTAATCAGCTCATCAACAGACATCTTGTCATCCTGCGCAAATCCATGAATTCCCTTTTCACCTTTGCTAAATCATACGCATTGCAAAAGTGCTCACAAATTTACCCTGAAACTGTTCCCAAATCACGGAGTTCAGTATATCCCTGGATAGATGTGCAGTCAAGGAATCTCACCACGTTGCAGCTTGACCTTTCAACCTCCGTGTCGCAAACTTCACTCTCTCGGAATCCTCGTAATTACAGGCATCCAATGCCTTAACCGTCTCTCTCAACCAATTCAGTGTAACATTTGGATCAGAGCTTCCTGAATACTCCGGTGGCTGGCAATCCATAAAGTCCTTAAACTGACATTTCGGTTTGAAACCTCCCTGGGTTGGATACCACGGAATAAAGAAGTTCTGGGGAAACATTCATATCTTGTGTTACTTCAGGAACACTTTCTTTATGGTCATCTGTACTTTCTATACTGTTTCTTTTTCGAGGATTTTTATCCTTGGAACCAACTTGTAACATCCTCCCAATGGGCCTGGTAGTTTACGTGAGATGGTAAACTATTTGTTTATTAATTATATTTAATTGTTTGTGTAATTGATTATTTGTTTGTTATTTAATTGTTATTTTTTTATGATTATATGATGATTTTAATTGGACCGCAAGGTATGAGGTGAAAATATTAGTTTTAATATTTTTATATGTTAGTGGACCATATGATTCGATTTTACACGAGGGTCCCGAATAATACCTCGTTGCGTGTTTATTAATTGAATAGGACGCTTTAATTAGGTTCCTGTATGTTAGATATCTGTATTTGATACTGTGTGTTATTTAATTAAATTCTCAGCCGATCCTAGACTTTATATTTGACTTTTAGAAGTCAATTTCTCTTATTTACTTCAATGTGAAGTATGTGTTGTGTGTGTATGTGTTCTTCTCTTCAAAGAAAGCTTGTTCCAGCCTTGATTATTGTGTTTGTTGCTGATTTGCTGCCTTATACAAGTAAGTTTATGTATATTTGAGTTGATTCTTGAAGCTTATGGGGTGTTCTTGCAAAAACCCATTTATTATTTTTAGGGTTCAAGATTCATGTGGGTTTTGTTTAATCCGAATTGTGTTCTTATTATATCATGTTCTATTGAAGTTATATACTGATTTCGAGTTACTTAGCATGATGAGTTCTGTGTTGTGTATGTCGAGTTTTGGTTAAGAAGTTCTTGAAAAGTTGAGTTTTAGCCGTGCGAAGTGAAGTCCATTCCGTGCGTAGTGGCTCCACTTCGTACAAAGTGCATGATGAAGAAGATGAAGTCGATGAGTTTTGGTCTCACGTAGTGTGGTCCACTCCGTGCGTACCAGTGTCCTTTGCATGCGTAGTGTGTGAAACATGTTAAGTGTATTTGAGTTCTCTACGTGCGTAGTTTGTCCAGCCCGTGCGTAGTGCGTTCAGCACGTGCGCAGTGAATCCACCCCGTGCGTAGTGCCTCGGATGTTAATTCAGTTTGTTGTTGTATGATGTTGAGATATTCATGCATGATTTAGGATATATATATGAATGATTTAGATGATGAAACATGTTCTGTTAAGAATTGTATGTTGCTTATGATCTGTGTGATTAACTTAAATGAGTTAAGTTCTGATTATATGGTATATATGAGAGGGTTTACTAATGATGCTTCAAGATTGGATTCTATATGCTAATTGCATGCTTAATTCGTGAAATGATGTTAGATAGCCTGAGTTTATGATCCGTTGATTTCTATATGTCTCATATGATTTATGAAGCACTCCTAAATGGTATTTGATATGTTTCAAGCTGGTTTGGTATTATGAAGTCTAACAGGTTGGGTTATTGACCCGTTTACGGATTAATTGGTGATAGATGAAGTTTATGAATGCCTTGTTGATTGCTACGTGTTTAGTATCATATATAATGATATTTCAAATGGTTTAGAGTGTAATTCTTGTTGGTTACAAATGTTAGGTATAACGGTTGAGCTTTGATCTGTTTGTGAATTGACTTGACTTTTGGAGTTAATTACGGTTTGAATTACTGATTTGAATTACTGATTTGTTTATATTGTGTTCTCAGGGGACTCAAAGACTCAGTGATATAAGACAACTGAGTGTGGATTTTGGATTGGTCGAGGACGCAGGTGAGTGGACTTTAACTCGTTGGTGGTATTAGTTATGATTATGAGGATTATCTGGATTCGTTTATTTAATCATGCGATAGATTGTTTAATCTGATATGATTGCTTGGAGATTGGTATGATGATGGTACGGAGATTGAATCTGTGATTGTATAGAGATTGGCACTATGAGTGTGCGGTGATTGGAAATTGTGTTTGTTTGAATTGATGTTAATTGATTGCAATCGAGTCCAAGATATGTGCGCAGTGAAGATTACTGTGTGCATGCTGTCTTTGTGGGAGGTTAGCCGGTTTGTGTGGGCTAGGCTCGTTTGCTTCTGGTTGTACGGTTGTTCAACCCCTGTTACATTTGTTGCAGCAGAGGGGGTTTAACTGTACCAGTTAGCAAGCAGTCTCGGTAAACCTATGCTTGGCCGGCATATGGGTTGCAGGCTCTGCAGAGCCGCCGTGCCTCTGATGATACATGGTGCCCGCTCTTGAGTAGTCCTTGTGGGTCTTGTTTCTATGTTAATTGTTGTGATTATGCTATTGTTACCTGTGGCTTAAATTCCAGTCACTTAGCTTTGTGCTAATTCCCCACCCTAACTCTCTGTTGCAGGTTTTGGTGAGCTTCGGTAGGTGGTTGTTTGTACAGGGGAAGTTTGACCGTAGCTCTGATATTTTGGGTTTTAGAATGATGAGCCATACTTTATGAAATGTATCATCAGATTTTGTATTTGGTATTTCAATTCTAGCAGGCGTGTTTTAGACTCTTGACCAAATTTATCATCAGATTTTGTATTTGGTATTTCAATTCTAGCAGGTGCATTGGCTACTGGTATGTATGATTTTGTAACTCGTTTTGTATCTGTAAACGCATCAGGTAATTGGTTCGCAATTTCCTGTAAGTGCATTATCTTTTGTACTTCCATTTCACACTGTTTTGTACGAGGATCAAGATATAATAACGAAGGCTTACACCATGATAGTTCTTTATCTTGATTTTTCTTTTCTTCTCCTAATGTTGGAAAAATTGCCTCATTAAAGTGGGAATCTGCAAAAACGTGCTGTAAAAACATCACCCGTCAAAGGTTCAAGATATCTTATGATAGAACTTGTTTCATATCCAACATATATTCCTAACCTTCTTTGAGGACCCATTTTTGTATGTTGCGGTGGTGCAATGGGAACATATACCGCACAACCAAAAATACGAAGGTGGGAAATGTTTGGTTTGTGGCCAAAAGCGAGTTGTAATGGAGAGTATTTATGATATGCACTTGGTCTTATGCGAATTAAAGATGCAGCATGTAAAATTGCATGACCCCATATAGACACAGGAAGTTTTGTTCTCATTATTAACGGTCTAGCTATTAATTGAAGGCGTTTAATTAATGATTCTGCTAAACCATTTTGTGTGTGTACATAAGCAACTGGATGTTCAACAACAATCCCTACAGACATACAATAATCATTAAATGCTTGAGATGTAAATCCACCAGCATTGTCAAGTCTCACTCTTTTCATAATTTAGTCAGGAAAATGAGCTCTTAATTTAATGATTTGAGCTAGTAATTTTGCAAATGCTACGTTTCGAGTTGATAGAAGACATACATGAGACCATTTACTAGATGCATCTATTAGGACCATAAAATATCTAAATGACCCACATGATGGATGAATTGGTCCACATATATCTCCCTGAATTCTTTCAAGAAACATAGGTAATTCCTTTTCAACTTTAATCGGTGAATGTCTTATGATCAGTTTTCCTAAAGAACAAGATGTACATGGAACCGTCTTACCTGTGTGAAGGATCTTATGATCTTTCAATGGATGTCCATGTGTGTTTTTTCAATTATCCTCCTCATCATTGTTGATCCTGGATGACCTAATCTGTCATGCCATAAACTGAACATACCAGGATCACCATATTTTTCTTTGACTACCATATGTGACTCTACCATATTTATGTGTATAATGTAATCCACAATTAAGTAGTGGTAGTTTTTCTAGTGCAGGACTCTTATCAGTAATGTGCAGAATTTTCTCATTTTCTTTACTTGCACTTCGTGTATCATATCCGTTATGGTATATATCTAGAAAGCTTAATAGGTTCCTTTTTTATTTCGGGGAGAATAAAGCATTGCCTGTCGAAATATACGTACCATTTGTTAGTATAAAACTAGCCTTTCCCACACCTTCTATCATGTCCGCAGGACCTGAAATAGTTTGTATGGTTGCTTTTGTTGGTTTTAAATTTGAGAATTATTTTTTGGATTTAAGTAGCATCCAAACTCAAACTCAACCCAAAACTTAAGTAGCATCCAACCTTCAATTCAAAATATTTTCTCTCTCCTTACCGTCTCACAAAACAAATCAAAAAATATAAAAAATAAAAAAAAAATAAAAAAGCTGACACAAGTCGGGTGAGATGCAAGCTTCTCTTTCAGTTTGGTCAACCCAAAAGAACCCAAACCCAAATGACCCCGAATGGCTAGTAGTGGTGTTCCCCCCAACCCAAAGCCAACCCCAAGCTAACCCGTCTCGGCTACTGGTGGCCTTACGGTTTATGTTCAATTACTTCTTGATCGTTGACACGTTTACAATTGTTGTCTGCATTATATATCATTCTATCATTAAATTAAAACTACTAACATTTCATTAGTTGCACTGTTATTTAAAGTCGATCATGAGTTCAAATGCATACATCCATTTTGAATCCTCAATATATCCGGTTTAATCGATTTCGAATACCTGTTCGTATACTAATAGGATCTTCATTCTCAAATCAAATGTTGAATCCCTACTCGTTAACGGTTAGGATTTTCATTCCCAAATCTAAGTATGTCATCTCATATCAATTTTTAGTGTTTCGTACTTACAGACCTCTACTTTTCATCTTTCCTTCGAAGAACCCCGGCATTTTGTGGTTCAAACTTAGCTCCTTTTAGTGCTTCGTTTCAGGTATAATGTTTCTCTCCAGTTTCTTGGTTCAAGATTTCGAAGCTCAATACAAATTTCTATGCACTGTGTACACAAACTATTTGATGAAATTTCTGAATGGGGAAATTTGTTTTAAATTGAGAGACTTTGAGAATTCTTAATAATATCAAATATCAATGATATTTTACTTGATAATGTTGTTAGCTTGTTAGGATCGAGACACCTAAAGCCAGCGTTAGAATAATGCGGAAAACAGAAAATAAACGAACATGAGATATAACGTGGTTCGGTCCAAACATGACCTACATCCACGGGCAGGAACATAGACTTCTTTATTATGATTTCAGAGATATTTTGATGTACATATGACTTAAACTTAGCCTTGGTATTTATAAGAAACCAAACTAGAATTCTAATCTAATTCAAATACATATGGATAAATATAAACTTAACTCTCGGTCGTATATATCCCACATGAATTCATGAAATATCCATATTATAAATTCATGTATATGGATAGTATTTATCTGGAATTTCAAAACAAATAACTATGCGTATAATTTCCATACGCCATCCACGATGTGTACTCCATCCATGCCATACAAATTTAAGCTTTTATCCATGTTCCATATTTACCAAGCTATCTTCCACGCAAACAATTACCACTCACATTTATTTTAATTAATAAAATAAAACCTGTCAATTTACGTTCACGTCAAGCTTCCAATTAGTTCTAGTTTCAAATACCAAATCCGCTAATCATGTCACACCCAACAATATCCCCCTTGACTTGAGTACCCTTCAACAGTCAACTGAGATCCGACAATTTCCCATGACCCGAGTCCTCAACCATCAGCCTTCATCACCAAAGAACCGTCTCTCATCTGCCTTCCTCCCCGAAGGGACTACCTCCTTGTCCGAGCCACGAAGTCCGACACCGCGTCGCGCGACTTAACCGGAGACCAACTCCACCCGTGTCGTCTCGACTTCGTCAGGTCAATTTTCCGCTCCAAGTTCGGTACAGCCGCCATTCCACTCGCAGAACTGCCCTCCAGAACGTAAATACCACGTCGTAGCCTGCCCCGTATTATCACTCGAGCATCCTAATAGGTTATTTTATTTACTTCTTTTAATAGTTTATTTTGGCATTTTAGTTGTTTTGCATTTGTATCATATTGCATTTTTCCTTCTTTTATTTATTATGGCCTATTTCGGATACTCTCAAGTCTTCGTGTTTAATTTCAGATTTTTAGAATACTCTTTGCGGAGCGGGTGTTGATCGGGTGTCATTTGGGCTAAACATTTGGAGCAAGAAGCAATGGAGGATTATGTGTACATGCTTGGGCTTAGATAATATAATTTATGGGCTTTAAAAATCGGGCTTGATAGATGGAAGAAGAGTGTGTGTAACATCCCAAAGTTCGTAAGTCCTAGATGTGAGTTTATTTCAATAAGCGTGTTTAGTGTTTTGTATGTTTAGCAAGTTGACTTTGTGTGCTATGTGTATCTCATGTTTTTAAAGTTAAGGGGTTAGTTTTGCCATTTCAGAAAAGTTAAAGAAGTACAAGGGCTAAAGTGTAATTATTTGAAAGCTATAGATTATATGAGTCTTCTTTGACTCATTAATAGTCAAAACCTCAAGAACCAAAACACACATACGTTACACACACTTTGGTCCTTTAGCTTGCTGATTTCCAATCCAAGTGAGGATTAATACATGGAATTCGATCAGATAGAGATTTAGTAGCAGGAGGTATATCTTCTTCAAGTTTATGTGAGTTTTAAGTCAAGAAAGGGATTCATAAGGTTTAATCCTTGAGTTTTAGGTGTTAGTCTTTGTTTTGGTGTTGTTCTATGTCAAGATATGTGTTAGGAAGTCATCGGAAATGTTTAAAACTCAGTCGTTTGATTAATTTCGAGTTTGTTCAAGATTTGAGTGGATGAACATGATGAGTTTTAGCCGTGCGAAGTGAAGCCCATTTCGTGCGTAGTGACTTCATTTCGTACGAAGTGCTCAATGTAAGAGATGAAGTCGATGAGTTTTGGTCGTACGAAGTGTGAGACACTTCGTGCGTATGAGAGTTCACTTCATGTGTAGTGTGATTCACTTCACGCGTAGTGGGATTCACTTCATGCGTAGTGTGATTCACTTCACGCGTAGTGGGATTCACTTCGTGCGTAGTGTGATTCACTTCGTGCGTAGTGTGATCATATCGTGCGTAGTGTTCAGAAGCTAATTCAGTTATTATTTATTGTTTGTAGGCAATAAGAGTTGACACTTTTCTGATAGGAGTGTAATTCTTAACTGCTGCGGAGGTGAGTGTACTTACCTTTAATCAGATTAGTATATGTTTGTGCACTAAGTGATTAGTATATTAATTGTATGTTTGATATGTTAAGTTAAAGGCTGCTGTTCAGTTGAAAATAGTACTTTTAACACTACTTTTTGTAAAACTGTTAGTAGTAAAGTGTTGTAGTTAGTTTTCCGCAAACTCTGATATTTTAGAATGCTAATCAGTAGTAATTGAATTTCTAAAAGCTATTTTAGAAAAGTGGTGTTACAACTTGGTATCAGAGCCAAGGTTTAAGGGATTTGGGCACACACGAGTGTGATGTCTGAACTTAAACCGTGGTTTTGAGGTCAGGAGGAGCTATCCCTGGGGCAGTAGTCTTGGTGAGCATGCGGTTAGTAGAAGTTTATGATTTATTATCAGTTTTACGGATCGAGCATGAGTATAAATGTTTTGCATATATAATAGTTATGTGAATACGTACTAATTGACCTTATGTGTATAAGATATCAGAGAAAAGAAGAATGTCTAACATATATAAACAGTTATGCCATATACGTGACCAAAGCTTGTGAATCGGGGTATTCCGTGACTGTATTAAGAACAATTATGTATAATATGTTCCTCACAACGCCTGGCCAGTGTATGTGAAGAACATGTGATATGCAAATGAGCTTAAGATTGCCATGTCAGTACCTTGTGAATCAAGTGAGGGGTGATACGTGATAGTACAGTATGTGTGAATCAGATAAGAACAGAAAATGAGATAAATGTAGTATTGATAATATTACATACCTTATCATGAGAAACAGAGAAAGTTGTTTAGTAGTATATGTTAAAGATATCTGATTATGAGTTTAAGTATGTGGTAAGTTGGTACGAGTTAGATAAAGTAGCCTGAGGCTAGTATACTTCATAAGATTAGAATTACCTATTTTACAGATGCAATCCTTATTTTAAACCAATAGACCTATAAGTAAACCCTTTAGAGGGAGTTGTTACAGATGGATTGCAAGATCTTGAGACCAGTTTAGTAAAGTAGATAGTAGTGATAAAGTAGAGCAAAGTCCTATAAACAACGTTTTAGATATTATCAACTAAGTGGTTGAGTAAGTTTTAGAAGGAAAAGAAAGTTATGTTATTGTAGTACATGGATACAACAGTATAGATTACAGTTAAAGCATTAGTAAGAATTAAAGCTAAGAAAGAACCCGATGCAAGGGTAGATGTGTAAAGATTGTTCAGTATGTGAACTTCTTCTTTAGAGGGAAGATTTTAGACCTAGTTGTGAATAGTGATGATTAGTAGAGATGAAATTGGATTTTTGTTTTAGTAGGTGTCAGCCAGGGAGAAAAGTGATGTACGCATCGAACTTACTATTTGAGACAGAAAATACTGGTGGACCATGTTGTTGTAGAGAAAGTTAGAAGCACAGATTGAAACTGACATGACCTCAGTTCAAAGAATTATTTAGGATATAGCCGTACTAGAAGCTTGTATAGAACAAATTACAAAAGAATTTAGAATCTGATGACAGATAATAGAGTTGGTGAATGACATCACCTAGAAATTGTTTAGAATGTGTAGTTTTGTTTAGAGTAAGTTAGTATAGAAGTTTCGTAAATACAGTAGTATGAAGTAATATAGTCTAATGTTAGAAATGATACGCGTGAAGTTTAACAACAGTTATTTGCAACGAAGTGGGTAAGATGATTAGTTTTACATGGAAGAAAAGAGGAGTAGTTGAGAGAGCAGAAAATAGTGAACGCAAAGATAAAGGTTAAGTCAGTGACAGTGTTAAAGAATAAGCCGAAGTTGTACTACAGCATGGAGGGCTAGTTCCCCCACTCAGATATACGAAGTGTGAAAAGTAGAGGCATGGACTAAAGATTAGAAATAGTTTGTTCTAAGTGTGCTATCAGGTTACTAGTTTGGACATTATTGTCCTAAGTTGTTAGTGACAGAGAATAAGTCAGTTAACTCTTAGCTTAGTTTTGTTATAACAAGGATCAATACTAGAAAAGCATATATGACCTGGTCAAAAGACAGAATGTTCTAGTTCATAGTTAAAGAAATAAGATTGAACTTATTATGATAACAGACAGACGCAATAGATGAGACTACTATTCTGAATAGTAAGTGTAAGTAAAAAGTGATAGAGGTAGAAATCGCCAGTTTCCATTGAGCATAGGTTCGCGATGAAAGAATTTTGAGCAGTTATTAGTATTGAGTAATTAAGTTAATTGCAAATTCAGATACTCAGAGATCAGACCAACAGTGCGGGCACAGATCCCAAGTGGGGAAGAATTATTGAACAGAGGTAATAGTAAGAGAGTCAATGTTCCAGTTGCTTGTTAGCAAAGTGAGAAAGTACTTGATGCTTAATTGTATAGCATGTCTAGCTTATGTGGAAAAGTGTAGTATAAAAGACAGTTATAGTAGATTTAATAGATACCACCAGTGGTGACTACTTAGACGTATTTCTCAAAAGAATTACCAGTAATTCTAGAGTTTTGATAAGTGAAACTTAGTATTAGTATAATGTCAGAAATAGAACCAATGAGTCAAGATGTTGTACAGATTAGCCCCAGAAAAGTAAGAGTTGGTGATCCAACTATAATAGTTAAGAGATGAGGGTTTTGTCCGATCCATTAGCTCAGTGTGGGGCGCATTAATACATGTAGTCTTAAAGAGAAATAGCTAGGCAGAATGTGTATAGATTGCATAGGGCACTATAAGGTTACAAACAATAATCAGTACCCAGTTTAAGAAGTAGATAATCTGTTGGATTAGTTTCAGGGTGTAGAATGGTTTGCAGGGATAGAGTTGTGGTCAGAGTACCATCAGATGAAGGCAGAGAGCATGATAGAGTCAAAGAAATTTTTAGAATATGACTCCCCTCAAGTATGAAGCGATTATTCGACTCAGGATTTGAAACTAGTAGTAGTTGGAAAGTTAATTTAGTAAAGATACTTTTAGCATCAAGTCAGCTACCCTAAAATTTAGATACCTCAAGTAAGAATGCTAGACAGTGGTCGATACTCGATCAAGTTAAACTAGTACAAAATGAAGCAGTCAGAAGGGGGTGACCAGAAGAAAGAATCTATTAAAGATTAAAGTAGATAAAAGTTAGCAGCTCAAGATTCAGCATATCAAAGATTAGATGTCCAAAATTGACGAGAGATATGAGCAGAAATTACTAGTAGCCAGGAATAGAATGTGTTTTAGCAAAGAAGATTGAGAAAATTTTGATTTTTCCACAAGTTAGAGCAGAGTATCAGAAATTTTATGAAAAGTAGTAGTTAGATATAAAATGGCAGTATAATGATTTAAATAGAGATACTTAGTTATCTTTAAGTTCTGGAGTAAATTTCAGAAAGATATGAGAACTAAGTTGTATCTTAGCACAATATTCCACCCTTGTGAGGTTGGGCAGAGTAAGAGGAATATATCAACACACCGAGATATGCTCAGAGCATGTATTATTGATCTTAGTGGCAGTTGAGATACGTATATACGTTAATAGAGTTTCAGTATGATCACAGTTATGTTTGAGTATTATCATATCTAATACTATATGAGGTATGATGGGAAGTATAAACTCCTATTTGTTGGGATGAGATTGATTAGAGTGAGAGGATTCAGCACACGATTGAATGTAAAGATAGTACCACAGTTTTATGAGCGGCGTAGAGCTGCCCAGAATAAACAGAACAATTATGTGATAAGAAAGGATTATTAGTAGAGCTTCAGATTGGAAGCTATGTGTTAGTAAAATTATCATCATGGATATGAATGAACAGATTCAGAAAGAAAGGTAAGCCACGACAATAGTTTAATGGTCCTTTGAGGATTTTCTCAAGGATAGAGAGAGTAATGTGTATGTCAGAATCTATAGTAAGGATATTTTAGATAGTATAACATGTATAGTTATCATTGTAAGTAGGTAACAGATGAACCAGTAGTTGTCCGAACAGGACAAGAGATGTGAAATCCAGTTATATAAAACAGTCAGTAGTTGTATTTTAGAGGAAGTTGAGATTTGGGTAGTGGGCAGATGAGATAGTAAAGATACAGTACGAACACGAGAAAGCGTTAGATTACACTTAGGTGTAATTATACTATGTTGTATATGTAATACTTGATTTATGCTCAGTATGCAGTAGACCTTCTACTTTAGTAGCAAGCAGAGATGCAATAGTATACAGAGATAAAAAGGGATGTAAGACTATTGTTAGTGCGCTACGGTAGCATTCAGTATGTTTTGAAGCACAGTTAATAGCTTAATTAAAAGAAAAGTTGTGAGTTTGTGTAACAAACAGATAAGAATGGTAAAGTTACAGTGGAAATACTAAAAGAGATCAGATACGCTTAAATGTATATATGTTTTATGATATGTTTTTTTATGTTCAGTTTGTGGTAGATTTTCTACGTTAGTAGCGGGTAGATATGAGATGTAAGACTACCGCTAGTACGCTACGGTAGCATTCAGTATGTTTTGATGTTAAAGTTAGTATGTGTACAGTTGATTTCGGGGACGAAATCGTTCCAAGTGGGGAAGAGTTGTAACATCCCAAAGTTCGTAAGTCCTAGATGTGAGTTTATTTCAATAAGCTTGTTTAGTGTTTTGTATGTTTAGCAAGTTGCCTTTGTGTGCTATGTGTATCTCATGTTTTTAAAGTTAGGGGGTTAGTTTTGCCATTTCAGAAAAGTTAAAGAAATACAAGGGCTGAAGTGTAATTATTTGAAAGCTATAGATTATATGAGTCTTCTTTGACTCATTAATAGTCAAAACCTCAAGAACCAAAACACACATACGTTACACACACTTTGGTCCTTTAGCTTGCTGATTTCCAATCCAAGTGAGGATTAATACATGGAATTCGATCAGATAGAGATTCAGTAGCAGGAGGTATATCTTCTTCAAGTTTATGTGAGTTTTAAGTCAAGAAAGGGATTCATAAGGTTTAATCCTTGAGTTTTAGGTGTTAGTCTTTGTTTTGGTGTTGTTCTATGTCAAGATATGTGTTAGGAAGTCATCGGAAATGTTTAAAACTCAGTCGTTTGATTAATTTCGAGTTTGTTCAAGATTTGAGTGGATGAACATGATGAGTTTTAGCCGTGCGAAGTGAAGCCCATTTCGTGCGTAGTGACTTCATTTCGTACGAAGTGCTCAATGTAAGAGATGAAGTCGATGAGTTTTGGTCGTACGAAGTGTGAGACACTTCGTGCGTATGAGAGTTCACTTCATGCGTAGTGTGATTCACTTCACGCGTAGTGGGATTCACTTCGTGCGTAGTGTGATTCACTTCATGTGTAGGGGATTCAATTCGTGCGTAGTGTGATTCACTTCACGCGTAGTGTGATTCACTTCGTGCGTAGTGTGATCATCTCGTGCGTAGTGTTCAAAAGCTAATTCAGTTATTATTTATTGTTTGTAGGCAATAAGAGTTGACACTTTTCTGATAGGAGTGTAATTCTTAACTGCTGCGGAGGTGAGTGTACTTACCTTTAATCAGATTAGTATATGTTTGTGCACTAAGTGATTAGTATATTAATTGTATGTTTGATATGTTAAGTTAAAGGCTGCTGTTCAGTTGTTCAGTAGCACTATGTTATAGTATTTGATATGAGTAGTATGCATTTATGTACCAAGTGAACAATATGATATATGTGTTGTGATATGTGTTATGTATGTGCTCGAGTACAGAAAGTACCTGGCTTAGAGAAGTCTTGTACTAAGAAAAGCAGATACTTTGTATCCAGAATAGTGAAAGGGGTATATTGAGATCCTTATACCCACAAATAAAGCGTCAAGGGCTTGGTTACGCGCTAGGTGTGATCATACCCCGGGACTAGTTAACAGTTTGACTGTTTTGCAGGTTATAGCTGGGATGTGAGACATCCCGAGAAGATATACTCATGCTATGTGTTTATTAGTCAGTAGTATGCTCACTAAGCGAAAGCTTACGTTTTAGTATGTTGTACATGCAGGTAACCAGATTCCAGCAAGGGTAAGGCCCCGGTGCTCCGCAGAGTTGGATAGCTCCCAGCTTTTGAAAATAGTACTTTTAACACTACTTTTTGTAAAACTGTTAGTAGTAAAGTGTTGTAGTTAGTTTTCCGCAAACTCTGATATTTTAGAATGCTAATCAGTAGTAATTGAATTTCTAAAAGCTATTTTAGAAAAGTGGTGTTACAGTGTGAGAGTTGAATTTCATTTTGGGCCAAAGTATAAAATTCCAGACTGCCCCACGTAGCCAGAGTAAGGTTTCATGCAGCCCGCGTGGGGCGCGCAGGGTTAAAATCGTCCTTTTACATTTTGACAGCTATTTTAAGGGTAAAAAGGGGGAAAGTCTCTCATTCTGATCTGCACGATCCAGCAGCTGAAAGGGGGCGATTTTTAGGGTTCTTGGAGCATTTTTGGAGATCTTTTCCACATTGTTCTTCCATGTTAATGTTTGGTACAATTTTACACTTCCATTTAGCTCTAGTTATGTGTAGCTAAGCTCCATCTTGGTTGACATTGGTGATTCCTTGAACAAATTAGTTAAGGTTTTGAAAGGATTTATGAACTTGTTCTTTAAATTTATGAATATGATTCCTAGTTTAATCTTTATTTCATTCTTATATTTGTATATCGTGATTGCAAGTATTTGAATGATTTATTGTTAGTTGTTTTCTTGATTACGTAATAGATCCTCAAAACAATAAGTAACAAGTGGTTTCATGAATGTTTATGCATCTCTCAAACCATGGAAATGTATTCTCCAACATGGTAGTGTAAGGTTTTGACTCCTCTTGGATTTGGTGATTCTTAAATTGTAATGCTAGTTGATTTTTGTGAATTAGATGCTTTGTTTGGTTCATGACTTTGACTAAGAAGGTGTGTTAGGAGCTTCTTCAACCTCCATACTAACTAAGAAGAGTCTAGGTGATTTAAGCTTTTAAATTGCTATAGCCAAATTAAATTAAAGTTCAAGTATTGCACCATATTCCTTGATGATAAACCTAGCTAGTTGTTCATGTGATGAAACCAATGTTGACCAATTCACATCTCATTGATTTAAACCATCTTGCTTAATTGCAACTTTTATTTACTTGTCATATTTAGTTTTAATCAATCAAATCTCAAAACCCCCCTTATTTTACTTTATTGTTGTTACTAAATCATCTAAACTTTTGGATTGAATAGAAACTTAAATTGAGCCAGTCTCCGTGGATTCGATCCCTTTACCACTTTACACTATTATATGTGTTAGAATATTGGGTTATTTATTTGTTGGCCTCGACAACCACCACATCCCTAGAAACCTTCAGTCCACCCCCTTTACCAGAATATTCATATCCATTCGTAGCCAAAGTACCAAGAGAAATCAGATTCTTCCGAAGATCCGGGACATACCAACAATTAAACCGTTTGACCGCTCCATCATGTAACTTTATCTGCACCGTACCACTACCTTGACAATCCGAATCCCATCGTCCCGCAGCTTCACCTTATCGTTTCACTTCTTAAAGGAAGTAAACAGATCACGTGAGAACGCCATGTGATGAGATGCACCCGTATCAAATATCCAGGTATCTGCAGGACTGCTATCCATGCATACAGTCAAAGCATCACCTATGTCGCCATCTTCCTGAACCACATTACCATCTCCCCTTTTAGGACAGTCTCTCCTGATGTGATCAAACTCCTTACAGTAATAACACATTACCTTTCTTTTGGATTTTGTTTTCGAACGCGACTCCCCCAGTCCTCCCATTCCACCCATTCCACCATGTGTCCTTTCCCTACCCACATATAGACCTGAACCGGACTCCCCCTCATTACAAGAAACCCTAAGCTTGAGTTCCTTCGACAACAAGGCATCCTTTATTTCAACAACATAAATTGTTGACCTACCATACATCATGGTATCAACAAAATTCTCATACGAATGTGGTAGTGAACACATCAAAATCAGGGCAAGATCTTCATCATTAGTTTTAACATCCACAGCCTTCAAATCAAGGGTAATATGGTTAAAATTATCCATATGATCTTTTACCTGGGTACCTTTTAACATCTGGAGGGTATACAACCTCTGCTTCTGATAAAGCCTATTCGTTAGGGTACACTTCTGATACTTCTCACACAGCTTCTCCCACGGAGCTGCAGCCGTTGTTTCATCCACCACCTCCCTCAATACCTTATCAGCCAAACACAGCAAAATCGCCGGATAAGCTTTTGCTAGAACGTCTCTCTTAACATCCTCCTTCATCTCCTTCGGAAGTTTATCTTCTCCTTCTAACGCCACCGCGCACCCCTACTGAACCAGAAGAGCCTTCATCTTTACCTTCCAGAGCGTGAAATCGTTTGAGCCATTGAATTTCTCCAAATCAAACTTCAAAGATGACATCTTCATAATCAACAAATACGCGAGCCCGGTGAATAGAACCGTGGCTCTAATACCACTTGTTAGAATCGAAACACCTAAAACCAGCGTTAGAATAATACGAAAAATAGAAAATAAACGAACACGAGATATAACGTGGTTCGGTCCAACACGACCTACATCCACGGGCAGGAACAGAGACTTCTTTATTATGACTCCAGAGATATTTCGATATACATATGGATAAACATAAACTTAACTCTCGGCCGTATATATCCCACATGAATTCATGAAATATCCATATTTCAAATTCATGTATATATATAGTATTTATCTTGAATTTCAAAACAAATCACCATGCGTATAATTTCCATACGCCATCCATCCATGCCATGCAAATTCAAACTTTTATCCATGTTCCATATTTACCAAGCTATCTTCCACGCAAGCAATTACCACTCACATTTATTTTAATTAATAAAATAAAACCCGGCAATTTACGTTCACGTCAAGCTTCCAATTAGTTCTAGTTTCAAATACCAAATCCGCTAATCAAGTCACACCCAACAGTTAGGCTATGTACTGACTGCAACACCTTTCTACAAGACTTAAATAGGAAGGTATGATCATATTAATAAATACATTGATTAAGTTTGTGTTTATGCTTGACAAAGCTTTGCAATTGATAGATCATATTTGTTTTAAAATACAGCCAGTCTTCATGTGACTATTTCATCCCTTATATTCGTGAAGTCTTGCACTTGATCATTTTGATACACAGGCACTCCATCCTGTAGTCTCATTGTTTAACTAAATATGAATAAAAAACATATTGGTTGCGCATCTTCAAATGGGACAACTTCTTTAAAAATTCATGTTAACAATTGCAAACAATACCCGGCTAACATTGACAAAAAACAAAAACTTCTTGATCTTGAGTCTAAAACACTTGTTAGTGATGATGGTTATGTTGAAACTGTATCAATTCCTAAGTTGTGGGAGTTTAATCAAGAAGTTATAAGGAAAGCCCTTGCTAAGATGTTGATTGTTTATGAGTTGTCATTTTCTTTTGTTGAACGCAAGGGCTTTCGTGAATTTTGCAAAGCAATAAATCCTCATTTTCTGATTCCTTTACGTGCTACCGCAACAAGATACTATTATAAACTTTTCATTGAAGGAAGAAAAGTTATTAGATGTCATTCAAAATATGTCTCTAGGGTATGTCTTACAACAGATATATGGACTTCGGGTCAAAACTTGAGTTATATGTGTTTAACTGCTCATTTTATCGATGATGATTGACATTTGCGTAAATGGATTATTAATTTTTGTACGGTAGTGGGTCATTCGGGGGGTAATAATAGAACGTTTTGACTGTGACAGTGGATAATACTAGTGCTAATGATTTGGCAGTTCAATACCTACAAAAGATTTTTAACCATTGGAAATGTAGTGTGTTAGAAGGTTTATTTTTGCATATGAGATGTGCTACATATATCTTGAATTTGGTTGTTAAAGACGGTTTATCTGATGTAACTCTTACTATGAAAAAAGTTCGTGGTATGGTGAGATATGTGAGGTCGTCTCCTGCAAGACTTAAAACTTTTAAATGTTGTGTTGAAGAAGAGGAAATTGATAGTAAGGGTATGTTTGGTTGGACGGAAAGGAATGACAAAGGAATGAAATAGACAAGAGAATGGAATGGTCAAAGGAATGGAATAGTTCATTTCCATTCCATCCGCATGTTTGGTTGCTTTTTCGTAATGAAATAAAATAAATAAATAATGACTAAAATGTCCTTGCATTAAAAAATAGATATAACTTAAATTTTAAAAAATAGATATAACATACCTAATTCTTAAATTCCATTCCATTCCATTCCATGATGGAATGAGAAAAAAACCACCCCTTCCCATGGAATGAAATTGAAGGAATCACATTTCTTACGGAATGGTTCATTCCATTCCTGCGTACTAAACAAACCGATTTTTTCCATTCCATCGGAATGAGTTATTCCATTCCATCTCCTAATCACCCATACCAAACACTGCCTAAAAGTCTTGTTTGTATGGATGTTGATACACGATGGAATTCAACCTACTTGATGCTTGAAAGTGCTTTGAGATTTAAGAAAGCTTTCTCAAATATGCTTTTGAAAGATTTAATGTTACGGATTGGATCAATGTTAATAGTTTGATGCCTTTCTTGAAATTTTTTTATGATGCTACATTGAGGTTGTCGGGATCTCGATATATGACTTCAAATGATTTTATGCATGAGATTTTTGACATTGGTAATGTTATTAGTGGCTTTCTTAAACATCCCGGTCCCTCAATTTCTATCATGGCATCTAACATGCAAAAACAATATAAAAAACTATTAGGGGAGTGCTAAGAAGCTAAATCAATTTCTATCATGGCATCTTAGACATCCCGATCCCTCAATTTCTATCCAAAATTCGACATATTAAATCAGTGGAAGGTTCAACAATGTAGGTATCCCGTTTTTTTGCTAAAATGGCTCGAGACATACTTGCAATTCCGGTTTCTACAGCAGCTTCAGAGTCGGCTTTTAGCATGTGTGGACGTGTACTTGAAACTTTCCAAACCTCTTTAACTCCAAGAATGGTGGAAGGTTTGGTTTATACACAGGATTGGCTTAGAACTTCTCGTAAGAGAATTTGGAAGAAGAAAGTTAGTTTGTTTGTTTATTTTTCATGTTTATTCACTTATATTGTTTATATTGTTTATAATTTTAAATTTCAATTCTAATTTTTCTTTCTATAGAGTAATAGGTTTGAAGGACTAAAATAATGAGCAACCTATTATTATCATTGATGAATCGGTTGAAAGTCAAGAGGGACAAGGGATGGAAGAGTTGATAGATTCCGACTTGAGTGATTGATAAATGTATGTTCTAACTTCTAAGTAGTAAGACATCAGACTTTATGAAGATAAACCATCACATATTCACATTTATTGATTGTACAGTTCTTAATTATCTATTGTTCTTGTTTTTTTTCTTTTTTTGTTTCTCTTGATTTATTCTTATTTTAAGCAAGCTTCATGTCAAAGAGACAAAGACTCAAAGTGATATACTTGATTTGTCCCTCTCCATCATACTCATTAGTCATTAGCTAATTACGAATAAAATTGATATGTACACTTTTGGTTCAATTGTGTTGTAACTTTTTCAAATTTGTATTTCTTGTAGAAAGCATTAAGGAAAGCAACTAGTCATGAAGGCATAAAGTCATCAAGAATCAAAATTGAAATTTGAAAGCTGAAGCTAGTTTTATTGTATGCACTATGTTATTTTATAGTTTAGACATTCAGATCGTATGTATTTGTAGTATTTAAGGCTTTTAAACTAAGTACTAAATGTTGTATTAACTTATGGAATATGGATAACTAGATATGTATGGAGATTGCATACTTATGAAGAATGATAGATTTTTTTAGTTAATTCAGATATTTCGGATATCCGAAATTTCGGATACGGATATCGGATAGCAAAATGCACTATCCAAAATTTTTGGATATCCGAAATTCGGGTATCCAAAAATGAACACCCCTACCAATGATGTTCTGTATGAAGTAGCTAATAGGGATTGTGGTAAAACTCGAATCGTTGTATATGACGAAATCCTTCACGAACAAGTTGTTACTTAAACAACGTATGTTCTAGTTAATTAGGAAGGAATAATCCATTCTAAATTTATCATCTAGATGAACTAAATTCGATCTTGATGGATCTAAAGAATGTCGAAGTTTAATTTGAGGATGAAGATGTAGTGTGAATTTTTTTTGATGTCGCTGCCTTCATATGAAAATTTTATGAAATCCTTTGTGGTTGGAAAGGATATCGTTAGAAGAGGTTAGATCAAGTCTACGAGAGCTAAGGCACAAAGCATTTGGAAACTTACAAGACAATCAACTAGTGGGATTGAATGTGTCAAGAAACGATGGTCGTAGTGTAAACCGGATAATATAACTACATACAACTATGGAGAGCTTATCATGCACCGATTACGGTTGATGATCTAAAATGCGGGCGGATAACAATATATATTTGTAGCTCTATTTATTTTAGAGTAAATTACAAAAATCGTCCATTTAGTTTACCAAAAATCACACATTTCATCATTTATAATAAAAAATTACACAAATCATCCCTGTGATTGATATTTTGTAATACATTTGGTCCTTTAAGCAAACGGCCATTTGTTTTTCTGTTAAACCCTCTTATGTGCCTTGCCCATGAGAGTATTTTGGTCATTTTACTCCTAATCCATATTTCCAAATAAAGACAAATAGATTCCTTGTCATCCTTCTCTCTCAAACACAAACAGATTACTCTCTCACTCTTATTCTCGCTCTCTCACACTCTCTCAAATTGGAACCACCACCACCGGCGAGATCCTTGTGGAACAACCACCACATTCTCTCTTTCTCTCTCTGAAATTGAAATCCTCCATGACTTTCTCTCTCTAGACGGGAACCACCACCACCGGCTACTCCTACCACCATCGCCGCCGTAAACCTCCTCCGTCATAGCCGCAGCCACTGCCACCGTTACCTATCTCGGCAACTCCACCACTACCCTTGTCGTCGAGTTCCGCCAGGGCGCAAAGCACTCATTGAACAACAGATCTTCCGATCTAGGGTATTCTCCAACCACCACTGTCGCCTGTTCACAACCACCACGTCACTGCCGCCTTCTTCCATTTGGTGATGACGAACAACAGATCTTGGATCTAGGGTTTTCTCCAAGGTGTACCTTCGAGCAGATCATATAAATTAATGCTAACTAATTAAAGCAGACGAAAAAGTTTAATCCAAAAAAAACCAAGTTGATCGATATATCAACTGGAAAAAAAGATGAGAAAATTTTGGGGGCTTTTAATTTGTTTTGGGATATTAATTATTTGGGTCAACAGCAGATTCCATCAGATGATGATGATTATTATGATTTCATTCATCCATATTCCTGTTAATTTCTTCTATTTTCAGCTGATCTTTAACCATGGAGCCGTCGTAGGATGCAAACCTCCCCAACAATCTAACTTGTTGATGATGATTAAGGCTTGAAGCTAAAAGAGAAGCCATTGTTGTTGGGGCACTTGAAGAAGAAGAGATCGAACCACCACCACCACCGTACATAAATGCAGGTGAGTTATTGTTGATGTAGCTTGAAAGGATGTAATTTTTCGGTTTTTTGTTATGTAATTTTTTATTATCATCTCAGATTTAATCCCAGATTTGGTTGCAATTTTTTGTTTATCATGTCAAATTAAATTACGATGGTGGTGGTGGTAGTTCTGATGGTGGCGGTGGTCTGTGTGTGAGGGGGCGGTTGTGAGAGATGAGAGTTGAAGTATATGTTTGGAAACGTGGATTAGGAGTAAAATGACCAAAATACCCTCATGGGTCTTGAGTCTTAACAGAAAAACAAACGGTCCTTTGCTTAAAGGACCAAATGTGTTACAAAATGTCAACCACATGGACGATTTGTGTAATTTTTTATTATAAAGGTCAAAATATGTGATTTTTAGTAAACCACATGGACTATTTTTGTAATTTACTCTTTATTTTATAAATTATGCTTAGCTTGAGTGGTAAGCACATTCAGCCTTCATCCATAAGGTCCAATGTTATAGGGTGTGTTTGGGAGGAGCTTATGAGAGCTTTTTTTTAGGGGCTGTAGCTTTTGATCGAAAAAAAAAAGCTCCTAGATGTCATTTTATTAATTATTATTTCATTATTGTATGCCCTTTTATGTCATTTTATAATTTTTAGCTTTCTCCCCGGCTACTTTTACCAAACACTTTTATAAACAACTCACAGCTCCAACCAACAGCTCTAGCTCCAACCAACAGCTCCAGCTTCAGCTCCAGCTCCAGCTAATTGTGCCAAACATACTCATAATCTTTGTAGAGGCACCTTACTTCTTACCTTCTTTTTTCTCCTCCTTCCTAAGCCCTATCTACTATTTTCTTTTGTAGTTTAGTTATTAATCATATTAAAAATTTTATTCTTTTCTTTTTTTTCTTATAAGATAATAACTCGAATAAGTTTTTTTATCCTTTTAAACTATTTATAATATCTATGAAAATGTATAGCTTCATAAGATTTCTTTTGTACATTATAGAGTAAATTTATTTAAAAAATGTTAGATGATTAAATACAAAACTATTTAAAAACTATAAGAACCGAGTTTGTGATGTTATAAAAGCGCAAAATGGTTATTGATGCATGAAAATCAGGCTTTAAATTTAGGTCCACCACCTAAGTTTCATAACACGCTACCAACAAGTATAACTAGATCGTGTAGTAGTATAACTTAGGTAAGTAGGGTATCGTCTCCACATGAAATACTAGGAATATTTTATTAAACTAGATTCTACTAATTAACTTAAATGAATTAATTAAAAATGAGGTTGCTTATATAAACTAATTAAACTAAGAATATAAAAGGCGACTAATTAACTAAATTAACGACGATAGATATAAAGGAAATTGACTTTGAACAGTATTGAAGATTTGTTTCACCTAGAGTCGAATCCACATAGTTTCGATTAATTATGAAAGTTATGATTCTAACGAGTAACCTAACACATCTCCCGAATCGCCAAGTTAAATAATTAATTAAACTAAGGTAGAGAAATCCCTTTATAAACCTGTCAAACCACATAGACCAAATCAATTATTAACTGTTTTTTAATTTAAAGGACTTAATTAATTATTTCTAATAAATCACATAGACCAAATCAGTAATTCACTCAATTTAATATCATTATTACTTTTAATAAACTCAGTAATTCACTCAATTAATTATTTCTAATAGCATTTTGGCAGTATGTATTGTTTCTGTACGGATTTTGCATTTTGGGTAGAATGTGTATTTTTACATTTTTTTTATCAGCAAGATCTTTCATTTAATAAAGGAACCAAACTCACAAAAGTACACACTTGTCAAGAAAACACACATAACATGAACATGATATGTAGAATAGGGATAAATGGTTGACACATAGAAATAACCAATCTGCTAAACTCATTTACCAAATCTGCATGTTCCTTTGCCTCAGGCTTTGTCCATCACTCACCTTGCTGATCATTTACCATCTCCCTACTCAAAACAGACCCATATCTTCATACAATCTATGGTAGTCCTTCCTAGCTCTCATGCATCATGCCACTTTGCTAGCCAACTATGCTGAAGAATGAAGACCCACACCACACACACAATGACACAAAGGACTCCAAATACATGCGACATGGGCCAATGAATATTTTGCGTTTTTC
This sequence comes from Pulicaria dysenterica, assembly GCA_947179395.2. Lineage (NCBI taxonomy): Eukaryota > Viridiplantae > Streptophyta > Magnoliopsida > Asterales > Asteraceae > Pulicaria > Pulicaria dysenterica. The sequence goes on along the minus strand of OX359291.1, from coordinate 9,194,473 downwards.
GTTTTTCGTTTTTCGTTTTTCGTTTTTCGTTTTTTGCATTTTTTTTGTTTTTTCGTTTTTTCGTTTTTCGTTATAGATGACCTGCATGTTTATATTTTGCGTTTTTCGTTTTTTGTATTATGCATTTATGTTCTACGGATTTTGCTTTTTTGGGTTTGAATGTGTAATGTTGCATTTTGGACTGCATTTTTCATTAAGTCAGTTTTGTGTTTGCATTTTGCATTTCATAAGTTTGCATTTTGGAAACATACGGATGACCTGCATGATGATATTTTGCATTTTAACGATTTTTTGCATTTTGCATTTATAATGAACACAGCTCAAAATGCAAAAATTTGCATTTCAAAAAGAAAGTTTCAGAAACATATCAAGCTCGGTCTTGTTTGAAAGAGGACGAAAAACTGAATCTAATGATATAATTTTTTTGTTAAAATTGTTAAAAACGAACGAGTTATGATCATTTAAAGTAAGTGAGGTTTTTTTTAAAAAAAATCTTGGGGATTGCTGGAGGGGGGCTGAAGGCGACGTTGATTTGTTATTTTTTTTCCTTTTTTACCCCTCAACAATGTGACACGTGTCATCACCAGAAGAGGTTCTTTAGGTTCTATGTTTAAGGGAGGTTCTTTATATAACCTTACCCTATATATATATATATATATAGGATAGGGATATACTAAGAGGGATATCAAAGTAAGAGGCGTAAGAGGGATCAACAGCCGTTGGATCAGGGTCCTCAGTCAACTAAAAATGGTCAAAATTCAATACAGCTGGCAATTAAAAAAACGGGACTGAGGGGTATTTTTGGTATCACGCTCAATTAAAAAATGATGAACATCCTTAATTTACGGTATGAATTTGAGAATTCATAACCAACAATAGATCATCCATTAACTGAAACTGATGATTCATAAACAGAATACATTCTTTAAATTTAGTAAACGATAACAGATCATCATCAAATTTGATCTATAGATATCATCAAAAATTGCAAATCATCATTTAACAAAAATCATCATATTTGCTATGCAAAACTCAACAAATTTACAAATCATCATATTTGCAATACATAAACTCATCAAAATTTGATACACAAGTCATCAAATAATGGATTTGATGAACACAAACAAAATTAAAATGAAAAAGAAAACTGATACACATACATTTGGATGAAAAAAAAAGCAAAAACAGTGAATTGATGAATATAGAAATGCTGAATCAATCCCACATTCATCAAAATTTGAACAAAAAAGATAGCCTGCGATCCAACTCCGACCACCGCCGTCGCTGCAGCCCCTTGCGGCGACTGTGCACACCCAACACTGACAAAAATCAGTCCCAAAACCATAAAAAAATCGATGAAAAAGCAGATCCTACCAGATGCGATGCAGCAGGCGGTGACAATCTTCATCTTCATCTATCCTAGTAGATCGAGAACTGTATCTGTTCTAGAAGAATAATCTTCATCTGCATCTGTTCTAGAAGAACGACATGCGTCATCAAGAGCACATCTTAGTTCCATATCTAGAAAATCATCGAAAAATATGATGAAAATGGGTGAGGCGGCGACGAGGATGGATGATGAGGCGGTGGTCGGCCATCGGTGATGATTAATCTGGACGCGGTGGTTAGTCGTTGTCGAGGATTGATGAGGAGGCGGTGGTTGGCCATAGGTGAAGATAGATGAGGATGCGGTAGTCGACGGTCGATGAGGATGGATGAGCAGGCGGTGGTCAGCCAACGTTGGTGATGGAGGAAGAGGTGGTGGTGAAGAGGCCAATGGTGAGAAGGACGATGGTATGCTATTAGGGTTAAAATGAGGCGGCTGATTGTCTGCTATTAGGATTAAAAAGGCAACATAATTTTAAGGGGGTGAGAGAAAAGAAATACATAAGGTCAAAATTACCCCTAAAGCTCTCAAGCCACGGGTCAACCCCAAATTCCCTCTTACCCCTCTTACCACAATTTCCCTCTTAATTGATCCAACTCCTATATATATATATATATATATATATGTGTGTGTGTGTGTGTGTGTGTGGTGTGCGAAAAAGTATTCGAGACTTGTTTTTATATGAAAACTACAAGTAATACTTGTAATATCATTGTGGACTAAAAACTTTGCTTTTAATTTTGTCATATCTTATTACTCCTAAGAATTACATTATAGTAATATACAATTTCAAGGAAAAGAAAATGAGGACGATAATAAATAATTAAAAGCTCATTTTTTAAACAAACGTAATGTAGACCAGCCGGGTAAGGCCTTGACTTATAGGGTATAGGTTTTGATTTCGATTCCTACCTCTTTCTTACATTTTTCTGTTTGTTTTTTATGACTACATATTCCAAAAAAAAATGTATAATACATAGTAATACTTTAAATAACAGTTATAATATATATCCTGTTTGTTTTGTTATTTTTGTATTTTTTTTCTTCATATTTTTCTAATTATATATACCCATATAAGTAGAAGGATTTTTTTTGTCCTTTTCTATATTAAAAAGTAAACAGTTATATATGTAAACTTTTAAAAAAAGACACAAAAAGGAGTGGTAAAGGACATTGCCAGAATCATGGCTCAGCCAATTTTGTGTGTTTTTTTTAAATTTTCTATGGCTTTTTAATGGGTCATTACGTATTATTATAGTTGTATATTATCAACTAAATTATTTCTTTATTATTATTTGTATAATACTATTGCTTAATATTTTATCATCTTTTTTATACTTCAGCTCACATCATTTTATTTATTTTTTTATAATAAGATAAAAAGTTGTTTTGTAATTAACTTTATAACTAGTTTTATAGCTCTTTTTTGTTTTGTTAATTTGTAGTTTTTAAAATATTTTCCTTATCATTATGAATATTATATTATTGACCATAGATGTGGCAATCAATCTAATTATTTACTTAGTAACAATAATTTATTATAAACCCCGTTGTAATTCTTGGATAAAAAAATCTTACCTTTGTATAAAAAATACATAGCAACAAACATAGCAAAAGTTACATAGTTAAGCTAATACATGTTTTACATAAAATTTTCCAATGAAATAATTAAATTTGTATAACAATAATATAATATGACACATTTTTATCTCGAACATGCTCTTCTCCATCATCTAGATCTACTTCCTATCTTTGTCAACTTCCATTTTCAACTATCTAATTATCCAAATAAGTTTTTGAATACTTTTCATATAGGTTTCTAGATAAAATAAAGGCTTTAGATGTTTGATATACTAGGGCCGGTGTGGATTTTATTTTTATGCTAAATTTGTGTAGTTCTTTTATTATATACGAGTACTTGCCATTAGACAGAATCTAAGTCACTTTTGTTTGTAGTGAAATACGCTCTTATTGTTTAAATATTTTGCATAGTTTCATACTACACTGAAGCTAAATTTATTTTAAAATAATTAAAGTGATTCAATTGTTTTAAGTTTCATATCTAAATTCAATTTATCATTTATGCATAAGTGGTTTAATATTATTTATATAAAGTTTTTTTGGAAAAAATAGTAAATGAATAATCTAATCAAGCTCGATTAAAAAATAATTAGTTCCCGACGCGAAGCGCGGGTAGGCTGATCACTAGTTTATACACATATTTTAGGCATACACATTATTTTTCATTTAAAGAGTAAGTCGGTGATATTTACGCAAAACTGAAAGTATGTTAGCTTTTAAACTAAACTAAATTTATGACTGATTACATTGATTAAAGCTAATAAATTATTTATAGACATGAAAAATGAACGTACGTTTGGTAGATATAAGAAAGATAGGAGTACATATATGTAGTACAAAGTACAAGACATATAGTAGTACATCATTCCAGCAATAAGTAGATTCTTTGTGCATCCCAATTCCTTCAATCAGAAAATCGAAGCGAATCAAGTTTGAGGTGTTTGTTGAACGACGAAGACAATGACTGTCCGCCGTATGTATATATGTATATATGTATGTATTGCTATCATCATCCTCATCCTCGATCTTCATATATAGTACGGTTAGCTTTCAATTTTTATCGATTCTTTTGCATCTCATACGTCCAGATGAATATTTAATTTTTTATATATATTATTGTAAATTTATTAGGTTCCAATTTATATTAATTGCTAGCGTGTGAACTTTTTTACGTCTAACACGTGAATACATATAAGTTATGCAGAGTGTATGAGACTTTTAACCAACCATAGGTGAACCTAACTCTTACACATTACAAAATTACAAAATATCTATAGGTTTTGTAAGATTATTCATTTCCAGAAAAATCTCTTACTTTTACAATTGTTTTTGAAGAAAAATAAAACCTCAAAAATCTAATCACCAACACATTTTTTAGAAAAATAAAAAAACTCTCTACTTTTCATATTTTACTTTTTTTAATTTCCTCATTATTCAAACTCATTTGTTCCAAACAATTTTTTGAAAAAAAAAATCATCAAACAATCGTTTTTCTTTGTGAAATGAAAATTTATTCCATCAGTTAATTTAATATGTTTTTGATTTTGAAAATAAATAACGCTTTTCTTTCTTACAGAAAAATAGAATTTGTTAACCTATGCTGTTAAGAAATATTTGATGTTTATCATTTTTATCATTGAACGAGTTTATCTATTTTTCATTAATTATTATATTATTACATTGTTTACGAAAACCTTAAAAATAACTCATATAATTAAAATAAAATAAAGTAATTATCTGTTTCTTTTTACAGGTATCATGTGCAAGTATTAAGTAATTGTTTATTTTCATTATAAATAGTTAGAATTTTAATTTACTCAGTTGATCTATAGTTATTTTTATGATTAAATCTTATAAGTTTTTATAAATTAATTGATATTTATAATGCAGTAAAATGTAAATTTTGTATTCGTTCATCTGCATTAATCTCGCATAATTTCAGTTTAACCAGTTATAATCACAATCTGTTTTGACTTGTTACATAACGTTTCTATATTGCCACATCTATTAGTCGAGTCTCTTATGAATATTTTCATGAATTCATGATTGAACATCAACATGTTGGGTTCAAAAGTAAATATTGTAAATTAACAATAATAGAAACGTGGGATTGAAATGGATGATTCGGCAGCATTGATTGTTTTCGTCGTTCACAAACACGTCAAACTTCACAGACTTCATGAATGCGATCGATCGAACATGTAGTTGAGGATAAAGGAGTAACGCAAGACAACAAATATGAAGTAAGTGTCCAAATCTTATTGTATATTTGCCCATAATCATAGTATTTTTTTTTCTTTTAAAAAAAGGATAATGCGTTACATGCTTGGTAGAGATTTTGAAGAGGTGGAATCTAGTATGGACCAATCCAATCTCAATCTATACCATGTTTTGAACGTGAAATAGTCATACTATTGTAAAAAAAAAAGAGAGAGAGAGATTTTTATAAAGAAAAGAAATAAACCTTCTACAAAATCGAAAGAAACCATTAAACCCCATATGATACTACGTTGGAAGTCTTAAAATGATTAATAACTTAGTAACAAATTAGTAAAATACAATAGATAGTAACACTATTGTAAAAAATATAAAATGTATGAATATATGGTGGGTTGTTTTCTTAAGTGTTGCTTTTGGCCGGTTAAAACCGAAACTGAATCGAACCCATCGGTTTTTTCATATATTAAATCAAACCATTGGTTTCAAAATGATTTTGATGATTTTAATTTTTCAGATTCTATACTCAACTCTAATCACATCATAACAAAATGATTTGAAACTTGGAAGGCATTGATGGTGAGAATTGTGGTGTGTATTTAGCTGATGAAAAGTGTTAGCTAAAAGCAATACAAATTAAAAGTATCTTATTTCATTGTATTTTTTTCTACACTTTCTTAAAAAGTGTGTAAAATTTTGTCAAGTTACTCTTAGTTATTAACACGTATAATATGATTATATTTAGTAAGCGCAAAGAAATATATAATATCATAATAATGCTCATATTTATAATTATAATCGTAATTTTAAATATTATGTGTGTACAAATTAAGGATTGTATTCACCTAAAAGTGTAAAGTGTAATTCTCTAAGCAAAAGTTGTTCATGTGTCCCTTGAGATGAGAAACGCTAAGATATATGGTGTGAAGAATTTGATCTCTACACTTTTAAGTGTATACAATTGTAATTTGTACAAATTTATAGTGTGAACCTATTGTAACCAGGGTTCTAAATAATGTAATTCGTGGCGTGGCGGCGTGGTCAAGCCTCAAGCTTTAGGAGTCATAGCGAAGCCGTGACGTTTTTTAAGGTGTGACTTACGGCGGCGATTTTTTTATATTTATATAATTATATATCTCCAATCTATCATTATTAATATATTAATTACACGAAGATACATAAATGATGAGTAAAATAACATATACAAATTATAAAATACAAATTTACCGAAGTTCTAAACACGCGATCGCAAAATGTATACAAAAAAGTTCATTTTTTTTTTAAAAATGATTTTTTCGGCGTCACGTTATAAAAAACTCGTCATTTGGCGCGCAAAGGTGCGCCTTGGCAAGCCTTGGCGCGCGCCACGCCTAGCACTCACGCCTAGGGCCATTTCTTAACGACGGAGCCACGCCTCATGCCTTGCCGACGCCATGGTGTCGCCTTGGCGCGCCTTTTAGAACATTGATTGTAACTCTCTCGACAACTGAGGCATAATTTGTATCTGCCACAACATGCCCATGTCAAGTTCTTTGGTTAAGAAGGATGTTTGAGTATATTGGTCTAACTCAAGATGAAGGTATCATCATAAATTGAGATAACATGTCAACTATCAAGCTATCGAAAAATTCTGTTATGCACAATTGAAGTAAGCACATAGAGGTGAGGTATTACTTTCTTCGTGATTTAGCTCAAGCGGCAAATATTATGACAAAACCATTGAAAGTGGAGCAATTTGAAAAACTGCGAAAGATGTTGGGAATGGTGGAAGCAACTGAAGTAAAATAAAGATTGTGAATCTTTAGTTTAGGAGAAGGAATGTTGGGATTTGTTAGTCATGGTCATGTGAATAAGTTCCTGATTTGCAAAAATAATTTTTTTTTCATATGATTTATTCCTCTTTCCTATAGAATAGGAGTTTGTTATGTTTATTTGTTCAATTTGTTATTTCTCGTTTGTGTATTTAAGTAACTTTTTGGTTACATGAATAAGAAAGAGAGAGAGCATTGAGCACCATTAATGTGAGTTCATTATATATTTTGTGTGTGATACCTGACAGTTTTACCAGTGATTATTAGAAAGGGATAGGAAGAGAGCACCGGCCGGTGGTTATGGTGTTCGAAGACAGACAGAGTCATCGACGCCGCCAGTGGTCGTCGGGCAGAATTGTGGTCAGAGGAGTGTTACCGGTAGTGATTTGAAGGGCCAAAAGGGGTAGAATGAGAGCATCAGCTGATGGCTTATTGGGTTCGAAAAGAGAGTTTGTGAAAGTAAGTGAAAGGGACGTGTGTGGCCAAGTAGGGTTTTCACTTTCCAGTTTAGTATACAGATAAAATAAAATAAAATTCCATGTTACCCTTATATTCAATTAAAATTAAAAAAGACTGAATTATTAGTACACGTTGATTCTTACAGTACCCGTAATAAAAACGGTTCTTAAATAAAATTCTCTTTAACGAAAGGTTCATTTGATAAACTTTCTTAGTTGAGAGGGAAGATAATGGATAAAAGACCAAAATACTCTTATGGCATAAGAGGGGTTTTAACATTATAACTCAACTACCGTTAGTGTAAATGTTCATATCTGTAACGATGTGTAAACATAGTGCCCTTCTAATGTAATTTTTGAAAACTAAAAAACGAAAAATAAAATTTTAAGCAAGCAGAATCTACTCTTAACTTAATAAGTATTAGACTATTAGTTAAATATACATTTTCTTTATTTCAAGCTTGGCCCCTCTTAAGTTCATAAGTTGCATACTCCAATGTCCAATGGGCCCTTACAAGTTACTTAAAATTAACATAACAAGAATAATTTATTCTGTTCCACTTTCTATGAAGTCCAACTAAAATGGATAAACGATTGGGCTAACCCATACAACCCAAAACTGCAACATATTAAACTGCAACATATTCTGACTCTTTTTTCTGGGATGGATCATTGAAAAGTCAAACTGGGTCAAAGCCCTTTTTGGTCATTGAATCTAAACCGATCAAGAAAAAGGTTCACGCTAAGCCCAGCCCAGCCCATGATAAAAACCAAAATTTTGGTTGGTCTTGATTGGCATACCAAACCAAACGAGACCTCATCCTTAATTAAAACAAAGCTAAAACAAAACTACTTTAGTATTAAACCGTTTAAAATAAATAAAGGAGAAATGATCTGTCACGTTAACATCACCTAACAATTCATAAACCATTTAAATGATTTATACATAAATGACTAAATTACCACTAATTAAAGTGGTTCGTGAGTATAAATATCATATAAGTTAGGTAATATTAACATTACGAATCATTTTTCCAATAAAAATAATAATAAGTTAAAACATATCTTATCGTCGCAGCATTCAAAATTCAATGCCCCATGAACATGTTTGTTGCTTGTATAGCTCGCAAACATGGTGTTCCATGATTTCCTTAAAAACAAGCATCAATCTGCTTTACTCTCTAAGGTTTCTGCAAACGAAAGTCAAGGAACAAGCCGGTGCCACACATCAAGGTCACAACACATGCATTTATATATATGCGTATATGTATATCTATCTATACACATATAAAAACAAATGTGTAGAAATATTCATATATTCAAGAAGATCAGTTCAAACTCAAAGGCTCAAAGCATTTGATCATAACATCTGCACATAAGCTTAATCATCCATCGATCATAAATCAACCGTAGCATAAATCTACTATGGCGGTAAGTAAGCTTTCTTTCTCGCCTTCAAAGAGTCATGTCGATCGAATTTATAGTAACAAAACAATTTTTTGATTATATGTAAAGATCATAGAAATGCGAGTACATGTAGATTGCCCCGGATGCGAGAACAAGATCCGAAAAGCTCTTCAAAGACTCAAAGGTACATACATACATCTTTAATATATATTAAAAGAAAAGGGTTTCTCTCTCTTCCAAAAAAATCTCCACCAATCACAACCCTTGATTTTTAAAAAAAATTAAAAAAATCGAGATTATGATGTCAAAAATGCCAAAAATCCTTAAGTGGGGCATTGTGAAAATTCTAAGGGGGTTTTATAAAATATGTTAAGGGTTTTTATGAAAATGTGAGGGTGTTTTATAAAAATTGTATATTAATATAATTAATTATAGGTTCGTTATAAAATATGTTTAATAAATTATTATATAATTTGTTTAGAGAAATAATAATTATATATTTGCGACCGTCTCATTTTTATCTACGTTCTGTTATAAATTTTATTGTAATATGACACTTTTTTTAAAGTAGTATATTTTTAATTGTTTGTTATCCATTAATAGTAGTGGGTAAGTTATTCATAAAACAATTTATATTTTTTTTATATTTATTCTATCTACGTATAATAGTCGATATAATAACTGATTCCTCGGTCTTTCGATAAAAAATAATAATTTTTTTTAAGTTTTGTTTTATTTATGATAAATTTATATAGAAATAGTTAACATTTAAAACAAACAAAGGTGCATCAATCAATATAAAAAATTAAAGAATCATATATATAATCAACTATTAAAAATAAAACTATTAAAAAAAAGGGTTACTTACATCATCAACTCTTTCCCTAAAAAATCTCTACCAATCATAGCCCTTGATTAAAAAAAATTAAAGAAAATCAAAAATGTATTAGTTATTACGTCACATTCCATCAAATCTCTTAAAGAAAATTTTATATAACAAACTTCATGTGTTTGTTAATCTTGGATAGGATAACAATATATATTTGAATTAATCGTGGATAACATAATAATATATATATATATTTAAATTTGAATTGAATACATATTTCTAATTGACGTGTATTTAATTGGTTTAAAATTACTCCACTTTGTTAGGTAAGGAAGTTACTTTTAGAATTAGATTTAAAAAATTTTAAAATGTGATTTAAATGGAATAATAATTGATAGATTAAGTTTGAAAATATAAACAAAAAGGAAAAGGAAGTAGACGATGAGATATACTTGGATAATATAACAACCATTTGAATATGAATTTAATTGAAAATTCAACTATTTGAACTATAACAAAATTCATCCCTTTTAATTGTTCCTATTATTAAGTAAATTTGTTAAGTTTAAAGGATAAAGAAATTATTTAAAAATTATATGTTGTAATGGTGGGAAAATATTTTTTAAATTTTTACAAAAAATAGATGATGATATAAATAGGTGATCTTTAATAATATGCCCTAAGTTTTAAAATAAAATTTTCAATGCTCAATTATGTTACTAAACAGGAAAAAAAGAAAAATTAGTAGATCCTTTCGTAAGCTCCATTTTAATTCCACTATTCTAACACATCTCATTTGTCTGATTCATGAAAATTCTGTGATTGAATTACCTAAAAGCTAGATTAAGAAACGAAAATTATATATGAGTTTGAAGATTCATAATTTGTTCTTTTTTATCTCTAATTTCCTACTCTGCCTTAGTAAAATTCGTTGATTTTGTGTGCAATTCATTTAGTAAACGCGAGGTAGTGAGTTCATAAATCAACTGTAAAAGATATCTTCGATATCTTATGATATCAAAAAAGGAAAAAACAACATTCAGTAGATTAAAAAAATCGTGAATTAGGGCAACAATTATAAAAGTATGAAAAATACCCAAGTTAGATATGCCATTAGCCCATTTCAAATTAAATAGCTTAGTTTGTGTGTGCGTTAAATTACTAATAAAACCATGAATGTTGTTTATAAAGAGTATCTACAGAAAGTATTATGATAATCTTATATATATCAAACTTCTGTAATGTTTTTCATTTCTTACGAGATTTTATATTCATATATATGTTTTCTAATTTTTTAACGTGTTAATATTTTTAAAACTATATAAATTTAAAATTGTCTTATATCATTCCCGTGTTGATACACGGGTCGCTTATAAACAACATCAACAATAATATTATAGTTATGGTTTTACAATATCGGGATAAAGCTCCATCACGAGAAACACATTAATATTATACTAAAACTTTTAGACGTGTAATGTAACTTTATATTTCTTAAAAAGAGTATTTATAAGAAGTACTAAAAAGACACGTTTTCACTCATGGACAGTTATATGTGACAGTTTCTTGAGTGAAGAGTAAAGAGAGGTTAAAAGTTTTAATTTGCGATAATTAAGAAAACCCTACTAATAAAACTATGAATGTTGTTTATACAGAGGTTTTAAAGAAAATCTAATGATAATCTTATGTATGAATTTCAAAATTCTGTAATGATTATTCATTTCTTACGAGATTTTATAATACTCTTTAAAACTATATATATTTTAAATTGACTTATATCAGCCCGTGTTAATACACGGGTCGTTTAGCTAGTATATATTTATAACGGGTTTATTGAATCAAAATATAATCTTTACGAGAAAAAAATTTGTTCTTTCTATTGTTTGGAAGATACAAGGGCGGATATGTAGTGACCGGTGGTGGCACGGGCTATCAGTCAATTTTGCACACGAAGTGCAAAATTTCACGTTTTCGAGCCGGTGCCACCAGTTAAATTCGGGGGTGCAACCAGTGATTTTTTAGCGCCACCAAAATCTAATAAAAAATGAAATGTTTTAATAAAAAAATGATAAGATTTAGTTCAATCTTCGATTTATACCTTTAAATACTTTAATATTACCTTAAAAATAACAATTTAATTAACAGAGCTTCATATAAATTGTGTTTTGTTATAAAATTTGGTCTAAAATACCGGAACAACAAGCGAAACCTCATTAGTCCGACCCGATTAACTGGAAGCCCGAAAAAAAACTGATCAACACCCTCAATATCTAAATTAATTTTATTTTTGTCATTATATAGTGTGATATCATCACTTAACATGTTATACAAGGTTACTTGCTTATAATGAAAAAAAATCAAATTACATACACTTAAATCCTATATATAGATCTCAGTTTAGTTTCATTCAATCTTTGTATTTAGGGGTGGAGAACATAGATATAGACATGGGTTTACAGAAGGTGACAGTCACTGGATACGCCGATGAGAAGAAGGTATTGAAAACGGTGAGAAAGACAGGCCGCCGAGCCGAGATATGGAACATACCCTACAATCCCGACATTCGTACCCATAACTACAACGTTAATCAACTCACTCAACAACAACAAAATGGCGGTTCTGGGCCCGCCCCGGCAGGGACGTTTTACACCCGACAGCCATCTTCTGCATCATCGTATAACTACTACAAGCATGGTTATGATGATCAGTATGTTTATAACCCGGTTCAGTCATCCGGTTTAATCGGACACCAAACCGGGGCAGCCTTCAGCGATGAGAATACTCATGCTGCATGTAACATCATGTAGAACATAAGTAAATTCCAAAGTGTTGCAACTAATTGTTTTTGTAATATGTGATAACTATTTCCTTGCTATTATAAAAAGGTGACAGTTTTTTTAATTAAGGAGCTTTAAAATTTTAGAGCTTCATTTGTCTGCACACACTTGATTTAAACTTGTGGTTGCTCAAATTTTGGCTTACAGGTGATAATAGGAGGATTTTAGTTTTCATAATCTCTAGTTCTCTAACCTCGTTCGATTATTTAAATCTTAAGGGGATTATTAAAAACATAATCCCCGTATATCCCCAAAATAAAAGTCTTTTCAAGTAGCTTGTGACTAACTAATTTCGCCAAACATACCCTGGATATTTATAAAAACAAAACAAAAAAAATAGTATCAATAACAATTTCTCTAGTATACTATCAAAATAGAGAGAAATAACAACAGAGATTCTCAATCTCCACCTAAGCAAGATTTCAAAGTTACCCAAAAGTACACAGATAAACAACAGAATGTACAAATTGTAATGATGAAACAAGATGTTTTAAACTTCACTTTTCAAACCCAAACTTGAATTCTCCCCCATTAAACAACAATCATCATACAAGACTTCAGTATCTCAAGAGGGATGGATTCTGTATGCTTCATGATTCAAATCTCAACCCACAAATCTACACTTCTCTGTTGTGTTTTACATACTGTATACTAACATCACAAATTACACCTTCAAACACACTAAATCCATGCAACCTCCGGTGTATTCGTCCTTGCTCGGGCCTCTGCTAGCGAAACCGCCATGGCTAGCATCATCTGCTCTTCAAAGCTCTCTGGAACTAAACTCCCACCACCACCATAACCATTCTCCCCCTCATCATCTTCTTGCCCAACCCCACCATCATCAACCACCCTCATATTACTAATATTATTATTATTATCATACCCAAATGCGGTTTCGCCCAATTCTTCATGATTTATTTGCAGATGGCTATCAAGTGATAACCCTGTATGGCTATGGTCTGGGTGTACATTATATGTTGATAGATTCCCGTTATAGCTGTTGTAATTAGTTGATGATTCTCCTACCATTTGCTGGCGTTCAGCCAGGGCGGCTATGGCGCATGCTAGACCACCAGAAGGTGATGAGGATGAAGCTGAGGATTCGGCTTGTGGGGCCATGGATGCTAAAACGCGTACTTCAGTTGCATATTTAGCTAACTGGGCGGCATCACCATAATTAGGGTTATGGTGTGGGTGTTGGTGTTGGCGTTTGTTATCCTCCTATATAATCAACAACAAAAAGAAAAGCCCATTTTATCACCTTTAAGATTAAATACAAGAATTTAAAAATCAAAATATTATCTTGTGAAGAACCAAGAACTTGTAAACCATATATAAACTCTTGTATCTACCTGGAATGACAACCAGATGGCTTCCATAAGCATTATGTTCTCAGGATCAAGGTCAAACTCATCGTCTCTGCATTCACATGACACAGCCCATGTAATATTATCAGATGTGCTCATATAACCTCTACTTGTTAAGCTTTGAGATTATAAAATATGCTTAATATGCGAAATTACAGGAAGCCTTCTAGATGCTAACTTTTTAATGCAAGAGATCCTGGTCAATTGGTCATGACAAAAAATACCATGTTTGGGAGTGGATATGACAAGATAAGCAAGTTGGGTAACAGGTTTGGATTGAAACTGGTCATTTTGCAATTTGTAGTATGGAGAAAACGGGTCGAGTCAAGTTTGGTTGATCTAAAAACACCCTATTAACTCTATTTAAAAAAAAAGATTAAATATTACTAATGAGATCAAAAAATGATTAAAAAAACCACGAATAACGTAAATCTTTGTATATGGAGATTTAATGGGTTGTCTGCACCAAAAGTACACTTTGGATGATTGCAACCCATAATTTGATCCATTCCCATTTCAGCTACAAAAAATACTGTCAGAGCCACTTGACATGTTTAGGATAAAACATAACCCAAAGTCCCAAATTGAAGCATTTTTTATGTGTAAATGGGTCGAAATTGCAATCTTTAAAATGAGAGACAAAACTATGTACATCATTCAATATCCTTCATAGGCCATGATAATATGGGGGTTTCTTTACATTTCTTGCTTGATCATGGTTGGATCTCTAGAAGTTGCTAAAAAAAATTATGATGAAAATTTGCGCTTTCTGTATATTTTCAAACAAAAAGGTTTAAATTGGTAGTTTTAACATCATAACATCAGCCAATTTAACAGTTAAACTCATTAAGGACTTATTTTGGTTAACATAAGGCCTACAATTTCCTAGAACAAAACTGTCCTTAGCAATATTAGGAAACTCAAATCTTTTAGGAGGTTGAGAGTTGAAGAGATGGCCATCAGTGATGCAAGAAGATGAATCTGGCTCAAATCGAAACAAAACTACCTCCAATGGCTATGTTAGAGGTGGCAATTTCAATCCATGAACTTACGAATGGGTCAATCTAAGTTGTGCTTTATCTTACACAGGCAAAATCAATAATATTAGCTAAACATCGAACATGCTTAATGGGTGTTGAAACAACAACGATACCCAATTCCGCATCGGCAAGATATGGGGAGGTAAGATGTGGACAATCATACCTCTAGTGGTAAGTAGAGAAATTGATTCCTAAAAGACCTCCGACAACGAAAAAAATATATATTATAACAATAACAAAGAAAATGAAATAAGAATAGAATAAAAATAAAAGAAAAAGAAAAAAACATATTAAAATGGTTAAAAGATAAATAAATAAATAAGGGTGATTACTAAAAAAAACTTTCAATGTTGAGCCCGGTATAGTTTTGATTATTATGTTTAATTGATCATCTATTTAGTTAGATAATTATTAGTTTATAAAATCATTTCTGATTTTGACCTAATCTCCTGATTGCAAGTTGCAACTCTCTTACCTTCCTACCCCTGAATCCTAATCTTCCTTCTCCAAGAAGATCTAACTCATGTCCTCTGTGAGAGAGCTCCCGCAAATCAATTATTCAGTCTTATTTCTACTAATTCGAAGTCCTAAGTTCTCTAACGCTACCCTCCACTGGTCTATTCGTTTACTCAGCACCTCTTTCGAATCTGAAACCAAGATAATGTCATCAGCAAAAAGCATACACCATGTGACGCCTCCCTGGACCCCCCTCAATAACTCGTCAAGAATCACCACGAAAATAAACGGGCCAAGACCTTTGATGGAGGCCCTTAAGTATGTCTTTTAAGACCCTAAAATACCTCCCTGGGATTAATCTATTGTTCAAAGTCCTGCAGATTAACTCCCTACGGACACTATCGTACGCTTTCTCTAGATCTAAGAACACTATGTGCAGTTCCTATTGTCTTTTCCTATACTTCTGCATGAGGCTTCTAATCAGGTGAACTGCTTCTAACGAAGAACGCTCCGACATAAATCCAAATTGAATTTCCGACACTCTTGTTTCCCGTCACAGCTTGTATTCTATCTCTATCCCACAATTTCATAGTATCGCTAACCAGCCTGTTTTCTGCACTCTCTCCCACAGTTTAATGGTGCTGAAAGTCGCTCAATTTCTACTTTTATAACATATACCCCAAGTCATTTTCTTTAGAGCTTTAGATTATTATCATTATAACATTGTTCTGTAATTAATTAATTCAGAAAAAATATAGAAATGGGCAAAAGAAATGTTTGCGGACCGGTCCAGTTCGACCTAAACTAATGGAGCCTTTTTGAACAACCCGCACTTACCACAAATCCTTCTTCTCAACCCACTCATCTTGCCATCTGGCCCATCTATAACTATAAATAACATTGATCCATTCCTGCTAAATGGTCCACTTTTGACTTTCAAAATCACACATATCATTCTCGACTCTAAGACCGATGTGGATTTAGTTCTTTTCAAAGAAAATAATTTACAATACATAAAAAGTGACAGAACTGATATTCAAAGTCTGTAGAGAACAATTGTTACAGTAACCAGGGAATAACATAGATTAGGACCATCAGGTAGCTTCTAAAATGCGATAAGAACCTTATTTTAACATTAAAAGGCATGGAAACAAATGAAAAGAATAGAAAAGCACACACCTGTTCTCCCTAGACCGTGGAGGATGTCCAATTGTCGAGGGGTTTAGATGAGAGACAATTTCCTCACCTTCAGAAGAAGAGGTTGCTGCATACATAAAGCTTAATTTACTATATTTAAAGAAAATAGATATTAAACCACAATAAGCATATGTACTGTAGCAAAACTCCTCTAAAGTCAAGAAAAACAACTTTATGATTTATACTGACATCAAACTCTAAATTTTCACCGAACTAGCAACTGATCCTATTTATACCTGCTGTAGAGAAATATTCAGCCTCGTTTGGATCAATTACCCTGCTTGAAGAGCTCATCTCTTGCCGTTTTAGCACTCTTTCCTCTTCATCTAGAATTTCTTGCTGCCTCATTCTTATTTTTGCCTCTATCACCCTTTGTTCTTCCTGTAATAGACACGAGAATATGCAGAAAGTATAAAATACAAAACCACAACAGCTACAAAATAAAGAATCTTGTATAAAGTTTGAGTGCTCACAATTTGCTCCTGCCCCTTTTCCTCTTTAGTCTTCACGCCTCTATACTCCACAGCATAGTTCAGAGTTTTACAAAAGGGACATCTTAGTATTGTTAAGAATTGATAACATGAAGCACCGAATTTGAAACATCAGCAAGACAATATAAGAAAACAACTAAAATGATACACCAATGAGGATACTGTGTGGGGCGTGTAGAATTAGGCGTCTTCATCTGCAAAAAACACTCTGATTGAACAACAGACATGTTAAGATCGTATTGTTTTCAAATAGATTCACTTGAATGACACAAATATACAATATTTACCTGTACAGATGCCCTTTGTGCAACATCTTGATCTATTTAGACTTGGATAATACTGAAAATAGTTTAAAAAGGAAGAAAGTCAGATATACATAATTGAAACAATTGCACTTCTAAATCAATAAAAATTCTCCTCCATCAATATCTTAGAATACTTATACTTCAAGATACCATCTCAATAGAGTCTTTTCGCTATTACAAGATTGGTAATCAATCACTATCAGGTATTTTGCTATTTCAGTAGAAGAAATCAAAAGTTTGAAAACGAGAAACATAACGAATTTGAACAGAAACACAGACCAAGAAGCAAATTGGGCATTCTTCAAGATCGCAACTGCAGTCATCGTCTCCAGGATAACAAGGAGCGAGCTTAGAATCAAGTATAAGCTTACGAAGTTTCTTGTGATCTACATCCTTGTGTTGATACAACCCTTGTGGCCTTGTATACTTCTCGTCCACCACCTGTCTCCTTCTTCCCAGCTTATTCCCCATTCAAGATCAACCAAAACCCCAAATTACAAACTAAGTCGGTTTCAATTTTGTAACAAAACCCTAATTCCTAAAATTCACCATTTACGATAGAAGAATTCCACAGAAGAATAACAGAAGTCCTTGAAACAAGAAATTCGATGCCCGGAACATCCTGCAAAAGGAAGAGTAAAACGAAAGAAACTTTATCGATTGTATGGAGATGAAGAAACAATTAAAAGTGAAAAAGGGGAGTTAGAAGACGAATCGAAGTGGGAAATGGGTAAGGAAGAAAACCTTGAAGAAGATGGCGAAGAGAAATGGAGTGCAGTGGAGGTTGGTTGGAGAGAAGAAGGCAGAAGGGAGGGTTGGGTTTACTACTTGTTAAGGGGTATGGAGATCGAGAGATTTGTAGAGGAGAAGAGGGGACACGATCAGAAGTTTCTCTGATTATATACGGAGTCGGATGGATGGATGGATGGATGGATGGATGGGGGTTGTGAGAGTGGGCATTGCTTGTCGTATATCATGTTGTTAATAATATTGATTGATAGGATAACAAATCGTACTTTCCTTGATGGTTTATTTCGATAATTGTATTTACTTTAAATACACTAATTTAGTGAAAGATTTACCTCTAACAACACTTAACTAATATATTTTCATACTTATAAACATTTTAAATAAGGATAATGATAATCACAGCCCTTAGGGCTGTGGATAAGAATAAAAAAATATAATTTTAATTTTTAAATATAATAACCGTGCATCATGTATAGAAAGTTTGGATATTAATTAAAAGATGATTAATGTTGTATCCTTACAAATATGAAAGTTTAATAATTAAACTTGAGTTATAATTGTTATTTTTAGAAATTAACATTTCTTTTTTTACTGTTATTCACAGCCCTTAGAGCTGTGGTTATCATTGTCCTTTAAATAATGGGTATATTAATCATCTCGACGTTTACTTATTTAAGTGTTTGTATGTGTAGAAACATTGTACTTCTAGTTGTACAAATTTTCTCATAACAAATTCAGACATCGTAAAGAGTTATTTATATAAAAGAATTATAAAAGTTAATTATATTGTCTTTAGAAAATAAATTTGGTATACAATAATAACTGAGATGATAAGAGATAACATGTAACACCGGTTTCACGAGCTTAAATTTAGAGTAAATTAAAACTTTATTTACACCAAAGGTTTGCAGCGGAATAAACCACTGATTACATATTAAGTATTGCTTGTCAACTTGGCGATCAAAAACCACGAATCAAGCCAAGTACCAAAATTAAGCCAGTGTTACCACTACGCATCGACCATCGTTATACAGTATCAGAGTTAATAAACTACTGGTGTTCCAAAAGATATATACAATAACACTACCCACAGCAACCCGCCTCGCCAGGCCATCTGATCACTAACCTGCGAAAAAGGGAAATATCACGAAACATTAGCTACACTAGCTAGTGAGTACAAGTATCACATAAGCACCAATAAGCATGTTATCACGTCACAATATGGCACACAATACTAAACTATCACATAGCGGTGTGCCGACATGTCAGCAGGATCATATCTCGCGGGGTTGCAAATCCCGCTCAACGAATCCAACTGAGAAATCGGCAACATCAATCCATGCTGGAGGGGAAACGAAGAGCAACCCCCTGAGCACGTTGCGGAGCCACCTGGGCTCAAATTAGGCCTTAGTTACAAACCAAGACCCCACTGTTTGTCAAGGAACGGCGGCCTGCAGAACCTTTACCCCAGAAAATCACTCGTGGGAACCGCTAATCCCTGAATAACACTCAAGGGACCCAGCCGCATCGGCGACTGACCTCAACCACTGCGTCTGTCCGGACAGGAATCATAAACACGTTTGACCCATAGGGTCCACAGTACGCATGCGTATCACTTATCACAATTTATATCACATGGCATCACTTATAACCCTATGTCACTATAGCATAATCACAATATCACATGGCACACAACACAGGCACACAATAGCCCTACTTACTGAGTCTTATGGGAAACCAGTACTCACCTCGATATCACAAGAGGCAGATATGGATCCGGGAATCCCAAGAACACACTGAATCACCCGAATCACCTAACACATAAGTTTCAGGCTTGGTTATCACTTACACGTAACACACACAGGTTAAAACACAGTTACACAAGCTGTCTAGACTGGACCCCTGCTTGCGATCGCAAGCATAAGCCTTGCGGTCGCAAGGCATGCGATCGCAAGGATACCCCATGCGACCGCAAAGGTCCTTTTTCCCCAAACGCATGTTTCCGATCGCAAGGGATACCCCCCTTTGATCGCAAACATGATTCTAGGATTGGTTACGATCGCAAGTTACGTACCTACGATCGCAAACCTTATTTCCTTCGCTCGTAAGCGGTAATCACCACAAAATAGACCCATACGATCGCATGGACATACCATGCGATCGCATAGCACATATACAAGACTTACGATCAAAAACCTAACACATACGATCACATCACAAATTTACGCGGCGCGACCTTTAAAAACTTACGCGGCGCGTAATTTAACAAACACCCTTACGATCGCAAGCTTAACCCTTGCGGTCGCAAGGATGGCAACACCCCTTGTGATCGCAAGCACCTTGCCATGCGACCGCAAGGACCCTATTTACAGTGACCTTCGTCCCTGTTTTCGCACAGCTTCTGAAATTTCGCGTTTTGACACTTTAATCGATCAAATACCGAGTTTTTATCACTTATACATGTTGTTTAATATCCTTAGGCACTTGTAAACACATTTGACACAATTTCAATCCACAAACACACCATAAACACCATCAATTTGGTGTTTCTTGAACACAAACACAAAAATAGGGTTCTTGATAAAAAATCACTTACAATGAAGAAGAAGAACCGTGGATAAGCTACTGATTTGATTCTGAAATCAATTGAACCAGTTTGTTTCTTGATTATTTCTTCAAAATCTCCAACTTGAGAGTGTGTGTGTGTTTGCACGTATTTTGTATGTGTAGAGTGTGTGTTTTGAGTTCAACAGGGGATAAGAAGGAATAGGCCGACTTATGTGGCCTAAATTAAACTACGGGGTATTTTGTTCTCCTTTTTAACTCACAACTTGACACACGCCATCCCGTTTTAACCAACGATGATATTTACGGAATCATTACGCGAAACCGTATAAGACTACTTCACTTTTAGACACGTTTGACACTTTTCACATAATCACATTAATTAACACGAGACACTTTAGTCGCTTAAAACACTTAATTTAATTCACTTAAAGTCACAGTACAAGTACCATAGCACATGGTACAACACTACACAGCTAGGCCAATTTACAGGGTGTTACATAACAAATGTCGAATGTCACTATTTTATTATTAGAAAGGTATAGTATATTTCTTATGATAACTTAATTAAATAACTATAAGTTGAGCAACCATATGATGTTGATATAATATTTGTATTCAAAAAGTTAAAAACTTAAACACTTAGATATACATCGTGTTTTCTTAACGATTTAAAAGTCATAATGGTTTTGAAGTACATATTATGATTTGTCTGTGTATGTAGATAGGAACCATATGTCTACTCTCCATCACAACCTCATTGTCATATACCCCTTATTCCTTCATATAACAACCAAACCTTAATTACTCTAGATTTTGTATCTAAGTTAGGTTTCTATTGTAAGTCCTAATCTTTATATGTGAATTAAGTTAGTTGTTTGATTTTGGTTTAAAGGTTACTAATCTAATATACGTATTTTTTTCCATGAATGATGTTGCAACTTATCATCTCTTGCAAAGTGAAACTTCTTGTTGTGAACGATTGTTATAAAGTATGTCAAAAGGGTATGGCAAAAATTGTATATTATAAGCCTATTCTACTGAATTAAATGTATTATGTAAATATAGGAAACGGTTGTAAAACATTTAAATATTCATAAAAAATAATTAAAATTATATATAAAAATCATGTAAGAATGGGTAGTTTGGAAGATTAGAAATAACTGTTTTTTTCTTTGCTAAAATTAATCAAATAATTAATCAATAAAATACATTACATAAAAACAACCTTGTGTTTTAAAAAAAAATACCTCAATTGTCAAATGTTCCTATGTGTCAAACACATAATAAGATTTAACAGCTAAACTAAATATACGTCGTCATCTGTATATTAATAAAAAAAATATAACTTAAGTTTAATATCAAGGAAATTGTATCATTTTGATTGAGTAACCGATTTCATCATTTATGCATCCCACATGAATATAAAAAGATAATTTACTCTAAAACAAATAATTATAAGTATAGAAAATGATTATTTTTGCAAGTCAAGTTGATTTTTGATACAGTTGACATTTAGAAAACAATAATAATAATACAGGTATTAATTTTAGGTAGAAAAAGAAGAACGAGAGGCCAAAGTAAAGAATCAAAAAGGGTTTAATTGGTCCACGCGCCCCCTTTTGATGCGTGTACGGTACCTTTGCTTTCTCCACACAATTACTTGATTCTTCCACTTCTTTTCTTTATTATTCTTCCTCCATTTTCCTTTTCTATTTTCTTATTTAAATTAATTTTGTTTAGATTTTATTAAGAAAATGATATATCCTTTTATATTATCTTTTCATCCACTATATTCTAGCATGTATATTTTCGTATTACCTTTGATTTTGAAGTATGTATTGATCACATAGACATATCACTTAAATTATTTATAGTTTTCAATACAAGATACATTCATATACATCATATTACATGAGTCATATTAGATTATCAAGAAAATTCAAATAGTCACACTCTTATCTAAATAAAATCTCATTGGAGTTTGACCTAGAGCATGTATCTGTATTGTTTTATACAAGCTTGGTAAAACTAGTAGGTCAAACTACCAAACTAGATCAGATAATGGTTATAGAAGCAACATTAATTAAATTTGGATTAAAATGAACCGTTATAAAAAATATATTTAGATTCAAATTTCTTTTATCATTATTCTATGATGACAGTTAAACAAAATGCATCGCCACGACTATTAGCAACATCTATCACCTTTGTCGTCGTGGTCAGTGGTGTGCAACGGTCAGTGGTGGTTACGGGGGGTGAACCTATAGCTGGTTTTACCTATAGTTGTCTCTAAAACATCCTCTAGTCACTCTTGATTGAAACCCTCGTGAAACACAAACTTTTAGCCACTCGTATGATGAACAAGTGATATGCCCCTAGACTATCATGAGATGATTACTTTTACTTCTATTTTATTTCACAGATTGTTTATTTCATTTTTTGTGTACGATTTTATAAGCGTATAAAAAGTATAAAATAGATGACATGCTTGCATTGAACCTGAAATATTGATATGGTGCTTATATGTGTTCATTCTTTTTATCCAGTTGTAATATATTCAGTGCAAATTCGTTGCAAAATGCAAATCATTCGCTAATTAGCACCAGAATATCGAACATAAATTCGTTGCGAATTGTCCTAGTAGTGTTTGTGTTACCTTAATATATTTGAACTAGTTTTATAATTTAAAATTTTATTGGTGCATTTAGTTTCATATTGATATGACATTTGATTATAAAGAGACATTTTGATTTACCATATGTAATATTAGGACCTACTTTTTATGCAACTACTTCCTAATATTACAAGTTTTATCCATAGTTATTCTAGCATGCGATCAGATAGATCGAAACTGGTCACCTCTTGATTAAAACAACATGATTTAATCACTTGACCTCTCTTATAGAAGTCAGGTAGATGATTTAACAAACCACTAAGGCACACCTATGCATGTCATTGCTAAAATTTTATACAATTTGCAAAAACATTTTTTTCTAAAAAGCAAGAATTTTATTCACCACCAAAATTTTATGATCTCTGTTATTAATCCGAAGCTTCGATAAATTCGTAAACACATTATATCGTCTTTCTTTTCCTCACGATATACTTTCATATCTCTAGTGACTTGGCATGAACGGAGAATAATCACCATGAGTAACAAAGTAAAAACACGTTACTATAGTATGAGATTTAACCTCTACACAATAATGAAGTTCGAAATTAAGTATTCAATATTAAGTTTTCACAGTAAATTAAGTATTTAATAGACTCAATTTTTAATATAAAATTTACGTGAAATTTTTAGGGTCCAAAGTAATGATCATGCTACGAAAATAT
Organism: Pulicaria dysenterica; assembly: GCA_947179395.2. NCBI lineage: Eukaryota > Viridiplantae > Streptophyta > Magnoliopsida > Asterales > Asteraceae > Pulicaria > Pulicaria dysenterica. The sequence goes on along the minus strand of OX359291.1, from coordinate 9,170,433 downwards.
GTATCTAACATAAATAAATTACTAAAGTTTTAGGTTTATTTTTTTGACAATGCATTGAATGAAATAAAATTGACAAAATTTTGATTTGTTACAATTATATGTATTTGTCCTCACATCAGCATTCCATGTTAAGTCAATGGACGTCCATTCTGTTTTTATGAGATTGAGGAAGGTACAACTTGCCTTCCCAACAAGGTTATTAAAATCGGGATATATCCTATATATCTAGGATCCTTTTCCGTAAAATGAGTGTCTAAAATCCAAATAATGGTGTGTCGAAACTTAACAAATTAAATTTTAACTCCACTTATTTGTAGGAGTCATCAAGGATAATGGTATAAGATTTTCTACAAAATATTTTCTCGAACTAATTAGATCCATAAAAGTATATTAATTTTATAAAAAGTAATCGATAAAAATTACCAAAATTTATAAACTATAAATGAAATTATGATGAGTTGGTAACTAGCAAGATGTAATTATAAAACGAAATCAATATGAAGTTAATTTTTTTAAAAAAATAGTTGAGACATCAAAACATTTAGTTAATAAATGAAAATGGTGAAATTATATATCTCCCTTAATTGTCTAATTTGATCCCCCTAACGTATGTAAGTATATAACCTGCATTAAAAACTGTAATGAATTGATATGATACGTTTGATATATGAAAGAAGGAAATCCAGATAATAGCGCGCACCCGAATGAAAAATAGGAAATTAATTAAAAAGGCGTAGTTTTTGCTTATATGCTAAGCGTGCATAGTAATATTTCTCTTAGTTGTCAAAGTGTGCACATTGTGTTCGAAAACCACCAATACATGACCTTCAATCATCATTTTAGCTAATGCTTTACGTGTGTCTAATACCATCTCTTTTTTTATAAAAGAAATTCTTTTGTTTTATAAATATAGTAATTGCATATTTTATAGCATTCGGTTTAACAAGATGTACACACATATATATATATATATATACTTACCTAATGAAAGAGAATCGATAAGAGGGAAAGAGATCGAGAGTGTGAGTGAGAAAAAGACACTGAAGAGAGGCTACGAAAAAAATTAGGATTTATACAAAAAAATATTAGATGTACAAGAACATAACATAATAACATCATTATCACAAAAAGGTATTAAATAATAATAAAACATGAATTAAATAAGAATTAAAAAAAATGATGATGTACGACATCAACACTCTAAGCAACGGTGGAAACATCGACAAGAGCGGGAGGGCAGACTTGACGGCAGATACATGGTAGCATTATACTAAGAGACGTGGTTGCAATTCTTGATAAATCTAAGAATTTGGTTAAATATATGATATTTATAAATTTAAGATTGACAAATACCGTTTTATATGATTTAAAAAGGGCTTATATAAAAGGGTTAATAATGGAAAAACACTAAACTTTGATATACTTTTTTGTTTAAACCTTAAAGTTTATTTTTGAATGGTTTAAACCTTAAAGTTACAATTTGTTTTGGTTTAAACCTTAACGTTTGCATTTTATTTTGATTTAAACCTTAAAGTTTTTTTGAAAATTGTTTAAACCTCCAGTTTATCTGAGAGTGATTTAAACCTCCAAATTTGTTTTGGTTTAAACCTCAAAGTTTGTATTTTTTTTATTTAAACCTTAAATTTTTTTGCAAATGGTTTAAACCCTACCATTTATCTAAAAATGATATAAACCAACAAATTTACACTTTATTTTGGTTTAAAGTAGTAAGTCTACACTAAAAATTTTGTTAAAAAAATATTTTAATCCCTTAAGTTTTGTTTGGTTTTTAATTTTATCCTCTTCAATTGATTTAAATAAAAAATTTGAAATGAGGAGACTATGAAGTTGAAGAATTTATATCCGAGTTCAAGGTCCGAGTTTGTATTTAACTCAGATTCATCTCAACTCGGCCCTGACTCGATTAAACTCGGCCCCAACTTGGGATAATTTGGTCCCAAATTTTTTCCAGTTAAATATAAACACTAATAAAAATTAATTAATAACAAATCGTCAACTCCATAGTCTCCTCATGTCCAAAATTTTATTTTAATCAAGTGAAGAGGGTAGAATTAAAAAACAAACAAAACTTAAGGGATTAAAGTGTTTTTTTAACAAAATTTTTAGTGTAAACTTAAAGCTTTAAACCAAAATAAAGTGTAAATTGGAGGTTTAAATCATTTTTAGATAAACTGTAGTGCTTAAACCATTTGAAAAAAATTAAGGTTTAAATCAAAATAAAATGGAAACTTTGAGGTTTAAACCAAAACAAATTATAACTTTACGGTTTAAACCATTCAAAAATAAACTTTGAGGTTTAAACCAAAAAGTTTCAACTCAAAACCAATTGGTTATGAGAGGAATATCTCAGGATTCTTATAAGCTCATTACAAAGTCACTCTCCGTCCTATGTGGGACATTACTCAACACGCCCCCTCACGTGTGACATTCTTTTTTTTCGCGCGCCTAAAATGTGGATACTTATGGGTTACGTAGAGTGGGTGAACCTTGCTCTAATACCATGTAAGTTTGTGGGGTTCCAACTCAAAACCAATTGGTTATGAGAGAGTAGCCCATGACTCTTAAGGTTCAAGGTTTTTTCCAATATAACCCTATATAAAATAATTATCTCTAATAAATTTGACTCTAAAAACTCAAAATTGAGTTTTTTGATCTTAAGTAAATGAAAAATCAAGATTAATTTTTTTTTAAATTAATGATTTAGATTGTTTAATAAATTTTATTAAATTAGTCTTTTATATATATTAGAATATAATATATATGAAATGTTCCCTGGTATGAATTCATCAGCTAGCTAATTAAGGAATACTTACGTACGATGGAAAAAAAGATTAATTTTAGTTATCAAATAAAAAGGAGAAAAATACGACCGCCCAACATTGTCTTAATATAAAGCTAAAATTTATATATAAAATAGTAATAATAACATAATGTAATAACATCATTATAAAAAAAGGCCAAAAAAAGACGCAGGGAGGAAGCCTAATAAAATTAGAAAAAAAGATGGGAAAATGAGGGTTAGAACTCAAGATCTAAGGCACAAAAACACAGGACTTAACCACTGGGATAGATTCATAGAGCAGAAAATTGATTCTTAATTCGAAAAGCATATATAAAAGGAATGCAGCGCATTTTAGAAAACCTTCATAATGAACCGTAAATTGGCGCATAATAACCCTTTGTGAAATGTATATATTAAGAATAAGAATATTAATAACTTTTCTTTAAAAAAATAGAAGAAATTTTATAAACTAACCATTTATACAAACAAACTTATATGTCTCATTTTTAACCACCATATAAAATAAACTGTCTTAATTTTTAAAACCATTTACACTACAAAGGATTATATATAATTGTTTTAAATAACGTTCACTATATATAACAATAATCAAAGCAAATTTTTTGTACTTTTACCTCCTTTTATACGCCATTAAAATAATTAATATTATCACTTCACTTAATCTTATTCTTCGTTCTTTTAGGGGTTGTTTGGTTTGATGAAATCCTTAGGATTTCTTAGGAATTGGAATTCAATTCCTAGTAAATCCTTTGTTTGGTTGACACTAGATATGAAAATGTCAGGAATTAGAATCCCTTGGAGGAGGGAAACCAAATTCCATCAGGGAGACAATGGATTTTAAAATCCATAGTTAAAGGAATCTGGTAAATTACTTTCATACCCTCCAAGTCCTAAATGTTGCCAGTTCACAACTCTCGACATACTCATACGATTCTAACCCTCAAAGAATAGACCTCGCCGCCGCCAGGATTCTTCATCGCCGCAGCCTTCCTCGCCTCCAGTCGTCGGGATTCTTCATCGCCGCCGCCTTCCTCGCCTCCATCGCCGCTGCCTTTCGCCGTCGCCTTCCTCGCTTTCGTCGCCTCCATCGCCACTGCCATTCGTCGTCGCCTCCATCGCCACTGCCATTCGCCGTCGCCTCATCGCCGCTGCCATTCGTGGTCGGCTGTAAGTTCTCTTCCCATCGTTGACCAGTAACTCCCATCGTTTGACCTTGTTTGTTTGTTGACCAGTAACGTGGTAGGCCTATATTTTCTTGAATTTGTAGTATATGAATGTGAAGGGTAATTCTGTCATTTTACATGTCTAAAATCAATTTCATCTATATTATCAACAAACCAAACAGATTATGAAAATGGATTCCAATTCCATTTCCTGCCAACCAAACAGATTACATATTTAAATTCCAATTCCTGACATATTCTAATTCCTTCAGAGAATCCAATTCTATCAGAAACATTCCTGCAAACCAAACGCCACCTTAGAGAATGAAGAGTATCTTCAGCATACTATTAGCATGTTGAAGGTGGATGTTTGGTACCGAAGAGAATACCACCCCCTAGTTTTAAGCATGTCAAATCCAAACATGCTTCTTGGAACTTGAATGCTGAAGGAGAGAGTTGAGATGAGAGAGGAAAGAGGAGAGAGAGAGAGAGAGAGAGAGAGAGAGAGGAGAGAGTAAGAGAAAAAGAGAAGAGAGGAGAAGGAAATTATTATTATTTAAATAATCTTTGAAGTATGTGAAACATTGATATTTTATGAATTTAAGCATGAGGATATAAAAAGCGGATATTACTGATGTGACAAGTAAAGCACGAAGCATTGGGTTGAAGTACTCCCCATTCTCTTATGTTGATATGGATAAATTAGGTAAAACACAGTTAATGGCATGGATAGCCTGAGAAATGATATATGTAGTCATCAATACCTATTATTCTACTCAAATGATCAGAAAACTCCTAATTTAGATAACATATGAGTACAACAACACCTATAATATACACTATTGTCTACAAATAATTTCTTGATCACTTATAAAATCATGTACGCAACTGATTGTTATTCTAAAATTATTTTAATACAATATATTTAAAAGTGCTTATAAAAAAATGTATATTCAATTGAGTATATAATAAGTAAATAATTAATTTTTGTATTTCATTCTAATATTAAATTGCCCAATGAAAAAGGTATATAAAATAATGTCTCAAAACTCTCTTAAAGCCGTCTTAATGAGAATTTATGGCGTCACACACCTTAAGCCCCCACATCTACCATGCACATAAACGATTAAAAAGGTCATCAGTCATGCCAGTACTATCCTGGGGAAGAGTCATGGATTGTTCATCTTCTAGCTCATCATGCTAATAACAAGCGTTAAGTCTATTTTCTTTTAACGTCGTGAGATATTAAAACTACAAGCACTTACATATGAGGAATTTTTTTTAAAGGCAAAAGAATTATTATTTGATTTAAAGGAGCCAAAGATTGAGACATATACACTGGTTTTGCTAATACAATTAGGTTTTGAACTTACATATGAGGAATTACCTTCATATAATCATACTACCAATGATTTTATAGTGTAATTAACTAGTTTGATTGACTTAAAGTTAAGAAAGTTTGAGCAATTTCTTTATTTGTATAGTTCTCAAAACGTGAGACACACACAAAACTATAAATGCGGATATATTTTCTATTTTCTAGTGATTGAGTAGCGGTTAATCAATATGTTTTATTTTTAGTCAAATAATAGATAGTAGACATGGTCACGTGCAAAAGAGCGTGCTCCACTATACCCAATCTATTTCTCCATTCATCATTAGGTTTTCTAAATATGTTGTTGTTATTATATCTACTAAAAAGAAAGAAAAAGCCCCTTATTTTAGCTCTTCTAACATTTGACATAATAAAAACACACACACACCAAATAAAGTTTTATTTATCTTTATTAAAATAGAAAATAATACAATGTCAAAAAGCATGCAAATGCTATAAAAGCTTATCATGATTCATGACAACATATGTAGTTGTCAAGTAATAATTTTGTTTATGTGGGAAATATTTGTTCAATCAAAGTATCATTACCAATTATCATTCATAACAAACAAAATGATCTAACCAAACTAGGCTCCATAATAATTGGAAAGGCATTTCTTTGAATCATATCACATGCAACTATCTTAGTTATTAAATTTAACACTTAATGAAAAACACATTCGGTAATTTTGCTAACAAAAAGCTTCCTGCTCATTTTTTAGTCTTTTACTAGCTTTTAGATTTGAAGCTTTTTGTTTAAATAAAAGTTACGGCTACATGTTTTTTAAATAAAAAACTAGCCACTCTGAAAATCAACGTACCTATAATCAATATAGTGATAGTGATTTCATATTCTATCATGCCCTTTACTTTTGAAAAATAATACAACATTATGTATAATTATAAATAGATGTAATTTAATTTGCTATAATAATATATAAGATTATTAGAAATATATGTATTATCCGATATATGAAATTTGAATCTTAAATACTTATCTATTATACACTTATAAACATGGAATTACTTAATACATAATTTAATTTACTTTCTATTATTATCTCCATAATTCACTAACATAATAGTTTTATTAGTATTTTCCTATCAAACCTAATGTGATAAAGCAAACACTCCAACAAATGGCCGGCTATATGTCCCATTTTATGATTTACATGATTTATGTCATTTAGTTGATCATGTGATAATATAATATAGGTCTGCAATTACTATTATTCAAAAAATCATGCATCACTCACAAATTATAAAATTACTTCTATAAGTGAAATGAACTCATTTTAGGGGTTATAATATAAAAAACAAAGGGTAATTATGTGTTGGGTGTGACTTGACTAGCGGAAAGGTATTTGAAACTAGAATTAATCGGAAGTTCGATGATAACGTAAATTGCCGGGAATTGAACTAATTAATTCAAATAGATGATTGCATGTACGTATGGATTGGATTTCATAAATGGTTGCATGGATAAGGTGGAAGTTGGCGATGGTTATCTCAATTATGAGATATACGGCCAAATCAAGTATTTGAAATTCAAAATTTGGATCAAGTATATCTCGTACGTACGGCCGAAAGATTAAGTTAATCTTGTGCTTATCTTTATGTATTAGAATATAATTAGGTTTCTAGTTTGTTGCCTATAAATACCAAGACTAGAGGTTAAGTCATATGTACATAAAAAATATCTCTGGAGTCCATAATAAAGAAGTCCATGTTCCTGCCCGTGGACGTAGGTCGTGTTTGGACCGAACCACGTTAAATTTCGTGTTCATTTATTTTCTGTTTTCCGCATTATTCTAACGCTGGTTTTAGGTGTCTCGATCCTAACATTATGAACCATGGTGTAATTATGCATGTTTGAGGGTCAAAAGTGTATTATCTAAATTTCACGACCCATGTAAAAAATATATTTATGGCTAGAGGCTTCAGCTAGAGAAAAGTATGATTATGATGAGAGTTTCTCATTAGGCATGAAGATGGGATCTATACACGTTGTACCCTTGATCATTAGGTTGAACAAATGGATGTTAAGACAATTATCCTTCAAGGTAACTTGGAAAAAGAAATCTACATGTAGCAACATGAAGGTTTTACATATTGAAGGTAAAAAAAAAACTTTTTCACAGACCTTTGAAAAATCTAGCTAGGTAGATATATGCACCAATATCGTGGGACCAGAAGTTTGAGTCGGTTAGGGGAAAGTAAAGCTATATGCTTTATTCTAGAGGTTGGGAGATTATCATTTCATCATATTGTTGCTTTATGTTGATGACATGTTAATTGTTGATTAAAATATTAAAGACTCATGGCCACTCATTGGCATACGTATTATTCAAGATACATATGTGACAAGATAAATACATTAGGAAGGTGCTTTGTCAATTCAATGTGGATAAAATTAAAGTTATAAGTTCTCCTGTTATTACCAACTTTAAGCTAAAGACAACAAAAAATTCACTTTTGGATATTTAACGATCTTTGCAGACGCAACAATGTTACCTTAATGAAAATTGCAAACATGTGTTGTGTTGTTTTCTGTATAGCAGAGGCCGAATATATGATGAAACAAATAATGTGTAAAGTATTGTTGTAGTAGAAAAGAAGCTTGGCTTCAAACAAAATTTTATTCAACATTTATATTTTACCGTTTTAATATATTTCTTATCAATCAAAATATGAACAAATATTTATAAGCTAGGTTTTTCAGTTATTAGAATGCACGTAGTGATGACTGGGCAACGATTGGCCATAACTAAGACCATGCGCATCGGTACCCTGTGAGAGGGTGTGAGCGGCCCTCACGCGCGCGAACACCATCGCCTATGCGTGTGAGGGTGAGGCTCGTGAGCGGTTGCGTGAGTGTGGTCGCGGAGTGTGAGCCCAAATTTTTTTTTTTTTTCAAACTAGCCGTTTAACCCAACGGTTATTTTTTTTTTTCCAACTCTATAAATACCATCTAAATCTTCACCTTCTTCACACCCACTCTTCATCTACTTCTTCACACAATTTCTTCATTGATCTATATGGACAAGGGAAAGGGCAAGCAAGCTTTCAAAACCCCAAGACGGGTTTCAAAATCGCGAGGCATGAGCTCGCAACCGAGCCCCCCGGATATGTTTGCGATATCACCTCCACCACCAAATTACATCCAAGGCATGCAACAAATGCCTATGTATTCACCTATGTTTGCAAATCAATTCAACATGGGTTTTGCACAATTTCAAGGAGCACATCAAGGTTCATTTACACATCTTCTTCAAAATCAAACGTATCCGGATAACGAGGAGCTCGAGATGGAGGAGGAGGAGGAAGAGGGTATTCCCGACACCCAACCCGACGAGATTATTCCCGAAACCCAACCCGAGGAGGCGGTCGAGACAACAAAAAAAGGCAAGAGAAAGACGGTGGCGTGGAGTTCCGCCGAAGAGGCTTTATTGGTTTTGGCGTGGCTTACGGTCTCCGAAAATTGTGTAACCGGCAACGCCCAAAGAGCACGTAAGTTTTTATAAACATAATCGTATTATTATTGTTATATAATCGTATTATTTTGTTATATAAATTTATTAATATAATCGTATTATTATTGTTATATAAATTTATTAATATAATCGTATTATTTTGTGTAGCCAGATTTTGGGGGAATGTGGCAAGTTGGTACAACTCAAAACGAAGGAACTTTGAGGAACGCACGAAAGACCAAATAACCGGCAAGTGGAACGACTTGAGGAAAAAAAATAACACATTTTAGTGGAATATATAATAACTTCGTCAACAATGCCAGATCCGGATGGAGTGAGGCAGACATCCTAAAGAAAGCATACAAACAATATCGGGATGAGAATAAACAACTTGCGTTTGCTCACGAGGAGGCATGGAGGGTGGTGAAAGACCATCCGAAATGGGCAAACGTGCCCCTGATGGATGACTCTCCGAGACCATCTAAAAGGAGCAAGTCTTCGGATCCATCAACCCCGCACACGGCATCTTCCAATGCCGGTATCAACATTGATTTGAACGTACAAGATGATGATGTGGATGATGATGATGTTCGCATCGAAGAACCGACACGCGCAATGGGGCGGGACAAAGGTAAACGTGCTATGAAAGGAAAAAGCACGGAAAAAAGCTCGGGTTTCATGGGCGTGATGTCGGACTTGAAGGAATACGTTGACAAGTTCAATACGGGGAACGAAAAATTACTCGGCGTGGAAGAAAATAAACTTCAAATACTGAGAGAGGCGGCCGACGCGTTAAAGTTGAAAGCGGAGACACTGAGTCTGAGAGAAATGCGCAAACAACGCGAGTTTGTCTACTCCCGACACGATCATCTCACGGGCGAGGATTTGGAATCCATTCGTAGACAAAAAGAGGAAATTAAGAAAAAATACGGGTGGTAGTTTCTATTTTTCTTAATTATGTATGTTTTTAATTATGTACGTTTTTTATTTTTGATAATTAAGTATTATCTTTTTATTATATTGTTTTAATAATTGATTTATGTTGTTTAAAATAAAAAAAAAATAGAAAATAGAAAAATGAAAATTGTGTGAAAGCATGTGATGGATGCATGATTGTGTGAGAGGTTTGTGTGAAATGGTGGAAGAATGATGTGGCGCTGATGTGGCAGGCAAAAATCATGTGAAACTGTGTGAGGGTGTGTGACGGATGCTGATGGTCTAAGGCCCTAATAATAGACTGTTATGACTGAACGCACGTTTTTCCTTTTTATTCCATGAGCTAAAGAATTAAAAAAAAGACTGAACACTTGTTATCCTCGTCAGAGGATGGTGAGCCAAGCGATGGCGAATAAAGCCACTCGAAAACCTGTTACAATAAAAGCTAATTAATAAGAGTTAAGTATGATTAATTAGTTAATGTCAACATAATTATTAAAAATAGTCTTAAAAAAAGTACTGAAACAAAGTAACTATTAAAGAGGGTGTATTTTTGTTAGTGTGGTTAGTGTTTGGTTCACCAACCTGTCTGCCTTAAAAACCTAATCCTAGATTTCCAAATCATATTATCATTAAAATACTTTATATATATAACAAAAAGTAATCATTTTAAATTACTCTTTACTTTTTGTAAATGCATAAATATTTTAGACTGTAATCTGTATAATATATTATAACTAATACATATCCAACTATTTGTATAAATTAATTATATAATCTTAAATAATTTGTTTATATCGCTTTTAGCTGTTACTATTATCTTGTCCTCTTCTGTTTTTTAGGTCAACATTGCCTTAACTACTGAAAGAGCTTTGCAGATATAATAATCAAATGATAGTCGTTTTCATGAAACTCTTTAGTCTTACTTTGTGTGCCGTTCAATTGATCAGCTACTTAAACTAATTAACTGAACATAATAATTTTTTTTTTGTCAAAGTTAAAGTAAAAAATTGATCACTGTTGTTAATAGTACATAACTTAAATGTCATTAGACTGATAAATATTTTAAATGATAGGTATTAAAGTGTCAGCAAGGGTGGAGATAAACATGGACAGGCAAAGCCGCAAAGGACTGTTAACGCTCAATTTTACAATTGTTTATTTTGACAATAGCTGAATTTTTTTTCTTTGCAAAATCTATGCTCATTACCTTGTAATTTGGTTTGGTTAATAATACTATTGCTTTGCAAAAAAAAAAAAAAGGAAAAAAAAAAGAAAGGGTACCAAGTAGTCAAGTACCAACAACACATAAGTTACAAAAAATTAAAAAGCTGAGCCCATATCTTTACTTAAGGACAGCCCAAACTAGTATCGGCCCATTATTTTTAAATTCATGTATTTTAAGTTCTTAACAATAATAGTTGAACTTAAAAGCCCAAAAGCCCGATTATTCCATCCATACTTGTAGAGTTGTAGTTGTAAAATAGTTTGTGTTTGGATCAGGTTTACATAAAACCAGACTCCACCATGACCAAACCGCTTTGCTCGAATTAAAATCGAGTTAGACCGGTTTCAAATTGAACCGGATGTTGTACTGGTGTGAATGATATAGATTAATTGCAACTAAAGTCTATGACTCTATTCCCATCACCTATCAAGCTTTCTAATCCATTTTTCCACCATAAGTCCACTTGTATGGGCAGTGATTTTTTTATTTATCTAAATATCTTTTAGTTTTTTTTTTAAACAAAAATCATTCCTTCTCCATTAGCACAACAGATATTTATCTAAATATCTGTTAAGTTATTATATTCTTTTCCTCTCAAACATCTACTACAACTTAACCTAAATTTACTCAACCTTTTTCTCAGTTTTTATTATTTTAAATATAGGAAAATGATCCGTAATGTTAACATCACCTAACTTAGGTGATGTTACACTCACAAATCATTTAAATGAGTATATACTGAAATGACTAAACTACCCTTCATTAAAGTAGATTGTGAGTGTAACATTACCTAAGTTGCGTAATGTTAACATTACGGATGATTTCCCCATTTAATATATATATGTATAGACAAAAGTTCATGCGAGAACCGTTGTTAGCGCGAGAACCGCGAGAACCAATATAAGCCGTCCAATTCCCCCTCCTTCAATGTCATTGTCTACCTATGAATTCCTCACATGCACCTTGCCACACCCTATCCCTCCACGCTCTCCATCCATGATACTTCTCATATCCAAGGAACGGTTGAGATTGGTTCTCGCGGTTCTCGCACTAACAACGGTTCTCGCATGAACCATCACATATATATATATATACGAGGGAGAAAAAGAGAACATGGAAGTGAAAGAGGAGAGAGAGAAGAGAGAGAGGAGAGGAGAGGGGAGAGAGAGAGCAGGGGTATGATTGGGTGTGGGGAACAGAACGGCCAAGTCGATAGGTCCAATTTAGGAGTTTTTTTTTTTTTTTTTTTGGGGGGGGGGGGGGGGGGGGGCGTATGATGGTATGGTTGTTTATTGTTTACCCTAAAAAACCTGCTACTAACCTGATGTCCTCCGGAAGAGCCATACGGATGGTTTAATAGTAGAAGAATTTGACATTATTAATAAAAAAAGACAAACTAATTAAAAAAAACTAAGATGTTGACTAATTTGAAAGGATAATATTATATAATCGTGATTACGATAGACGTATATATGTTTGCAACACCAAGCAACAACCTTAGTTTTTATGAATTTTTTATATGTTTGATTAACGTCAAGAAAATGCCTAACAAAGATGATTGGATTGCAGGGCAAATTGTATGTATAATGTATTCATCACGTTGATTTAAAATGGGATTTTTTATTTTATTTTTTTATTATAAAACCTTCCCACTCAAATAAAAAACCAAAGGGAATTGATTTCCATAAGATCCAAACTAAACCGCAAACTCAAAATTTTATTTAAAGGAATACGAACCAATTGATCGTCGTATAGAGTAGTTAGATTATAATCTCTTATCATAAAAAAAATATATAGTTGCATAGGAAGAAGTTTATTTGAGAACTATTCTTATTGTAAGAATCAGAGCCGGTCCCGGGATTTTGGAGGCCCTGTACAATTTAATAAAAATAGGCCCTATAAATTAAACTTAAATTCTTCTTATAGTATTTTTCTAAGATACAACTCCATTATAAATATTACTAGATATACTCTTCTACTTAAAAGTACCATCTTCTACTTTAAATTTTTTTTTAACGGCAAAGTTAGTTGTTAGTAAGTTAGTAAACCCAAGTTAGAAAGAGAAAGTCAGAAACATAGAAAAATAGAAACAAAAAGTCAGAACATAATAGGTTTGAAATAAAATAAGACCTGCTGCAGAGAAATGGTTACCTCATGTAGGATGGCTTTGAGAGTCTCGATTGTTACCTCATGTAGAGAAATGGCCTGCTGCAGATTGCAGAAACAGTAGAAACAATTGCAGACAGGTCGGGATGGTGTTGTCGTGTTGAGTGTTAGTGTAGAGAAATAAAGAATACAAAGATTAGAAATTGAGAACAGAAACAGAGAACGAAGAATCGTTGATGGTGAATAATTAATCGGTATAATCTGTCAAAATACACAAATATGATTGCCGGTTTGTTTCGAGATGATATCTTCGACCCTTTCATCTTCGGCTGAGTAGAGTATCGAGATGTTATCTTGGAAATCCACAATTTGAATCTCGAAAACTCAAATCAGTTCTCACGTCTGTCGTCGGCTCGTCGCTCGCGCTCTCTCTCTCTCTCTCTCTCTTTCACGGGGTCGAAGTAGTAACTCGGAAGTCGGAAACCTCGTGTTTGTCGGCTGCTGCGTAAGCATATACGTAACCTACTGCTTCCCGATTTGGGCCTCAGGTTTGAAGAGTCAAAACTATATAAGGCTCACGGGCTGGACATTAACTATAATAGTATATAATACTAGAGATGGGCAAAATGGGTCCTGGACCACAGCCGGTCCGGTCCGGTCCGGACCTAGTCGGTCCCGGGCCGGTCCGGTCCTCGGCGGACCTGTCTTCGCGTAAGACCATTTCGATAAATTCGGTCTTCGGGCGGTCCTAGACCACTTCCGGACCGGTCCAAATCCGGACCAGTCCGACTTCGGTCCTGGACCGGTCCGTTTTTCGTTCGGATATTTTCCGGTTCGGTTTAGACATTTCCGGGTTTTTTTTAGTTTCGGTTTAAAATTTTCCGGTTTTCTGTTCGTTATTTGTTTGAAAAAAATAATTGACTTGTTTTCGGTTGGACCGGCTCGTTTTTCGGATATTTTCCGGTTCGGTTTAGACATTTCCGGGTTTTTTTAGTTTCAGTTTAGAATTTTCCGGTTTTCGGTTCGTTTTTTGTTTGAAAAAAAAGTGACTTGTTTTCGGTTGGACCGGCTCGGTTTTCAGTTTTCGGTTTTCGGTTGGACCGGCTCGGTCCGGATCGGTTCACGGACTGTTTTGGACCGGTTTTGCTCTTGGACCGGTCCTGGACCGGTTCGGACCGTTTCTCTCTCCCGTGGTCTTGGACCGGTCTTGGACCGGCTCGGTTCATTCGGTCTTCGTTGGACCGGTCCGGTCGGTCCTAAAAGCCCATCTCTATATAATACTTCATATATATATGGAGTATTATGGACATCAAAAAACAATTGGGCCCCAGGATTGTTTGGGCCCTGTGCCCATGCACAGGCTGAACTTGCAAAGGGCCGGCCCTGGTAAGAATCGCGAAAACCAATCTAAGCCGTCCAATTTCTCCTGCTTCAATGTCATTGCCCACCAATGAATTCCTTACATGCACCCTGACCCTAAACCCTAAACCTTCCACGCTCCCCATCCATGAACTTCCCATATCCATGAAACGGCTGAGATTGGTTCTCGCGGTTCTCGCACTAACAACGCTTCTCAAATGAACCCTCCCCTAGCTGCATATGTAGCAGCATCAACTATGAGAAATCCACCGATCCACATATGACGTGTGAACAATGACAGATGTGTTTAGTTTCGATTTACAAATACGTTTTTATCAAATAATAATTTATGAGATATTGTCTTTTAGTAAAATTTATTCATATATAAATCTGTTGTCATTTAAATCAACATGAAAACCTAATTACTTAATTAGTATAATACAAATGATAAGAGAGGAAAAATGGTAATTTGGACTCGAACCTAGGTTTCTCTCTCTCTATATATATTTTTTTCTCTATCAATATATATATATATATATATATATATATATATATATATATATATATATATTAATTATATCTTTATGACATTCTCATTTATACAATAGATAAAAAAGCGTGGCTGCCTATGACTTTGTGCCCGGATCCGGGTTTGGGTCAGAACCGGGTCTGGGCCGGATTGTATTATTGGGCTGTTTTTTTTTTAATTCGGTTTTGGGCCACACGTATTATTTCATCGCCCCTACCAACTCTCTAACAACTCTCTGCTCTCAACTCTCTCTGCTTTCAACTCTCTCTGATTTGATTCTGGATGAATTAAACAATCTAAAACCCAGAAATAAATGAATTAAACAATCAGATGAACTAATAAACCCAGAAATAAAGAAGAATTTCCATAAATAAATACAAATCAAACAAATAAACCTAGAAATGAAGAAAAAATATATTCAATCAACAAGAATTTCATAAGAACAAATAAGCCCAAAAATAAAGAAGTTTATATGATGTTGTGTGGGCTGTTTTTTTTTTTAATTCGGTTTTGGGCCACACGTATTATTTCATCGCCCCTACCAACTCTCTAACAACTCTCTGCTCTCAACTCTCTCTGCTTTCAACTCTCTCTGATTTGATTCTGGATGAATTAAACAATCTAAAACCCAGAAATAAATGAATTAAACAATCAGATGAACTAATAAACCCAGAAATAAAGAAGAATTTCCATAAATAAATACAAATCAAACAAATAAACCTAGAAATGAAGAAAAAATATATTCAATCAACAAGAATTTCATAAGAACAAATAAGCCCAAAAATAAAGAAGTTTATATGATGTTGTGTGGGCTGTTTTTTTTTTTAATTCGGTTTTGGGCCACACGTATTATTTCATCGCCCCTACCAACTCTCTAACAACTCTCTGCTCTCAACTCTCTCTGATTTGATTCTGGATGAATTAAACAATCTAAAACCCAGAAATAAATGAATTAAACAATCAGATGAACTAATAAACCCAGAAATAAAGAAGAATTTTCATAAATAAATACAAATCAAACAAATAAACCTAGAAATGAAGAAAAAATATATTCAATCAACAAGAATTTCATAAGAACAAATAAGCCCAAAAATAAAGAAGTTTATATGATGTTGTGTGTTATTGTGTTTGCATACCCAGAAATCGGTCTAAAATTCGGAACAGATGGGGAAACAACTCTTAGAAACCATTTCCTTCATCTTCTTCGAAAATGCCTCTATTCGTCAGAGTGAATTTGTGTACTTTACTCGAGAACAGAGCGTTGATTTTGGCTGTAATGGTGGTGGTGTTGGTGGTTAACGGCGAGGTAGGTTGGAGAAAACCCTAGATCCGACGGTGGTTGGTGGAGAAAACCCTAGATCCGACGTGGTGGGTGGGGAAAACCCTAGATCCCACGGTGGTGGGTGGATAAAACCCTAGATCCCACGGTGGTGGTTGGAGAAAACCCTAGATTTGACTTCCGATGATGGCGGCGGTGACGTGGTATTGTGAACGATGGTGTTGGTTAGGGAAAACCCTAGATCCGACGAGATGGTGGTTCAGATCGATGGTGTTGGCTAGGGTTTTCTATGGTGGCTTGGGTTTTCTGGGTGGTGTTGGTAGTGCGAGAGAGAGAGAGAGAGATGAGAGTAAGAGAGGGAGGTGTGAAGGTGGCTGGCGGTGGTTGGCGGTTTGGTTTGTTTGGGACGGTGGCGGAGACGAAGTGCAGTGGTGATGGGGTGCGGAGGCGTTTGGTTGCTGCGGTGACATTCTACAGGGAGGAGCAGATGAGACATTTCGAGAGGGAGAGAGTGAGAGAGGAGGGAGAGTGTGTTGAGAGATAGGGGCAAACAAACCCTTTTTTGTACCAACACTTTAATTAAATTTATTAAATATAAAAATAAAAATAAAAATAAAAATTTATTAAATAAGTATGTAATCTCTTTATACGTAAATGAACACATTACATGAAACTTTTCCACTCTATAACCATGTGAGTTGCAAAGTAAATTTGTTAGATAAGGGTTTTAAGCCTGCGTGTTACGAGGGTGTTACTTATCTAATTTATGTGTGGAGTGGTGGTGGTGGAGCCGTTTTTAGAGAGAGAAGGGAGAGAGAGAGAGAAAACTTCAGAGAAAGAGAGAGTGTCGGTATTAATTAGATTTATAAATTAAATTCATTATATTTAAAGATTTTTTAAAATTAAATAAAAATGTCACATCACAAATTATGTTGGCACCTCAGTTGAATTTTAACATCAACTTTCGCTTACCGGTTTCCTTTTCTGTTAGAAATTGAAATTTGTAATCCTTTGTGGGCATAAAATATTGGACATTACCTTTATTCTTTTTTTTTTGTCGGATAAAAGCCGGGTTTAAAATGGGTATGGTCGGTCAACCCAAGGCCCGTGCACTCTTTTCACAAACCGGGTTTACGTTTTCAGTTTTGAATTATAAATTTTTTTTATCGTGCTCTTATGGGACCGGGTCGGTTTTTTATTCTTTTTTTTGGTCGGATAAGAGCCGTGTATAGAATGGGTAGGGTCGGTCAACCCAAGACCCGTGCACTCTTTTCACAAACCGGGTTTACGTTTTCAGTTTTGAATTATAATTTTTTTTATCGTGCTCTTATGGGACCGGGTCGTTTTTTATTCTTTTTTTTTTGTCGGATAAGAGCCGGGTATAGAATGGGTAGGGTCTGTCAACCTAAGACCCGTGCACTCTTTTCACAAACCGGATTTACGTTTTCAGCCACGATCAGATTTTAGCCCTCCCACACCCGTGCGGAGCACGGACTCTAACTAGTTTAAAATAAATCTGAGTTGTATAAAACTATATTGATTTATCTAAACCTAGATAGAGCCTATGCTTGCTTTAGAGTTGGAGGGAGCACTGTTTTATCTCTGGCTGTTATATGGATGCAGTGTATCTTAATTAATTTGCAATGAATATTAGCCTAGAATATGTTTGAAACGAGGTAAGGCGGGGTTTATAATATATATGTTACATATAGTGAAAATCTAATTCGACTTATATATGTAAAGTGTATTATACGTTACTACAAAAAATAATTTATGCATAATATTTTTTAAGTACTCGTACTTTGCCATGTGATTATTTGTTGAAAATAAATGAAATCTATTTATTAACCAGATTTGATTTTTTTAAATTTGTTTTACCTAAAAATATAGATCGTTATACCGTATTATATATAATAAGGTGCAAAAGACATTTGTAATAAGTTTTAATACTAAACTGTTTAAAATTATATTTATTAAAACAGAAAAAGAAAAAAAACTATTAAACTTTTTTAAATTTTTTATCATAAGATTAAGTATTGATCAAATTAATATTGATGATAATAATGATAACCATAAATAAAACAAATTGTGAAAAAAGACTTTGTAAAAAAAGACAAATAAAGGGATGAAAACAAAAAGGGAGGCCGAATACAAAATTGATGTTCTAAGATTCAAACTCAAGACATATTGCTTGGCAAAACACGTCCCATGCCACTTCGCATATTGCATTTTGTTAATAGTTGTGGCTGTTTAAAAATATATAGTATTAATAAAACCTTTACAGAAAAAAATAAAATAGGCACTATTCATTCTTTCTGATATTTGTTTATATATAATGGAGTATTCGTACGAAACATGTTGTGAATCATATGAAGATCGCATATACCAAAAATGGGCTTTGTTTTTCTACTTACAGAGAATTCAATATCATTTTCAATCCTGATGGTGAACTGGATAGGGCGATAGGCGTAGGTGTATAACATTACTTTAACTGAAGTTAATTGTTGATTGTTTTCTGTTAGTTGACACAATCAAGTATTTTTTTTTATCAAAAAATCGAATATTTAACAATGTGACAATGATTGGATCCATATCTCATGTACACTAGCACAAAATGATACTAGACAACAAAGCATTGATATGGTACTTTCTACCATGTGTATGTGAAGATAAACAATCCATAATTGATGGGAGTCTCTGATGTGTTATTAGACTTTCATTTACTATTGGTACTAGCTAAATTGTCCGTGTATTACACGGGTTACGAAAAATATTAACTATCATATAACAAATAAATTATAAATAATAATAGTACGTACAATTAAATTGAAATCAAATATTTTGTAAAACTTCATTATATACAACATTCATTTCATTTGAAGTCAAGTTACCATTATTATTAAAATTATGTACTTTCAATTTCCGTTTACTTGTCACACAAAATATAGGAAATAAAATTGTACATGAAAAAAACATGTCTTTAAAAAAAAAGACCGGTCTTAAACAACACTTTATTTATTTTCTTTGGATAACAAATAAAAACTATTGTATCTAAAATTGTATGTATATATATATATTATTGTATTTATTGCACATTTCAAAGCTCAAATACTCATACTTAATCAATGAAATATAAGGTAGTATAATGATAATATATAAAATATATAATTACGTAGTTTGTTTTATAAATAAGATGGATAATATTTTTTAATTTTTTGTGAGAATTAAAATCAATTATATGACGTGTTTTATTTCATTTTATTTTTACTTTCATTAATATTTTTATCTATTATCTTATCTTATATTAAATTTGTATTGGATTGATACATTGATTTAATAGCAAAATAAAGTTTAATTTTGACAAAAAAAGTTAAAATTAAATTTTAGTTCTTACTAAAATGAATGGTTAAAATTTAGTAATTAAAATATATTATTTAAATTAAATGATAGGATGGTATAATTAATTTTTTTGAAGTTAATCTTTTATTTATATGTAAAAATAATTATTCTGTTTGACACATAAAAGTGAGGGTTTGTTGGGATTATGTGCATAGAAAACTATACAGCTAGTTAATTATGGACTTATAAGTTAACAGATTGAATAAATATGAGACTTATAGGCTCACACATGAACAAAGTTAGAGGCCATAATTAATAATATTACCATATTAATTTTGATCAAATAAAGAGATAATTGGGCTGTTTTTGTATTAAGAGTACACATATACGTACTATCACACTTATAATATTCTCATGTTAGTTTATTCTGTTACCACTTAATCAATTATTTAATCTCATATTGATCACTTCCTAACACTCCAAATTAAAAACATAATTGAAAAAACATATCGACCCGATATCAATTCATCAGATAACATATAAAAAACAAAAACAAAAGTTCAGACAACTTAACACTCAAACAAATTCATATAATGAGCTTTTAATACAAATTTCTAATCGAACAATTAAAACCTGTCGAGTCTCGTGCGAGTAGTATTGCTCTTGATCAATCCTTCAATCGTTGGTTTTATGGTTGCGTCATTTCACACTTTATGTTTGAACGTTTCATTCACATTTGTTCTTCACTTGTTCGCAAATCGTAAATCACTTGCTCCATTCGATCATCTTTCGCAAATGGCAATTCTCAAAAGTTGGAAGTAACAATCAAACTATGAAAAGAAAACTGAAAGGCCGATGAGATAAAAAAACCGAGGAGTCGCATCACAATGAAAAAATGCTTCTCTATTTCTTTGTTTTATAAATAGACCAAGTCTAGTCTAATTATTTGCACTTCTAAAATTAATGTTGTCCCCTAACATATATAATACTGCCTTCAAGAACCACAACACCCCCCCCCCCCCCCCCCCCCCCCCCCCAACCCCCAATCCACCCACACACACACTAAAAAGACAAGATTAGGCCTCTTATCCTTTAAGACACACATCACAATTAACCTTTTCTTGAATAACTTTTTGTGGGGGAAAATGATAAAAAGTTTACTATTTCTTTGAAAATCTTTATATGACAAAAACTACAAACTAGATAGCTCCAAGTGGCAAGAAGTGACATACTAATAACTACTTTCACATTATCAGATTATATCAAATCTAGTAAAGAAGATGAATTATAATCAAAATCTACAAAAATAAGAAGATTTTATTAAAAAAAAAAGATGATGAAATACATTGATATACAAGTATAAAGCTTAGTTATATATATACGGTACTTGTGAATTTCTACAAATAAGAAAAATAATTAATAAATAATATCTTTAATCACAAAACTGATACATATCATCCATGTTAGGCAGCTCTAGTAAAAACTTATCGAGGTCTCTAAACGACATCCCTTTCTTCAACATCGGTGTATTCACACCATCACGACGACCACCACCACCACTATTGTCATCACTACCATGTGATAAGTTATGTTTAGGAGAGTAAGCCGGAGAAGGTACTGCATCCTTTCCCGTGAGTCGTTGAACAACCGACTTAAAGCTCACTGCATCTGTCTCGATATACTCCGTGTTGATGATCACCACCTTCACGGGGTCACTCCTTCTCGATCTCGACATGATCTATATATAATCTAGATCAACAAATATATATGACGAACGATTAAACCCGAAAGCAATAGACTGAAACAGACTTAAGGTGAGATTGTGAGAATTAAAGAATCGTGAGAGTATGAATGAAGGTGAAGAAGATGATCGATTATGAGTCCTTATATGAAGCAAAGAACAAAATGATTATGGAAATGAAATGAATATAAAAATAAAGTTTGCTGTTTGCTGTTTGGTTTATATAGGAATTATTAGTCGAGGAAGACTTTTGGAGAGGGTAGGGGTCGAGAGGGTTAAGTAAAGTCAATTGCTAAGATTTTCCTTCAACAATCTTTTGCTGTCTAAGTTTTACCTTTAAGTTATAACTTTTACATTTTGGTCCCTTTTGCTAAATTATTTTAACATTTTTTGTTTGACATTGTAGATTGTTAAGATATGCACGTCTCTTTGTTTTCTAGATCGAGGCTTAAACCGTATGATCACTAAAATAATACTTTTAAATGGTTAATAAGAAGTTTCATTTATATTAATGATATTTTTTAAACCGTATGTCATAATCGGTTAAATAATTACTACTATATCACCATATCAGTGATTTCAAGTGATTCTCATGATAAGACCGTGTGCATCCAACCCTCTCTTACCCTCCTAAATCCATTGTCACATCAATATCCACATCATTCTCACCTCTAACCCTCAAACCCCCACATTTAATCCATACTTACTCTCCTAATATTTTATTATAAAGTATTTAAAAAAAGAAAAAAGAAAAATGTGTGTGTGTGTGTGTCAGACGACCCTCACGGGTCTGCAAACCAGCAATTCGATCAAGGGTTCCTGAACCCGTTGGTGTGCGATGGTTCCCCTTGCTACCCTTTGCTTCACGGGTGATCCGATGCGCTCGGTCTAAGGTTTTTCTTTTTCTTTCTTCCTTCTTTAAAAGATGTCCATATGTGTCTTCAAAAGAGTGTAGAAAGTGTTACTGTACAAGGCATACATTTACAAGGGATCCGACTTTTTATATACATATATAATATAGATATAATAGCTAGATATAGTTTATAAAATTTTGAATCGCTAAATAAAAAAGAACACGATGATGCCCATATTTAAAATATTTTTTTATAAGCAATGGCATATAGAGTTTTGTTCACTATTCCAGTAACGTTAATATCTATAGCATTAAGTTTTTCGGAACTTCACTTGTTGAAGTCTAGCTTACGTACGGTCTAGAATATCACATTACAGACTTAACAGATTGACAATGATAGATACTGAGATTAATATTATAGAGTTTTGATAATCAAAAGTTGGTTTATACTTTGTTTCCAATTCCAATATTAATGTTAAGCGAACTTCACGATTCAAGTAACTATGTAAGATAAACTATATTATTACATTTTTTTATTTAGTTGCTACAATATCGTTGTATCAGTTAAATTTGTGCTTATATGTGTGTGTGTTTAAGGATCTATTTTTTCTTTTCGTACATGGCTTGAAAAAACCACGTAACGTCTATATTTCGTTATTTTTTAAGTGAGTTTAGTTATGAAAAATCACAACTGTAAGTATTTAATGGTATATCATTACAAATATACACACTTACAAAAATATATGTACCCGTTTAATATTGTAGATTATGAAACAAATAAAATATTTATATTTCAAAATATTTGAATCCAAATTTTGACAATGAAAAAACTAAAACTAGATTTCAACTTTTAATAAAAATAAATTATCAGATTTGATTATTTACTTATAATATTTTAAATTAATGACAAGAATTCAATAATAGATTTTATAAATGTTACTTTTTTATTTATGTCGTTAGAAGATTTTATTATTTTATATAAAGTATATAAAGATAACATTATAAAATAACAATATCCATTTAATTCATTGTTATAATTATATTTTTCCTATGGTGAAAATATACTTTTATTTGATGTGTTATTTGATAACTAGATTATACTAAATCCAAATATAATAAATTACAACCCAAAATGAATGAAATCATGACAAACGTTAGTATTAAATTGACCTAATTGCTATGATTAGAAAATCTTGGACCATACTTTTTTAGCCTCCACGAATATTAACAATCGACTTGTTAAAGTGTAATTTCTATATTATGATTTGACGTAAAATATTCGGTCAGACCTTTGAAGTTAATTTTTTAATTATTGTTGTAATATAACGAATAGCATTGCTAATGCATTATTTAGCGTATAAACTTTTTTACAAACTCTTGAATTTACTTTTACGAAGAAGACAATTATTTTCCTTTTATATTATACCAACTATATAGTACTTATTTATGTACTAAAACATAAAAAAGAAAATGTAATTCCTTAAAGATTTATACTCGTATAACAAAATCAAAGAGCAAATAATTAATAATAGAAAAATTATATTACCTTCATGCTAAACAATAAATAGATTAAACATGTTTCTAGAAATCATTGCAGCGTACAGGGGCGGACCTTTATAGGTCCCGGAGATGCCCGTGCTACCCCTTAATTTATGTCGCAAAGGGTAAAAAAATTTATCGAATTTTTGTTTACGTATACGTGCTACCCCTAAAAATATTCGGGCTACTCTTCTACTAGAAAACATTGGGCTATTTGAGTTTATGTTTTAATCTAACTTAAAATTAATAGGCCCATAACACAAGCCCATTACTTGTTACATAACACAAGCTCGTTTTTTTAAATTGGGCGAACGAAAAAGACAACTTTGAAAGGTAATCTCTACATTCTTACTTTATTTTTTGATTTTAATCTTATTATATAGTACGCGAAAAAAAATTGTGCTACCCCTAAACTTTGATTCTGGCTCCGCCCCTGGCAGCGTAGGCTCATAGCAACCGACTCAAAGCCGGCCACAAGAGAGTTTAGATGTGCTTTCAAACATCGCTCATTCTCTATTAGGAACCCAAAATTTATCCATGTTATATACCAAATACTTATTAATGATTGATAGTTGGTGTTAGTTGTTGTTTGTTACTTAAAATATTGTTTTTTTTTTATAAAAATTGTTGTTTAATACTGAAAATTTATTTTTTTAGAATCACTTTTTATCAAGATATAAGAACAAGATCTCCGAAATCTCAGGAGATGCCTTGAAGAGTTGAAGGCTTGAACCTACCCTTTATGCTTTGCAAGGTAATGAAAAGATAAAGTGTGGTCGAGAATGCAAAAGATATGACATAAAAGCCAAATTTTGGACATTGAATATAAAGAACGGACTAATTTTGACAAGCAAGATGGATGGGTGAAGTTGACCGTTTAGTTAAGAAAAACAAAGCAGTCTAGAAGGACCAAAAAAGCCCAAATAAATTATGAGGATTTAGTCAAGCCACGATATCCAAGTGTCACGGTCCCTCGAAACTTCCCGTGGGTTTCACCTTCGAGCCTTGCCTAATGTCTAGATAGATTTCATGACTGGCTGGCCATATATCAATCGTCATTAACGCCTTTCTATTTTGTCACCAAGCTCGAGCTATGACGAAATCTCGTATATAGAAGCAGCTAATACAAGATATTGTAAGGCCGTTTGAAATGATATATTCTTTTTTCTTTATATATACGTGTGAATGCTTTGATTAGAGAGTGAACATATATGCATGGTTACGTAGACTAATGTCCAAGTTTGACAATGTAAGATTATTAACATACCCAAGTTAATGCATTTGATTTTAGTGCAAAGAATATATGCTACGGCATCTTGATTAGGTGTTGTCGTACTCACATACATCTTTAATAAGTAAATATTAAATTGATAGGGTTACTCTTAATTAAACAAGTATGTGAAATTAACAGTATCAACTAACTTAGATCTTATGTGCACACATTCTTTTCTTTTGATTTTATTGCAATATCATGTAATGAGAACAATACCTATTATAGTTTTATTACTTTCGAATCATTTGTAAATGAAATGTATATATAATTAATTTGGTGTTCATAATTATTAATTTATTAAACGATTCTAACTCTTCATTACTAAACAATCCTAACTTTTCATTCTATAATATTTTACAATTATTTTAAATTGTTTTTTAATATCAAAAATAATAACTTAGCCTTGTTATCCTGATTGTAGTGTTGATGTCATATATTATTGTTATTTTAATTCTTATTTCTTTCATTTTTTACAATTTTTTAATTTTGTATTAATATTTATTGTTTATTATATTCTTAACTCATACGAATATTTAATTTAGTATAGTATATTTTTTTGAACGTAAAATGAAATTATTATTGAACCACTAGCTAGCAAGTCGCTAGAGTAAAATACTACTATGATATTTTATCCTAAGATGTCATTATTAATAATACCAAAAAAATAATAATAATGATGGTGTGTGGGTGTTTTGTTTATTATTATTATTATATGCAAGTATGAGACGATGTCTTGGTGTTCCACTTTTTCGAACATAAGCATTTTTGTTATTTTAGTAGGGAAAAAATATGAAAAATTATTATTATAATTATTATAATAATAAATTATTATTAATATTTGTAATTTATGAGGTACAAGTTGTAATTAAAAATAAAAAAGACTATGCTTTATTGACCAAAAAGTTCCTTCAGAATCAGTCACTCAACATAGTCTGCAACAAGGACTTCCTATTTTCTGAATATAAAATTTTATTACCAAATATGTATATAATATTTAATAACATGTTATATGAAAATTAGACGTACCTTCCTTCTAGAGTAACAAGGAGAACCTTTTATCAACATTATTAGTTAACCATTTGTTTGAGCCAAACTCTTCAATTCTAGAATCATGCCTGGACCTACTGATTATTACATAAAGCTTTTACATGTATTTTTTTAATTGTATCTAGAAGAATGGTTATGTTATGATGTTTTTTAGGGTTAAAGCTAGGTCACCTTAAATGCAAGGATGTTTTACTTGCATATCATGGTATCATGTGGTATTCCTTTATGGTTAAATCATTTGGCAATATCATTGAAACTCTTTTCCTTTCATTCTCATCATAAACTTGGTTGTGAAACAAGTGGCTCCCTCAAAGTTAACGTAGTATTTTATTTGAAGAGTTTTAATAAAATGATTACCAACAAGATTAAACATTTGTTTAAGAAGTGTAGTTATGCCCTCAGTAATTACATGTCTATTCTGTAAACTCGATTTGGAAACGGATGGATATTCGACATTTGTTTTATTATTGTAAGGTGACTAAAGAAGTGTGGAAGTGGCTCCTACAATATTCGTATGTTCTCTTTTTTATGTTTTAATAAGAAATTTTATGAATATTTTTATTTTAACATTTAGTTATTATGTTTGTGTATAAAAAATTAGAATATATTCAAAAGTTTAGTATTTATGTTTATAATAAAAAAATATACTACACTAACTTAAACAATTTTTCTTTTTTCTTTCATGCCAATTATAATTTTTACAACTATAATGACTAATAATAGTAAATGTTATATAAGACATAATATGAAAAACAATAACAATTATCGATTCGAATCTAACTAAACTTGATGGGTAAGTATACAAGAATTTTCTAAAATAATAAAAATTGATAAAACAATAATTGTTTTTTTTCCTACTTTACTTTAGACATAATATGTAAGTGCTATTTTTTTATGTTTCACCTTATTGTTAATTTTTAGGAACAAACGGAAGGTTCATTGAAGGTTAGCTAGATTGTGTATTTATGTGTATCACTTCTGTCCACATCTTACCGTGACTTTCTAAAGCAGCTGGCAACCTGCAAGCCAATCTTCAACTTGGTACCTCATCATGTCAATAATTTTGACTCCAAACCACCAGTCAAAACCTTACAAAATTTTATTAAAATACCGCTAATTTTTTTTATAGTTTTAGATTTTTTTTTAAAACTAAAAATAGAAAGCATATTTACTTTATGCATTAAAAAAACACAAAACTTTTATACTTGACATTTTACTAAAGGTTTCTTAATTTTTTTTAAATACTCATACCTTTTCAAACAACTATTCCAACAAAAGTTCTCAACCAAAAACGTACTATGTTTTATACCTGAAAAATGAAAATTACACTATTCTATCTAAACATATTTTCTAGTATTTTTCTTTAAAAAATGAAATCGCCATTATTTTTATTTTTTGAAAAATAGAAAAAAAGTTCTCTAGCTAAATACATAATAGTCCTAAAGTAGAATTTTATGCTTTTTAAATACATGTAAGGATTAAGTCGAGTTAAACACTTGAAAATACTATATAAATTATACGAATTATTGAATTTGTTTAAAATTCAGCCAAATATTATCTGTTACTTTTTCACCGAATTGGTATTTTCAAATGTCAAAAGGTAAAAGTGGAAAAATCAAAAGAAAAATAATAATGGGTTAGTAGTGTGCATTACCAACTAACCTAAGTTTTGATTTACTAATTTCACCGATAATATTCTTTTCTACCCATTAAATCAAGAAAAAAATTACTATACACAATAACAGTATTTGTTTCGAAAATGATACTTCTAAATATGGTAACTAAGAAAATAAAGTTGATTATATAACAACTTATATACAATAAGAGAATTGTAAAAGCTGATTGTATTGTATTAAAAAAAAAGGAAGTGATGTTGTGCAATGGTAATTAACATAAGATTAATTGTGTTTTCAAGCAATTTACTAATAGCGTTTTCGAATTCTCTGATTGTTAAATGATCTAGTTGACACATGACAAATTTAACTTTTCGACAATTTATATTACAACAATTTTTCTCTATTTAACGATTTTTTAAACTATGTATATTATTAGTAAGGGATTTTTTAACAACTTGATGGATTATGATTAATCATGCATTAAAAAACTAATATTTAACTCGAAAGCATTATATTTAAAACATGTGATGATATTATAATTACTTTTATTTTCCCTCTTTTTACTCATTTCGTTTATTTTCTTTAACCTTTCATGGAGAATGTATACGGTATACCTACCACTTAGACAAGTTTTGAATTCTTTTGTCATTTCTTTGAAGTTTGAACATTTGTTGACAACACCACATATGAAATCACAATTTGACTCATCTTTTAACACTCTCTATACAAAAATGCATAAGATGTCAACTTTTACAACCTAGAACCATGTGTTCACATTTGATGCATATACAAAAATGCATATGAAATCACATTTGATTTTTTTTTGGAAAAATAGAAAAAAAGTTCTCTAGCTAAATACATAATATTCGTAAAATAGAATTTTATGCTTTTTAAATACATGTAAGGATTAAGTCGAGTTAAACACTTGATAATACTATATAAATTATACGAATTATTGAATTTGTTTAAAATTCAGTCAAATATTATCTGTTACTTTTTCACCGAATTGGTATTTTCAAATGTCAAAAGGTAAAAGTGGAAAAATCGAAAGAAAAATAATAATGGGTTAGTAGTGTGCATTACCAACTAACCTAAGTTTTGATTTACTAATTTCACCGATAATATTCTTTTCTACCCATTAAATTAAGAAAAAAATTACTATACACAATAACAGTATTTGTTTCGAAAATGATACTTTTAAATATGGTAACTAAGAAAATAAAGTAACTTATATACAATAAGAGAATTGTAAAAGCTGATTGTATTGTATTTAAAAAAAATAAGAAGTGATGTTGTGCAATGGTAATTAACATAAGATTAATTGTGTTTTCAAGCAATTTACTAATAGCGTTTACGAATTCTCTGATTGTTAAATGATTTAGTTGACACATGACAGATTTAACTTTTCGACAATTTATATTACAACGATTTTTCTCTATTTAACGATTTTTTAAACTATGTATATTATTAGTAAGGGATTTTTTAACAACTTGATGGATTATGATTAATCATACATTAAAAACCTAATATTTAACTCGAAAGCATTATATTTAAAACATGTGATGATATTATAATTACTTTTATTTTCCCTCTTTTTACTCATTTCGTTTATTTCCTTTAACCTTTCATGGAGAATGTATACGGTATACCTACCACTTAGACAAGTTTTGAATTCTTTTGTCATTTCTTTGAAGTTTGAACATTTGTTGACAACACCACATATGAAATCACAATTTGACTCATCTTTTAACACTCTCTATACAAAAATGCATAAGATGTCAACTTTTACAACCTAGAACCATGTGTTCACATTTGATTTTATTAAGAAGCTTCATATGTTTTTTAAATAATTATCTTCTTTTTTTACATTTTCTTTTAGTATTCTATCCACCATTTAATCATAACGGTTTGAGCATTAATTGTTACATAAACATACCTTTACTTACAGATAGAGATTGCTTTCAGAAAAACTATTTTTCTGCAATATTAATATTTTATACGACATTTTAATAAGTCAAACGAGTAACACTCAAGAATTTTATGGAAAAAATTCTTTGATATATTAGAGTAATACATATACAAGTTCGTGATTTAGGAATAATTCTTGGTATAAATCACAACATCCGTATTCAATCTTGTCTAAACGGCATATGAGGAGGTAATACGTGAATAGTCATATCTTTACCAAAGAGTAGAGAGACTACTTTCAAAAAGATTTTCAAAAAAAAAAAAAAAAAACGAGAGGTTTATTGAATTACTATATTTGAAGTAATAGCTATGGTCAACATTTCATAAAATAAGCGTCGATAATTACACATTATTAGTACACAAAACTTAGCTACTACATAAATGAAGAATACAAATCCGCAGCAAAGCGTGAATTCACAACACTCGTATATATATACATTATATAATGGGTTTGTTTGAATTAAGTTTTCGTTAATTAATCTCTACGTTGTTGTTAGATCCTCAAACAAAATCAATTTTTGTTAATCGGCCTCTTTTTACTTGTTTAGGGTGAGGTTGCTTAGATGTGTTCATCATTTTCATCGATTTATTGTTTGTTCCAAAGGTTAGGGTTCTTGAACACTCGATCTGAGTTCTAGTCAATTATATTTTTGTTAATCTTTGTTCCAAGACTTCTATATGATCAGTTTTTCTAGTTGTTTGATTGGAAAAGTATTATGTTTTTCCTATTCGATGAAGATGTCAAGAACACAATAATATGATCTTACTAGCACAAGAAGATATCAATTGAAAAATTACATGTAAAATGTAAAAAGGTAAACTATTGCATACAATGAATCCAATTTGAAAAGTAGCTATATTTTTAGTACAATATAAAATACATTATATACAATAACAATTTCGATAAAATTAACTATATCTCATACATTTTGCCCAAATAAAAGTTACTTGCTTCCAAAGTCTACATAAAATTTAGAGTAAATATGTAGTTTTGTGGTTTTACCATCTTGATCCCATAATTTTTAAATTTAGTCATGATATCTAAATGGCCAAGCCTCTTATGCATATCGTCCATGATCAAATAAAAACACCATTGTGCCCTCTTTATTTATTTATTTTCTTTAATTTTTAAATATTATTAAATTTTAATCTTTTTATACAAATAAAATATCAGATATTATATGTTATAATAAATAAATAGCTCTCTCTCTCTCTCTCTCTGCGCGCGCTAAACACCACCGCCATCACCACCTCCACCTACCATTACCCACCACTACCTCCGATCCTCTATCACCCACCACCCTTCTCTCTTTACTAACTCTCCCTCTCTGCTAAACACCACTGTCACCGTCATCTCCATCACTGTTACCCAGCACCACCACCTCTAATCCTCTATAACCTACCACACTCCTCTCTTTTCTAATTGCTGACAACACTACCACTGCTAGGGTGTTTACTTTTCTTAATCTCACCACCACCTCCACCGGCGCCGACAACCACCACCAACGCCAACACTCACTACCACCTCCATCAGCCACAAGATACCGATGGATTTCGATTGCAGAACCACCTCTTTGCTTTGCTACCAACATCACCCCCACCAACTTAATCACCCACATACCATTACCCACTCTAATCTTCCACACTTATTTGCAGGAGTTAGAAGATTAGACCGCCACCCACTCCTAGGATCGAATCCTCGTATGATGCACCTCCATCTTCACCGCCACTTTCGTCTCCAAACAAGACCATATCTGGAAGGAACCACTACCAAAAGCAATCACTACCAATGAAGAATCCAAATCTTGAAAGAACCACAACAAAAGAGATCTATTGTTGGTGATTTGGTATATACTAGGTTTTGATTTGCTACCAACATCACCCCCACCAACTTAATCACCCACATACCATTACCCACTCTAATCTTCCACACTTATTTGCAGGAGTTAGAAGATTAGACCGCCACCCACTCCTAGGATCGAATCCTCGTATGATGCACCTCCATCTTCACCGCCACTTTCGTCTCCAAACAAGACCATATCTGGAAGGAACCACTACCAAAAGCAATCACTACCAATGAAGAATCCAAATCTTGAAAGAACCACAACAAAAGAGATCTATTGTTGGTGATTTGGTATATACTAGGTTTTGATTTGCTACCAACATCACCCCCACCAACTTAATCACCCACATACCATTACCCACTCTAATCTTCCACACTTATTTGCAGGAGTTAGAAGATTAGACCGCCACCCACTCCTAGGATCGAATCCTCGTATGATGCACCTCCATCTTCACCGCCACTTTCGTCTCCAAACAAGACCATATCTGGAAGGAACCACTACCAAAAGCAATCACTACCAATGAAGAATCCAAATCTTGAAAGAACCACAACAAAAGAGATCTATTGTTGGTGATTTGGTATATACTAGGTTTTGATTTTCCAATTTCTTAATATATTTGTGCGTTCATCTTGTGGATTCTTTATATTTTTGATTTGTTTGTGCTATGTTTGAAATTGATTATGAATTTGGGTCTTGATTCCGATTGTGGAGATAGTGTCTCACATCAGCCATCGCTGCTATTTATGATTTATTTACCAAACAGTTGTGTCTGTTATTTTCTTAAAACCACAAATGAAGAACCTGAACTTAACTTAGAATCACCATTTCTTAAAAAGGCAACACTAGTTTGCTCATTGTCTGTAGATTGCATTCTGCAATCAAGCATGATGGAAGGAAACACAACAAAAAATAACAAGTTCTCAACTTAGTGGAATAGTCTTCCCTCTTGGTCATATAACTACTTTAGCCATGGGCAAAGTGGCAGAAAAAAGAAAAATAAAAAAAAAACGACAGAATACCGAACATAAAGTTCCATTACCACCTCATGGATGACTGGGTGCATACGTCACGGATTTCTGATCAGTTGGTTGGAAGAGATCGAGCCACTCGAGGCCTCACAGGTGTCTTGGAAGGACTCACCCTTCAAGAATTATGAAATTGTGTTTGTATAAGTAACTCCATGCTTATCAAGATTTCAAGATAAAATATTAATATGGGAAATTTACCTCATTGGTTGGGTTCCAAGTGTCTGACCACAGCAATCCAATGCTACAATCGCACTCTCTGCCTGTAATTTTAAAAAACATAAAGAAAGAAGAAAAACCATCATCACTAAATCCCAATGATAAAACATCACACAAATAGAGGCCGGGTTCTATATTTATGATCATCTATTCATCAGTATATATATGTCCATATGATTATAAAAGTATTCTACAACAATGTTATTTGAACTTCTTTAATGGGATAATATATGTGTAGTCTAAACAAATATATTCTCCTTTTCTTAATAAGCAATTTAAGAGGTTTCATGCCTCAGAATACATTTGGGATGGCTTTATACCCTTTTCCTTTATAGCTAAACCTCTAGCTTAACCCATTTGACCATTAGAGATAAACTATAACCCAAATCTACCCATTTTTATGCAACTAGGTCAAAACTGTCATATCTAGTTGTACACAATTAGAATAGACTTCGAGCTACTTTCAACCCGTTTGACATTTAATCGCTTTCCATTTTGCTAAATTCTTATTTGACCCATTTGAGATAAAACACCATCAAAAATCAACCTTTTTGATAGGTAATTGATCAAAATAATCATTGCGAGGGTTAAACCAACATCCCACAACACAAAAAGTTGTTTTAACGACGAATACTTGGCATGATAATACATGAAGTTTTATACCTAAATTAATTTAATTTATTAGTTTATTGTCCGCTTTCTCTTTTTTTTCCTTTTTAGCTGAAGATCTTTTTGGAAGCAATCTCTCTACCTACAAGTATAGTACAATTTTCTACATCTGACCTCCCCCATACCCTACCAACGCGATATTGGGCATTTTGTCGTTGTTGATGCTTATTTGGAAACATATTCAGCATAATCTTTCGTCTCCATCCTTGTTACATGTAAACAGTGTTGTAAAAGTCGGCCGCCTAGTCGGCACCTAGGCGGTAGGCGGCCACAAACCTTGGAGAATAATGGCCACTCGGACTTATTCCTCGGTTTAGGTCAAAGTCGGGGCTAGGCGGCACTAGTCGGCTCTAGGCGGTCAACGAAGTCAATTTTTTTTCATTAACCGCATAGGAATACTTCATATTTCATTATGTCCTAAGTATTACTTTGATATTTTCATTATTTGGAATTGAATAATATATAGTTCACACTTTGATATTTGATTAGTATTGGATACTTCAAAATTCAAAAGTGTTTTGAACTAGTATTTGATGTTTTGAATAATTATATTAGTGTTTCTAAACATATTTATTGAATTCTATGAACATTATATTTATATTTGAGTATTTATGAACATGTAGTATATAGAATTTTGAAACTTATATGTAAAAAATTCCAATCCGAGTACTCTCCGCCTAGGCCGAGTACTCGCTATTCCCCGCCAACCGCCTAGCGAGTTTTGCAACATTGCATGTAAATGAATATATGGGAGTCCCAAAGAACATTGAAAGGGAAAACAAAGAGCTTACCATCACAAATTCAACAAAAGCAATGCGCGTGGAATGTACATGGTCTCCCAAAAGCCTGATTCGAGAAACCTTCAATATAGGTTCAAATTAAGTTAATAACTACCATATAAAACACAACACATAAAAGAAAATAAGACAACGGTCCAAACCTCGCCACATCTTGTTTCAAAAAAGTTCTTGACTTCAGCTTGAGAAACCTGCAATACAACAATTCTAATGATTCTTTTCTTTTTTCTTTTTATTTTTTGAAGAAAAAAACCCTTTTATCACCTTTTAATGAAGGGAAAAATTCATTGAATAAGAGGGATTATAAATTTAAAGGGAAAAAAATGGCAAATAGCTCCAACCTTTTTGTCAATATTTGTACAGTAGACTGTCCTTGCACACATCTCCTTCTCATCCTCTGACTGGATTTTTTATCATGAAGAAGGTAGATAAATAATTATTAATAAAAACTGACATCTTTTAAGACATAAATTAATCTAAACAAGGTATATAAAACCCGTGCATTGCACGCGGTGATCTTCAAATAATCATATTCTTAGTAAATTAATTATATGTTATATTATATATAATATGGTTTTTAGTTAGCATAAGTAAACAATATTTAGCTTACATGTCATTGGTTTTTATGGATTTATAAACCATGCATGCACTACTACGTACTACTACTAATAGCAGTAATAAGTAATAAGTAATGTTGTGAGATTAAATGTAATTTGTATAAGTTAAGGGGTACAAAGCAAATGTTTAGAATTGGTTAAAATAAAAAAAATCAATAGTACAATATAAGTAAACAAGTTTGTAAATAATAATATTTTTTGACCAACTGACACAAACTCTTTAATTCGCATCTATGTTCATAACAAAGCTTGAATCCTTAACCTCCAAGTGAGGGAGGACTCGTTAATAGGCCTTAATACTGCTAGATCAAATGAGCTTTGGGTTGAGTGAAAAGTGAAAGCTAAGTAGGGGTTAAAAATGAAAATCGAAACTAATAGTAGTTTTATGTGAGCAAATAAGTTCGTACTGATAAGTTTTTTAAATGGTTAACTCATTGTGTCTAATATACACTAATATTTGTAATAGGACAAGAACTCTTAATCTTAAAGAGGGAGGGACGCCTTGATACCGTTAGGCTAAAGACCCATTGATTTGTAAATAATAATAAGTAATGTTATAAGACAAAATGTAAATATATATAAACCTAAGGGTGAAACATGAAATTTTATGAAGGGTTAAAATTGAAAATACGAAATGAATAGTGTTTTACTTCGAAAACTGATATAAGGTGATAATATGACTAGAGTGATTCTTACCCTGGGAAGGAAAGTTGGATTCACAGGAAGAATTGCAGTTTTTGAAGGCAAAACCCTAACTTGAGAGAATCCCAGCATTATTCCACTAAGATTAAGAGCTGCTCTTGCAGAATCTGTTACCATCAATCATCATGAAAGTATGTAAGCTTTGCCAAATTTACAATTTTGAGATACCAAAAATGTAGTTATTTCACATATATATAAAAATAGGGGAATTCCATAAAAACATAACCAACTCCGTTATGAATTCTATCTTCGGTAATAAACTTATTTTAGCTATAAAAAATCATTACATTTTCAATTTTTTTATTTAAGGTAATTACCTAAGATAATCAGCTTTCAGCTGCTGTTTTAAGGGCCCATCAGAACAAAGAGAAAATGATCTAAGTCAGTTGCTACATCATTGTTTTGACCATTTTTTGGGTCATCTTATCTTATATTAAAAATTATTATAAAAGTTGGTTACCATAAATCATAAAATTTTCAAAATTTGGTTACATTTTTCAGCAATCTGCTCTATAAATTTAAAGCTATAACGTCCAACATACTCTCATCAGCAAACTCCACGAATGCAAAGCGAAGACGTGAATGAGGATCCCCACAAACTCGACAGTCTAGAACCTTCATATTAACATATAAAATAAGAAGTCAGATAATAATTTAACATGAATTTAAATCTATTAAAATAAAATTAAAAGATCAAGTAGTTACTTGTCCATAGGCGCTAAATAGAGCAGCAAGTCGCTCTTCAGTGACCTACAAAGGCGAAAACTCATTATATTAATCAAAATGAAAATCAAATGGTTTCCTTCACTGCAAAAAGTAAATGAGAACAAGCATTCTTACTTACATTATGATCGATGTCAGAAACATAAACGGTTCTTTTAATGCTATCTTCTCTCTGAGCTCTGAAAGCTCTCCCATTCAACCGTCTTCTGCCCTGGCTATAGTTATTTCTCCTCTGAGAAAACAAAATTAATGAAACTTGAGAATGTACAGATTTTTTTATATTAGTCTGTGTATCCAAAATGACAACAAATGACAAATGTGACAACTCTGATCTTGGTAACATTTGGTTAATGAAAACAACTAGATCCTATTATTGTAATTAGTCTACATGCAAAACAAGTCTAATGTGTAACTATGAAAGGTAAGCACACATTAACAAGAAACCAAATGCCAATGTAAGATAATTCAGTCCAATGATTCAAAAGATAAGAGACATTACATAATTAGTTGTTTTGAGCATGCAATGTGAAATCTTGATGTTGCTAATAACAATGATTAAGAATCAAGATCATGGCATAAGTTTAGACTTGATATTAGGGAACATGGAAACATATTGATCTGCGAAAGGGAAACTAATACGGGCAGAAATCTATCATCCGAGTACCTCCGAAAACAACAAATAATCTTAGCAACTTGAATGACATACACCAATTAAATTTAAGGAAACTCATGATTAACATAAAAAAATCTTTTAAATTAAACAAAAGTGGTCATTTACAGGAATATATACAGCAGCAAAGCATCAAATTAGATCATATAAATCAAAAAATCAAATGCCAATTGAATTAAAGAATCTAGAAAAGATCATGATTGTGGAAAAAGAAAATTACCAATCAGAAGAACAAATGAAAGTCAAATACTCATTCATCTAGTCCAGAAAATACCCACAAAGATTCAATTAGAAAACATAATTCAGTAAAATTAAAAAAGCAGAGTAGCATACCCTGCGATTATTAGGGTAACCTTCAATCGCATCAACCAGATGAGAATTTGCATAAAATGCAGGTGCAAAGTAATTGAGGGTTAGCTCAGTCTGATCACCATTGCGATCAATTGGAGAGTAGGAAGAGGGAAAGAATTCTTTAGCCATGGGATTCAACTTCAAAGTAGACAAAATATCAACAATTTGTTGCATTTTCATATCTGAATTTGAATCAGAATCAGACCCCTTTTGGGGCTCAACGTTAATCACGGTAGAACCATTATCATCGGGATTTGCAACATTGATATTCTCACTCTCGTTACTAACAACAACAACCTCTGATTTTGGTGAAGATTGATGAACATCATCAAGAGAACCAACCACCGTAGATTCGCCGGAAGTATCAAAACCAGCAGCCATAGAAACCCAAAACCCCACCTCCACGAAAACCCAAGGAAAAAAAAGATTGAAATTAATCAAGAAAATGAAACAATGAAATCAAAATCCTCACAACTTAGAAACCCAGAAAAACTAAAGCTATAAAAATCTATCAAAAGAGGGAAAAAGATTATATCTTTTATCAAAAAGGGAAAAAAAAAGAGTATTAAATATTTAACAAGAAAATGAATTGCTGATAAACGAAGCAAACCCAATTCCTCTTTTTACTCCAGATATGGGTGATCTCCAACGGTTTATTTATGCCAAAAAGTGGATTCTCTCTTTATACAGACATGGAGAAAGCCTATAAAGAGAGACCCCCCAAAATCAAAATGGAAAGCAAAAAATATAAAATTAAAAAAAGATTAAATTAAAGAAATAGGGGTTTTGAGGAATTTGATCAGAAGATGGTGACGGGTAGAAAAACAGGTGGCTTGAATTTTCGTTTTGACAAGAGAAACAGTGAATGAATGTGTATAAAGAAGATCACAGAGAAGAAAGAGATTGAGAGAGAGAGGGAGAGGGGTGAAGGTGCATTAAAGTGAGGGACTTTAGAATTGGGAAATGCAAACACAAGAACATCTAACGTAAGCCCATTTGGTACCTTATGTAAATATCAATATGTCATTCAATGCCTTTATTTATTACTATTTTTTCTTTTAACAGCGAAGTAGAGAACTTTAGAGAGGAAAATTTTAAGATCCAGGGGGAATTAAGGAGAGAATTTAGCTCAGAAATTACCCCTTTTAAGTGGCTCAAAATTTTATTAGAACTTTTGATAGGAGACAGGACGAAAGGACAAATAATTAAAAGAAAATAATCCATTGAGCTTAAAATAAAAAGTTACATTTAGTTATACTTTATTCAAGTATAGAGCAAAGCTTAAACTTTATTAACTACAAACGTTGTTGAAAGTTATTGTTGTTAAACACCACTTCATTTCAAATTTTCCACACGAGTTACTATATACTACCCCATTGCAGCTTTCATGAAATTCTTACTCTTTTCTGATTTGCCATTATCCAATATGACATACAAGAGTTAATCGAGAGAGTTATGTACTTCAACGTTAATAGTGCACGAATTAAGAAACCATTACCATACTTCCTTCACCATTGGGAATGAGTAGAACACATGATCAACATTTTCCACATCTATTTTACATAATGGACAATAATCAGATGACATGGTTATCCTAGCACTTAGATTAGAGCGTGTAGGAACCCAATTTAATAAGCATAACGGTGTCATTTACATCAAAAATGTTTGTTATTAAAGGAAGAATCAAATTCTCAATTATAGATCTCAAAAGTTGTAGAGAGAAGACACCGTTAAGATCACCTTCCCATCTCCAATGGTCTTCATCTTCGTTTGAGGTATCATGTTGAAGTAGAATTTTCAAAGTGCGAATCTACCTCAATAATCTAGCATCGCCGATAACACTTACCCAAGACCAAGATCAAATAGTTGTATTACTGAAAACATTAGTAGCATACATAGCAATTATACATTCCTTAATATCTTTTAGCTCAATTAATTCATGAAAAGTAGATTTTAAGAGAATGGATCCCAATTAGTGCCCGGTCCAAAAGAAAGTGTCATTTCCTTTATTTACAACACGGGTAAACATATAATCAATATTTAAATTCAAGGAAAGAAGAGAGTTACATGCTTTCGCTACGTTTAACCAAACTCCTGGATATCTTGAGTTTACAAATAATGAAGAATCTCTTTCAGTGAAAACATGAATAACACTGATAACACTCGCGCCATAGAGCATGATCCTCGATTTTCAGCCTTCACTACCATTTTATAAGTAATGATTGTTTGCATCCTTTAATGAACCGATGCCAAGACCACCAAAGTCATTTGGGAAAGTTAACTTTTGTCAATTTACCCAACATATATTTGTTTTGCCACATACCATATAAATCTCTCTATTACATAAATCACTTTAATGTGATCTTTGAAAAGAGATATGAAGTATACTGATATACTTCTTAAAACATATTTGCACAATGTGACTCTTCCACCCGAATGTTAAGTTCTTGAACATCAATACCAAAAAAACGTTGATTTTAGCAAAATTGACTTTAGTCCTGAAGCCATATGGAAGCATGTAAGAATCCTCGTAAGATTGACTCCATTAGAAATGGACCATTTACCTAAGAAGATAACATCACCTGCAAATAAAAAAAATGTGATAAAGTTGGCCCACCATTTGAAAGATTTATTGCATAAAAAAAATCTTAGATCGATGTTTCCAACATAGCAACATGAAGCCCTTCCATGGCTATAATAAAAAGAAAAGGTGAAAGAGGGTCGCCTTGTATCACCCATATAGTGAAAATTTGTTTGTGGGTGATCTATTAACAAAAAATCAAAACACTTGCCGATTGGAGACAACTCAAAGTCCATATTCTCCGCTTGGAACTAAATTGCATTTCATTCAGATTCTAGGTAACACCACCTAAGGGAGTTGATATCTATTAATCATATATATTTATCAAATAGATTCCCGCGTGGCTGACTAACTTTTTGTGAAATTGTTATATCTTGCTTCTTAATCACTTATATTCCACCATGAACATATACAATGACAAAAGAACAAGAAACGAAGCAAAATCGATGAAATTAAGAAGAAAAATTCAAATTCTAGAACTTGTGAGAATTTCAGAGGTTGAAACATATAAATGAGGTAGTTGTACTTTATACACTCACACCCCTTCTACGACCATAATTTTCCCTTCTACGGCCGAAGAAAGGACCAAAGACAAAAGTTTAGATTTCACAATTCAGAAGTTAGAAATTCAAAAGTTGGATATTAAGGAGCTTGAAAGTCAAGAGATTCCGCTTTAGGTCATGTTTTTAGAGAAAGTGAAGTTCGGGAGCTAAGTTTAGGTTCAGGTTCAAACTCCAGAGCCACTTCTGGACCTACACGTTCATATTTAGAAAAGATTGTTCTAGAACCAAGTTCAAATTAAAAAGAAAACCCCTTTTACGGCTGTTTATGTCCCTTCTATAGCATAAAACATCCATTGCCCACAAATTTCCCCACTTGCACCAACAGATAATCTTGTCAAACCAACTTGCCACCGCCCCCTTTCTACGACCATAATTTTTCTTTCTACGACCATACATATCATTTATATAAATATTTGTTTATCTAGGATAGAATCAAATGTCCAACTATTGAACACTTTTTTCAACACCTCTTGCTCCAAAATAGTTCATACACTTTAGTAGAGGTCTGTAGGTGACCCTAGAGCTTGAAGAAGGTCCATTTGATCATTTGGAGGTGATAGCTTCATCATTCTCACATCCATATTCATCTAGCTTAAAAGTCATTGGTATAATTTAACCTTATTTACTTTTCCAGCAATGGCACCATGTAATCTAGTAGCTTTTGATGTTATATTTGCTATCATGCATAGCTATAACACTTATTTACTTAGGCCAAGATGAATCCTGGCTAATGTTGTTGTATCTGCAACAATGATTATTGTATGATGTTTTCATGAATATTTGGTAATACTTGTTTTAATGAAGCTTGATCTTGACCTTTTTTCTTTCATATTGAAGCCATGTGGGTATTGTGATCATGATAGGTTGAACAATTGCATGTGAAAAGTACTTATATTCAAGATATTTTAACATGTTTGTGCATGCTAGTTTTCGTTATAGAAGTTGGTGGTAACTTGCATGTTCATATTTGGTGTGTGTATTTGCGATATTAATTTTAGACTAGGGCGGTATTGGGTTGGTGTGTTGGATGGATGAAAACGAATCATCGGTAATCTCCATTTTCCATGTACGATTGTAACGTATCTTTATGTGCAACGAACTATCTTAAAGAGTGAGTGTGCTTCTAAAGGAAGAGAGAGGAAAAGAAAGCCGGATTCTTAAGAGAAAATGACAAGGGACAAGCCGAAAGGTAAATATGATAAAATGCATGGAACATTATCCTGTAGATGATGAGAAGTAATACCAAAGTAAGAGAATATGTCTTTAACCTAAAAAAATTTACATACTAAATCTATAATTTTATGAAATCAAATTTTGATATAAAACTCATTATAAAAATTAAGAACTTACGTTTCTGCTTACTACAAGCATCCCACAACAATATGTATTACATTACATAGAATATTGGGTAAAGCCCACCTTTGGTTACCTTTATATTCCCCTTTATGCTTGGTAAACACATTTTTGGCTAAAATAATTATAGATTTAAATACATGAACTCTTTAAACCACAGCCAAAAGGATAGTCAAACACTAATGCTTATCAATTTAAATATAATTTAAAAGGTTCGGGTCGTTTTATATTAGCATAAGTATACCTTTTTCATGATGATAAAAATGTATATAGATAAAAAGAAATATGGTTTTGTTTTTTAGCCTTGAAGGAGAGAGTTTGGTGGAAATTCATGTTGGGTCATGCTACAATAAATTTCTTTGTGGTGGTCCATATGTTCTTATGTCAAAAGTGAAAATGGCCAACCATTCGTATTATTGTTAAATTATTCTTGTTCTTTTAAAACATAAACAAAAATGTAATCTACATTTCATAGTACGTCTATAATTTATACTCATTTAATTTAGAAGCTCCTAACATAGACATCGAATATAGTAGATGTGAGCATGTGACAAGTTCTGGATAGTTTTAAACTACCCAAACTGTAAATATTGGTTTTAGAATTTTCAATAGATTCTAAAACCAATATTTACAGTTTGATGGTTTCATGTTATTAATTTTGTATTTTTCATAATCCAAACTAGCATCTTCTCATCTTAACGTGTCGCTTTACTTGATTTAATTTTATTTTTGTGTTTATATTTGTCATGACTTAAAATAGATAGTTATCCTTATTTTATTATATTAAGTTACATATATTTTGTATTAAACAAAACATTAGATAGAAAGCCATGGGGAGAGAGAGAGAGAGTGAGCGAGAGAGAGAGAGAGAGAGGAGAACACCATTCCGGCTACACGACAACGACAAAGAATTTCAACGACATGCTAAAAACCGATTTGGTAATGCGTTTGCTCAAGCAACATCGTACTTCATCCATAATTTCCCAGAAGGAGTTGACGAGAAGAAACTGTGGTTTTTGTTCAAAGCGGTGGGAACGGTCATTGATGTGTATATTGCGAAGAAAAGACTTAAAGATGGTAGAAGATTTGGATTTGTAAGGATGATTGGAGTTGATAGCATAAGAACAATTGGTTTGTTAAACAAGTTATGGATCGGGACTTACAAAATA
Organism: Pulicaria dysenterica; assembly: GCA_947179395.2. Lineage (NCBI taxonomy): Eukaryota > Viridiplantae > Streptophyta > Magnoliopsida > Asterales > Asteraceae > Pulicaria > Pulicaria dysenterica. The sequence continues at coordinate 9,127,502 of OX359291.1, read as the reverse complement.
GTTGCAGATATAGCCAAAGGGTACCGTAACATGGAAGGAAGGGATATTGGCAGAAAGCAAGAGTGGAGTTGGCGTTTCAGTCCAAATAAGGGGAGAGATCACCAAAATAAAAAAAGTATGGTGGGTACGAATTCTTGGAACATGACAGATGGAAGGACATTCGTGGATGTAGTAAAAAATTCGCCAAAGAAGAACAAGTCAGAATTAAAAAATAACAGCATGGACAAAGAGAAAGCTAAAAAAAATGGGTTGAATCAAAAGGAAGATCAAAATAACAGGAAACAAGAACCTCATGATCTAGACGTGCTAAAGGATATCAAAATAAACCATGATTTAGAACCACTACTAGACTGCAGTGTAGTGGCGAAAGCTAAAAACTCTGAGGTATTGGAAGAATTGAATGATATTTTAAAAGCTATCAACCCTTCATTGGTGTACTGGAAATATCTCGGTGGATTAGAAGTTCTTTTAACTTTCGAGACGAAGAGAGAAGCTGAAGCAATGATCTTAAAAAAAGATGATGAGCTGTGGAAATGGCTCACAAATGGAAGAATGTGGTCCTCTGATTACTCTAACAGATCGAGAATGACGTGGGTTAAGATTTATGGTATGCCATTACACATGTGGTCGGAGGAGAACTTCACGTCGATAGCAAGGAGATGGGGTGAACCGTCAGTAACGGCAAACTGTTTATGGAGCAGTGCGACGTCGCTAGTATCCGGGAGAGTTTTAATAACTACGGCGTATGAATATCCATTGATGGAAAAACTATATATCAGGCATGAAGGAAAGATTAAAACGATATTTATGAAAGAAGAGTGCTGGATTGACGATGTTACTGAAGAAGGGGAAAATAATGAGGGGTCTGTGAAATCGGTCGATGAATGGAAAGAATGGGTCAGCGAAAATGAAGAGAACGAAGAATCTTCAGATGAAGAAGAGAAGGCGGAGAAAGTGGCCGGAGAAGACGATCGGGAACAGTCGAAGGATTTTCCGATGGAAGATGAAAAGGTTGTGCAGAGTTTCGAGGTAAATGCTAATGATGGATATCGAGAAAATCAGTCATGGGGAAACGTAAATATATTAAATAATAAAGAAGATTTGGCGGTGGAAAAGGAAGATGTCAACAGCTCGATGTACGTTATCAAAAATCACAGGGAGACTTCTCAGTCTATTAACTCGGGCCTGGGTAAAGCTTTTGGGCCTGGAGACAATGGGCTAAATAACAACAAGAGTGTGGAATTAAATTCTGATGGGTTGCGTATGGATAAGGAATGGAATCCAATTGGGATAAAAGCCAATCAGAAAACCAGCAAAGAAGGGCCTGTCAACTCTGAGTCGATAGGTTATGAATGTAAGTCGACAACAAGAATAAATTTGAGAGAGGAGTTGCAAGTCAGATCAGATAGCGAATCCTATATCCCAGATACAGATGAAAGAATATCTCAGGCGATGAGCAGTAAGATCAACAAAGAATTTATCGACGAAAACGAAACAAGAGGACAAGATGAGTTGAACGATGAAAGGGGGCCAGGTAGAAAAAGCTTCGTGAAGATCAAGGAACTAGCTAGGTCAAAGAAATCGAAAAAGGTGATGGAGTATGAGAAGATACAAAACAATCTGAGGAGGGGAGGGAACGGTACCAGAATTTCAGAGGGGGAATCGTCATCATCATCAATTCAGATTAAGGAGGTGGGTGAACAAATCGGGTTCTCATGGAGAGAAGGATCAATGTAACTCGAATGGCCTTGGTTCACAGGTCCGTACGTTTTTTCTTGTTACAATGAAAATGCTTTCTTTAAATGTGAGGGGTTTAGGGTCTGGGGATAAAAAGGATTGGATCAAAGAGTTATGTTTGAATGTGAAACCGGATATTTTAGGTATCCAGGAAACAAAAATGGGGTACATTTCAGAGGAGTTAATTGAGTTTATATGGGGTTCTTGTAATTTCAATTTTATTCATAAGGATGCCTGTGGTTCAGCAGGGGGGATTCTTTTGCTTTGGGATAGTAGTTTTTTGTCAAATACTGTAGCATGTGAAGGGGAGAATTTCGTAGCTATAAAAGGGTCGGTAACCAAAAAAGGGGAGGATTTGATGGTCGTTAATGTATATGGTCCACATGTGAAAGAGAAGAAAAAGGAGTTTTGGTCAGAGTTGGAATTTTTTATTCAAAATAATAAAATGGAACACGTTATTTTTGGTGATTTCAATGAAGTTCGGTCTAAAGAGGAGAGGATGAATACTGTTTTTGTTGATAATAATGCGGCTCTGTTCAATAGTTTTATTATGGATAACAGTTTACTTGATATCCATTTATGCAATAAAAAGTTCACAAGAGTCTGTTCCAAAAGTTTAAAGTTTAGCAAACTCGATAGATTTTTAGTGTCGGAAGGTTTTTTAAATCTTTAGGGGTCTATCAATTGTTTGGTTTTGGATAGAAAAAGATCTGATCATCACCCGATTCTATTGAAAGATGAATTAATGGACTCGGGACCCAAACCATTTAGATTTTTTAATGCATGGATTAAGATGGAGGGGTGTGAAGAAGTAGTCAAGAAAGCGTGGAATAAAAAACAAAATCAACTAATAAAGACAGTATTTTTGTGGAAAAATTGAGATTTGTCAAAAAAGATTTAAAAACTTGGGTCAAAAATATGTCGTCAAGTAGGGAGAATGAGATGGAGGAGTTGAAAAGTGAGCTGAGTAATGTGGAGAAAAAAGCAATGGATGGTGACTTATCTGAGGGAGAAAAAATTAATTGGCGGGAGGCTAGAAAGAAATGGCTAGAGTTAGAAAAATCGAAAACTGATATGATCAAACAAAAAGCTAAAATTAAATGGATGAAAGTAGGAGATGCAAATACAAAAAATTTTCAGGCAGCGGTCAAAAGAAGGATTAGAAAAAATAATGTAGTTGGGATCAACTTTGGGGGGTCGTGGGTGAATGAGCCGGGTATTTTGAAAAATGAAGCGGTCCGTTATTTTGGTAATTTTTACAAAACTTCAGGGGAGAGGGAGATAAAATTTCGGTCCGATAAATTTAGGAAACTAACCGGGTTTCAGATTAAAGAGTTAGAAGAGAAATTTTCCATAAATGAAATAAAGCGTGCGATATGGGATTGTGGTAGTAGTAAGGCGCCGGGGCCGGACGGATTCAGTTTTGGTTTCTTAAAACATTTTTGGGATATTATAAGGGATGATTTGATGGCGGCTATTAATGAGTTCTGGTTGTTAGGTCGATTCTCTAAGGGTTGTAACTCATCCTTCATAACCCTTATTCCGAAATGTTCTGACCCGGTTAGCTTCAATGACTATAGGCCTATTAACTTGATAGGTTGCTATTACAAGATTGTGTCTAAGGTGTTGGCTAACAGGTTGAAGAAAGTGATTGAAGACTTGATTGGTGATTCTCAAACAGCCTTCATTAAAGGTAGATCAATTTTGGATGGTATCCTTTGTGCGGGTTAAATTGTGCAGGATCTGAAAAAGAAAAAAGGTAAATGTTTTCTATTTAAGATAGATTTTGAAAAAGCGTATGACACTTTAGAATGGGATTTTTTAATTGATGTGTTGGGCCAAATGGGTTTTGGGGCTAGATGGGTGATGTGGATGAAGGCGTGTCTAGTTTCCACTTCGATGTCGGTTTTAATTAATGGGTCAGCCTCGGAAGAGTTTAAGGTGGGTAGGGGAGTTCGTCAAGGTGATCCGATATCGCCTTACTTATTTTTAATTGCAGCGGAAGGGATTAATGTCATGTTTAATGAAGCAGTTTCAAAACAAATTTTTAAAGGGGTGGAGGTGGGTAGAGACAAGATGGTAGTTTCACATCTTCAATATGCCGATGACACAATGATTTTTGGAGATTGGAGTGTCAAAAATTTTAAAGTAATGATGTATATGTTGGATAATTGGCAAAGAGCATCGGGTTTAAAAATAAATTTGAAAAAAAGCTGTATCTATGGCGTGGGAGTTAACAAAGAGGAAGTAGATAGATTTGCGAGAAAGTTTGGTTGTAAAGGTGGCATTGGGGGGATTGAGTATTTGGGGGTCCCAATTAATGTTAATATGGGAAAAAATAGAAAATTGGAAGAAAGTTTTGGAAAAATTTGAAAATAGGCTTTCGTCGTGGAAAAAGAATTTGCTGTCATTTGGGGGTCGTATCACACTTATCAAATCGGTTCTTTCGGGTATTCCGTTGTATTTTTTCTCATTGTTTCGTGCGCCGGTTGGTATAATCCGTTCTCTCGAGAGGTTGAGACGATCCTTCTTTTGGGGGGGGGGGGATGGGAGAAACAACAAAATGGTGTGGGTAAAATGGGAAAATACAGTGAGAAGTTTCGAGGGGGGGGGGGCTTAAATTTGGGAGAATTAAAAGCTTTCAATTTGGGTTTGTTAGGTAAATGGTTTTGGAAATTCAGAATGTGTAAGGAGTCGAGTTGGGTCAAAATTATTTGTAGTATTCATGGTGAGTCGGGGGGTTTTGATACGGGTAGAGTGTGTAAAGGTTCTATTTGGGGTGGCATTGTGTCAGCTGTCAGGGAGTTAGAGTCGTTGGGTATACGGTTAGAGTCTTTTTTCAAAATTAAGTTGGGTAATGGGAAGATGTCTAGTTTTTGGTTAGACAAATGGTGCGGGGATTTTAAATTGTCGGAGTCATTTCCTAGATTGTTTAACCGATGTAGTAACAAAGTGTGTAAAGTAAGTGAGGTCGGGTCATGGGTTCAATCTTGTTGGGTGTGGGATTTCAGTTCTTTTGAGTCTAGTCATGGTAGAGTCGGGCAGGAATGTCAGTCATTAAAAGAGTTGTTGAGTCATGTGTCGTTAAGTATACAGGTGGAAGATCGTTGGGAGTGGCTGATGGATAACAACAATAATTATTCAGTCAATTGTGTCAGAAAGCGAGTTGAAGAAAGAAGAGTTCAAGTGCAGCAGGCGCAAAGGCCTACTGAATGGTCAAGATGGATTCCGAAGAAGATAAATGTTTTCACATGGAGAGCCTTTCGGGATAGACTTCCTACTTTGAACAATTTAAATGACAGAGACATCGATTTATCGTCTGTTCTTTGTGTCAGATGCAAGGAAGAGCCAGAAAATGTGAACCATGCCTTGGTAAAGTGTTCAAAAATTATATTTATTTGGCAAGATCTATATAAATGGTGGGGTCTTCAGTTTCAAGTTGACAAGGATCTGAATGAAGCTTGCAACAGAAGGTTAATCTCATGGTCGAATTCTCAACAGGAGGTCTGGAAAGCTACAGTTAAAACAGTCGCATATAGTATTTGGAAACAAAGGAACACTTTAATCTTTAAAGGTAATCCTACCGTTATTGATGGGGTGTTCTTCGAAGCTCAATCCTTATTATTTCAATGGATTAAATCAACAAGTAATGGTAAGTCAGCAGTTAACTGGATTTCGTGGCTATTGGACCCGGCTAATATGGCCAAATCAATATAATAATGGCTATTTAGGTTGGGTCATTTGTTGTCATGGTTTTAGTCTTTTGGTCTGGTGGTTGGAAAGGTTGTTGGTTATGGTTAGCAATTTTCTCTTCTGGAATTTAGATGTAATTTGAGCATTGTACTTGGTTGGCCTCTATTCCTTGTAGAGGTCATCCTTTTATTAATAAAGCTTTTGATTTTCAAAAAAAAAAAATTAAACAAAACATTAACCAAATCTAGAAAACCGACAAAATGACACATAAATCATATGACCATTACGTTAGGCGTCTCAAAATAATTAATAAATTAGAAAACCAAACTATGAGTTTCGAAATGGTTTCGGTTGTATTGGTTCGGTTTTGACGGTTTGTGTTTAGTTTTTCGATTTACATGTTCACCCCTGGAATATACTAAATGTAAGTTGTTTTGGTACCATTGTTATATTGCATATTTAGTTTTATAATAAAGTCCGTGAAAATACACCAAAGTTTGCTAAGTTATCATAATATGCAACTACCTTTATATTTTGATACAAAAATACAATCAACTTTCAAATTTGATTCATGAGTAACTCTACCTCTTTAGTTATTTTATTATATTTTTAAATTAATTTAATTTACCATCTATGAAGATAAAGATGTTTTTTTTTTCATGATTTCACCTTGGTTCTTCGTTTTTGGCAGATATCGATCTTGAAGGTTCTTTGATAGATTCAAGCTTCAATGAACTATGTATCATCTATATACGATTTTGGCATATATTGATCTAAGGGGCTTTTTGTTCGCTGCTTAATGGAACCATTTAGCGCTAAATGTTGAATCATTCAGTATTCAGCGTGTTTGATTGCTGAGTCTGAATGAAAACTGTGCTGAATGATTCAGCATAATGCTGCTGAATCATTCTACTTTCAAGTGTATTCTGAATCATTAAGCACCAAGTATTTTACCATAATATTCACTCTTTCATACGTTGTCTTGTTAAACAATCATATCTTATAATATAATATATCACTATTAAATTTAAAAAGATAATTTGCATCATGCAGATTGTTCATTCATAACCTTTATCAAACAACATGTCACATTCAGAGACAGATTTATTCAGAACCTTTGAATTATTCAGAACACAAAATCGTTCAGTGCTTATCATTCTGTTTTAACAAACAACCCCTAAGTTCCGGGTTTGTGCAATTTTTGGCCTACAATCGATCTGTGTTCCAGATTCTTTATCAATACATGTATGATTTTCTATGTGTTCATCTTGTTCCATAAGCAATGGCGGAATGTATATACGAATTGAACTTGTGTTAAATTTTATTCCACGTTTGCAAAACATATGAAGATTGATGATGAACTTGAAGAATTTTATATATATATATATATATATATATATATATATATATATATATATATATATATATATGACTAATATACGAATTGAACTTGTGTTAAATTTTATTCCACGTTTGCAAAACATATGAAGATTGATGATGAACTTGAAGAATTTTATATATATATATATATATATATATATATATATATATATATATATATATATATATATATAGAGAGAGAGAGAGAGAGAGAGAGAGAGAGGTAGGTTCATGCGAGAAACCTTTTTAATACGAGAAGCGCGAGAAGCATTTTGAGCCCTTAGATTAATAATTAATGGTTGTGATGAATCATGCCATTTTTGTAATAATCATAAAAATCTAGGAAGTTTATATCAAACCTAAAGGGTATAGATGTCTTTTACAATTCAAATCCTAATAACTACTCCCAAAAATCACGTCTGATGATTTCTCCTAAAATAAATTTCCTAATTTAAACTAATCCCCCATTTCCTAATTTAAACTAATCCCCCATGTCTTCTTCCACGACACCACATTCCCATTTTTTCCAGGCCTTGATTTTTTCAATTCACTCACCGGCGTTTATCGTTTGCACATCCCCATCTTTTTTAATCCCTTTATTTTGAGTTCTCCGGTGATTAATTGTTTTATGGTTGCTGCCACGTACCGGTCATGTTCTCTCTCAGTCGCCGGCTACCTCACCAACCGCAAGTCGTCGTCAGATCTGACTCACCATCTGCCATTCTCTAGTGCTTTTATTATTGCCGACACCTCTTGATGCTTTTATCGTCTTCCCCCGGTCACCACCCCAATCGAAGATAGCAAAGCAATACCACCACCACCATAATCATTGGTGGACGATCTCTACACCACCATTGCTATCAATCGATAAAGATAACCACCGTCAATCATATATCTCATCTGTTTCTAAATGGGTTTGTATTTTAAATGTAATTAGAAAGTGAAGTTTTTCTTTTTTTCTTCTTCTTAATTTCGTAACATATTAATTTGGTATAGTGATCTTCGTTGACGTGTGTTTATTATTTCATTTATTTGTTTTTATTTTTTATTTTTTTTTCTTGTTTATGATGTTCATTAATGTGTATTTTTTATTTGTTTTTGAATCTATAAGTTTATAAAAGTAACAAAACCCGTATATGTTATTAATTTTGTTTTTATATTATTAGTGTATTATGTGTTCACGAATGAACAATGTTGTTTTATGAAAAAAATAGGGTATTTTTAGACATTCTACTCATTGATACTAGGTTGTTTATTATTAAAAATAAATTTAATTTCTTTATTTATCTGTTCGTTGTTGAATTATGGTTTAAAAAGTTCATTTTTGTTTTGATAATTGTTGGGCGTGGATGTGTTCACTAATGATAATTGTATACATAATGAAAATTTTGTAAATGGTAAATTAGTGTTCAGTAGTGAACACCGAATGAGCGATAGAGAAAACACTAAGCGATAGAGAAAACTATAAGGGTGAATGTCGATTTGATGTTAAATGGACCAAATCAATCGATGGAAAAATAAATCTCCAGGAAACGTATAGAAAAAATCTCCAGGGGATTTGATAAAGATCAAGTTTGAAATTTTCAAATGTATAAAAGGAAGTTAGAGATTTTAGCGATAAATTAATTAAATTTAAAATTTATAAACAAAAAAAAATGTGAAAAAGACATTATTAACTTTTTGAATTAAATAAATAATGAATAAATACCAATAAAAATGTGTGGTCAGGAACGTTTCTCGCACTTCTCGCATTAAAAAGGCTTCTCATTTGAACCTTCCTCTCTCTCTCTCTCTCTCTCTCTATATATATATATATATATATATATATATATATATATATATATACCTTCCTCTATATATATATAGGAGAGGGTTCATGCAAGAACCGTTGTTAGTTTGAGAACCGCGAGAATTAATATTGGCCGTTACTTGGATATGGGAAGTTTCATGGATGGTGAACGTGGAGGGATAGAGTGTGGCAGAGTGCATGTGAGGAATTCATGGGTGGGCAATGACATTGAAAGATGGGGAATTGGACGGCTCGGAATGGTTCTCGCGGTTCTCGCACTAAGAATGGTTCTCGCATGAACTTTTTCATATATATATATATAGGAAGAAGTTCCATCGAGAACCATTTTTATTGCGAGAACCAATCTGAGCCGTCTAATTCCCCATCTTTCAATGTCATTGCCCACCCATGAATTCCTCACATACACCATGCCACACTCGATCCCCCCACGCTCTCTATCCATGAATTCCACTTATCAAATCAACGGCTAAGATTGGTTCTCGCGGTTCTCGCATTTTTATCGGTTCTCAATGGAACCCTCCCCTATATATATATATATATATATATATATATAGGGTTGGGTTATTGTAAGATGTAAATCTTGATAAGAGGTGTAAGAGGGAATTTCATCCGTTGGATCATTGTCATCGGTCAACTATAGTCAACAATATTTGATCAAAATTGATTATTAATAACTTGCCAATTAAATGAAGTCTAGGGGTAAATTAGGCACTCAAAAATATCTTACATCTCATAATCTCCTTAAATCATGGTGCAAGTTTAAAAATATATTTAAAAAAACATACGTATAAACAACAAACTAAAAATATGATGAACCCAGTTTGCTTAAAAATATGATGAACCCAGAACATTCCCTTGATTTAAAAATGATGAACGCAAAAAATTATTAACTTGATGAATTTGAAACCTACCAACCATACCAGCAAACGATGAACATGAATGAAACAAACCCAGAAAATTGATTAACTTGAACAGTTGAACTAACATATTTAGAAATCCACTCGTCTCGAACTCCCATCGTCTGTTGATTCATTAAGGTTAGTATGATGAAAATAAAATAATAGGCCACCTGGTCCATTTTCTTGACTTTTTAATCATTACTCAAGCCTCAAGCACAAAAATTATTAATAAGAAATTTTGATACACGAACCAACTATTCACAATCCATTCATGAGCTATAATGCTAAAATAACAGAAACATGATTTCTTGATGATATTCTTTTGATGAATACTAAAACTGATGTACAATAAATCTTATGAAAAAAAACTTAAAAAACTTGATAAACAAAAATTCTATAGTTGAATAAGGGGGATATCTAGTAATACATCAACAAAGAAGTAAAGAAAAGAGATGAATGTTTTGGAGATTTTTGTTCCCTAAAATTATTCATATGCTCCAGACACCAGTACGTCGAAATGAACCACATATCAAGACTTGATGAACACAAATATGGAGATGGCTTGGTGTCACAAAAGTCAAAATAAATGTATCTGTCGTCACCAACAAAATGCAAAAACAAAGAAATAAACCTCGATCTACTAAATTGAAATGATCGATATGGAGAACTTTCAAACTGAAATGTTTAATTTAATTACTTGATGAATATTTGTGGGTTGTTGGTCGATATTGAAGAGTTCTTCGAATTTTGGTAGATGGCAGAACTTGGGGTGACGATGAAACATGGGGGTGACGGCGGCGACCCAGCAGTGAAGTCGGAACTCGGAACTTGAGGGTGACGGCGACTTGGAACTTGGGGGTTGACGGCGGCGGCAATCTTAAGGTATGTTGGGGGAACCGATATTTGATTATTTATTTATGAAGGGAGAGGGGGAGGTTTCATTATTTAAGGAAACTCAATTAATTAGTTTTAATTATAATTATAGAATTACTATCATACCCTTTTATTTATGATGTCAAGTGTCACACTCACAATACATCTTACACATCTTAGATAAAAACACATCTTATTTGATCCAATTCCTATATATATATATATATATATATATATATATATATATATATATATATATATATATATATATATATATATATATATATATAGAGAGAGAGAGAGAGAGAGAGAGAGAGAGAGAGAGGAAATATCAAATGAGAATGAAAAATTAAATGAGAATGAGTGACTCAATCTCAGCCGTTCATTTTGTAAGTAGAATTCATGGTCTCATGGATGGAGAGCGTGGGGGGATAGAGTGTGACAGGGTATATGTGATGAATTCATAGGTAGGCAATGACATCGAAAAAGGGGGAATTGGACGGCTATGATTGAGTCTTCCATTCTCAATTAATTTAAGGTTCTCATTTGAACCTCTCACTATATATATATATATTAAACACATGTGATTATAAAATATAAACTTATAGAATGTTTTGAATTATGCTCAACATACCGTACTATCTAGATGTATAAAAAATTACTAGATTGATTTTTCATGTAACTATTTTTAATATCAGTAATAATAGTCTCTTTGTTCCTACCTGTAAACATAGGTTAACACACTGTCAACCAAGCCACATAAAATACATGTGCTCTTTATTACTTTCTTTCTCGTTTGCGCATAACAAAGGTTTGTTTTTTAAAATATCCTATTTCAAACTAGAATTTTCTAACACATTACAATTTTTAAGTAAATGTATAATGTCGACTATGGGAACATCTTAAAAGTTTTTCATGGAATTTATTCTTAAATCTCAATTGAAGAATTGTTATTGGCGGTGCCTACGAATATGAATAGATTCTCCTATACAACTACACCTATATATGTGTATACTGTATGGGGTTGTCTATAGAGACACCCGTTTTTTACTAATTGACACTTTTTTAACAAAGTTAATTCGTTGTCCTAATTAATCTCTCATCCTATATTTTAGTGTCTTAAACAATATTGTATTAACATGTTATTTTTGTCTTTTTTATGTATTATTATTTCAAAATTAATATTGTTTTCTTATTTAATTTTGTATTTCGTATTAGAGATTTTATCCTTTTCATTCGAGTTAACCATTTTTTTTGTAAATGCTACAAATTAAAACAAAAAAAATTAAATTTTAAACTAAAAATATTGATTTAAAATAATTAAATCAAAATTAAAAATTTTCAAAAATTAAACTAGAAATAAAATAAAAAATAAAAAATTTATATTTTCCACTTCCCTCCTCACTTTTAAACACCAACAAAAAATAATTAAATTACAACAAAATTAAAAAGTAAATAGTTTGATGCAGACCCCAAGAAAAAATTTATAATTTAAAACAAAAAAACCCTACATTCAAGAAACCCTACATATTCACACTCACACTCATCTTCTACCCCTCTCTCACTTTCCACCATTCCTCCCACTCCCTCTCTCAACTGCCGCCGGCCTCCGGCTGTTCTTCATCGGCGATCGCCGCCGGCGCCACCTTCGTAGTCACCAACACCGCCGCCGCCTTCGCTTTCGTAGTCTACCACACCGTCGTTGCTCAGCCATCGGCTACCGCCGCTGCATGCTTCAGAAAACAAACACCACCGCCTCCTTCGCAACCAACACCGCCCGCCATCTGCCACCGCTACAGCGCCGCCTTCACCGACTGCCAACATCACCGCAGCCTTCACTCTCTCTCAACGCCGCCTCCGGTACGCCATCTGCTACCGCCACATCGTCGCCGCCGGTCCGCCGTCTGCCAACTCCACCGCCGCCTCTATCATCTACGAATTCAAAGATGCATACAAGATATGGAACATAATTTGATTACCTTCTTTAGGATCCAACTAATATTAATTACACTTATGTAAATTTTTATTTATAGATCTTAGATCTGAAAGATAATGCTTATCACCAATATCCTTTAGAATATGATTTTTAAATTTTAAAAAAATAGATTGAGATTGTTTGTACCTTATGCATCATGTACCAAATTCAAATTTGCAGATATTTAGAAAGAAAAAACGAAGACCTTTGATCTGTTAAAAAGAAAAAATTTGACTTTGGTCTTAGGATGTCTTTTAGAATTATTAGGGTGTCTTTATAGCACCACCCATACTTTATATATAACTCTCTGTCTCTCTTGTATTAAATTCAAGTTTGTTTAGAGACAAGAATATAAGGAAGACACTACAAAGGTCAAAGTGATGATTGAAAAAGTACATATGTTAGTAGGAATCATATGCTTTGCCTATCTTTTCTTTCTTTTCTAATTTACTTTACAAATGATGATTTTATACACATAGACGTGTGTACATGATATATATATATATAATGTTCAAATGAGAATGGTAAATTAAGTGAGAATAAAAGACTCAATTTCATCTCTTTATTTTGTAAGTGGAATTCATGGATGGAGAGCATGAAGGGATAGAGTGTGACAGGGTGCATGTGAGAAATTCATGGGTGGACAATGACATTAAAATAGGGGGAATTGAACGGTTGAGACTGAGTCTCCCATTCTCACAAATATTTAGGTTCTCATTTGAACCTTTACCTATATATATATAGGGTAAGGATACACATGAAACCCTTTTTAAACATAGAACCTAAAGAACCACCTTAGAGGATGACACGTGGCATGTTGATTGGAGGGCAAAACTGGAAAATTAAAAAAAAAATTCAAAACCCACGCTACTTTAAAACAACCTCCAGCAAGTTTATTTTTTAAAAAAAAAAACCCCCCGACAATCTTTAAATGATCATAACTCATTCGTTTTTAAGAATCTTAGCAAAAAACTATATCGTTAGATTAAGTTTTTCATCCTCTTTCAAACAAGACCAGACTTGATATATTTCTGAAACTTTATTTATTTTTTTAAAAATGCAAATTTTTCAAAATTTGCATTTTCACCTGGGTTTCATTTGAAAATGCAAAAATGCAAAAACCGAAAATGCAAAAATCGAAGATGTAAGTCATGCATATGCTTCCAAAAATGCAAATTTTGAAACCAATACTGAAAATGCAAACAAGAACTAACTGAAAATGCAATCCAAAATGCAAAACAAAATTTTCATTTTCATAAAAAAATTTGAAAAATATGGGAAGAGTGGTCTTGATTGAAAGAAGATTAAAAAACTAAAATATTGGTATAATTTTTTTTTTTAAATCACAAAACTTAAAAAGTTATGACAATTTAAAGTTTTGGGGGGTATTTTTTACTTAAAAACGTGGGTTTGTTGGGGGGATTTTCCATCTTTGCCCTTTTGTATATTAACTAATACATTGTAATTACAATTATGCCATCCTTAATCTCAACTATTGATATTGATGATCTAATGGTCCAGATTGGTTCTTTAGGTTCTATGGTTAAATGGTGGTTCTATGTTGATCCATTTTCTATATATATATATATATATATACACACACACACATAGGAAGGGTTTATTTAGAAAGCCAATTTTATTGTGAGAACTAATAATTATCTTTGATTTAGATCAATAACTTAAAATAATAAGAGAGTTGTTTAAACGTAACATGAGTGGAGGATACTATTTGCAAATAGAAAAAGTGGTAATTTGATCCTTTTGGTTTTTACCCTCATCGTTTTAAACTAAAAATTTTAACAAACATAAATGTTTTAGATTATACAAAGTTTAAGGATAAATAGAATCTTATACTTTTGTATGTGATATTGCGATGGGAATGCACATTTGCATATTTCAACTTAGATGTGAAAAGTTTACGTGCATCTTAAATCACTTCTAATGCAAAAAAAATGCACGTGTGCATCTTTTTTTATTTGGATACAGTTTTTTTAGAGTGGTTGAAGATACATAATCATTAGAGGGAGAAGATAAATAAACAACTATTTGTAAGCAATCAACTATGATGCACATGGATTAGTTTGCTTAAAGTTGTTCAAAATCTCAAAAGATAGGCTTAGGATGCACTTGTGAATTAGTTTCTTTAAAATCGTTTAAAATAACAAGAGCAGCTTATGAAACACATGTGCATCAGTTTGCTTAAAGTTGTTCAAACTCTCCGTAACTACCTGAATCAGCTAATGATGCACATGTACATAAGGTGGTTTAAAGTTGTTCAAAAATTTATAGAATCAACTTACAAATAAATAAATCAATCTTACGGTTCTTAAATTTTGGACCCAGTAATATTTTGGAGAATAACATTTTTGATTCCTCGACACTTTATTAATTTATGGATATGGTCCATGTTTTTGATCTCTCAACATCTCAAACTTATTGCATTTTTTGTCCCTCAGCAGTTTATACATGCGTTGAAAATTTATCAAAGACCACTTTACCCTTTCTGTTTTAGGCTTTCAAGTTTGTTACTGTTTTCTACTTTGGACCTTAGACGGTTTTTTAAATTTAATCATATTACTAAATTAATTAACTATTTATTCCTAATTGCTTCGAAATAACCATTTATTAATATAAGTTAATTTCGTATATACCTTTATTAAAAATAAAAATACCTACTTGCTCAACTTAAATTACAAATATCACATATGCTCTTCCTAACCTATCAAAATATCATATTTACGCAACGAAAGAGGTTCAAATAAAAAGAAAATTAAAATTAAAAAGAGTAAGAAATAATTAGGGCTTGACACATGACAAAGCAAATAAAAAGGTAAAAGGAACTTTTAAAAAATATAAAATTCTCTCTCCCCTAATCCTTCACTACCCACGTTCATATGATATGTTTCTCTAAATCCCGCCCACTTCCCCTGACGCAAACCTTAATCCTCCGCTACCCTATCGCCGCTGTGTATACACCCATGTGAAGTCGCCCCTGTGAAGTCGCCACCATGTATACATCCTCTGCCCCTCCCTGTGAAATCACACAAACCCTAATTCTCCGCTACACCACCACCACGGCAGAATCAACACAAAACCAACACAAACCATCACCGCCGTTTATCTCTACATTCATATCTACATGATAAGTATTATATTTATGGTTTAGTTCATAAAAATGTATCCAACAATACACCTTTTGCTATTGTATGTACTGGACTTTCAAACTTACCATTTGATATATTGAACTTTTTAAAAATATCCACTTAGTGTATTTAACCTGATATAGGAGGTCACATGGTGATGTGGCACATGTTTACATGACATGGCAAGTTAAATGGCTAATGACATGGATTTTCTTAATTAAATATTACTAGAACTAAAAATAAATAAAATAATAACAATAACTTGATTCATCTTCATCGAGGGGGTCTTCACCTTCATCTTGCTTCTACTGTTTCCATGGTTTATACGCGGTACCACCACCACCTTGCTTCTATGACTTCCATGGTTTCACCTTCAGGAGACTTCAACCCTCATCTTGCTTCTACTCAATTTCCGGCACCACACCACCTTCGAGTTTCGGAGATGAATATGGGGCTTTGCTTCGATTTAGGGTTTTTGTATGCTTCGATTTGGGTTTTTGTATGCATCTATTTAGGGCTTTGCTTCCGTCGATACGTTCTTCGATCTGTTACACCAGCATTCTGATTCCTCAAATTTGAGTTCATCACACGAGAATCTAGGGTTTCGATCTGTAGCAATCGATGAATCTGGGGCTTGGATCTGTAGCCATTCAGCATCTTCGTCTGATTTCTTCTTCATCTGATTTAGGTTATCGCCATTCACGAAGGGCATCTTCATTTTATTTCTCCATCTGGTTTCTTCATCTGATTTGGGTTTCCGATTCATAAGGCATACATCGGCGGTTTAGGGTTCTTCCGATCTATCTTATGGTTTGTGGCGGTTTAGGGCTTCGAATTAAGCAGTTCGTGTTTTATCGTGTATTGCGATTTAGTAAGATCTGATTCTTGTTTCATATTCATCTCAAACGATTTAGGGTTTTGAGTTTTCATCATGTATTGATTCGCGTTTCATCTTCATCTTAACGATTTAGGCTTTAAGATTAAGGTTTTGTTGAACGTATTTGATAATCAAGTTTAGGTTTGATGTTCTTGTTGTTATGTTCTTCATAATTTGTTTGAGTTCCAGATCATCTATTGTACATTTTGAGTTCCAGATTAAGGTGGATTTCATCTATTCTTCATAGATGGATGAACATGATGAATGTTCTTAAGGAAAATGATGACATGACAAGAATTAATGAGGTGGCAAAGATGTAGTTATTAAAAATAAATAAGAAATAAAGAAATAACATGCTACCTATTGTTTAGGTAACATAATACATAAAATTGTAAGTTTGAAAAACTTCAGTACATCAAATGGTAAGTTTGAAAGTTCAGTACATAAAATAGCAAAAGATGTAAAGTTTGATACACTTTTATGAAATAAACCCTTATATTTAATGTATTGACATTATACTTTGATATAATCAATAAAAATAACTATTCACGAGTATTTATTACGAATTCCATGCTCAAATTGTCACATACTTACTGGTATGATTTTGAAATTACGGCAGCCATTAAATCGTATTTTTGCTCCATTTTTTTTATCATTTTGAATAATTTTTATATAAATTATCGTAAGTAATTTTTTGATACACTAAGTTCAAGAATTCATATCAAGTGTAGCCAAGTAGGCCAAAAAGAAATCACAAATTTAAGTCGGGTATGTTCTATATAGTTGCATTTATCACCGTCTTACTGTTATGTGAAGATTCAACCCGATTTAATTTCATTTTTAGTTTTTTTTTGTATTAGTTTGTAGGCAACACAGTTTTTTTTAGGTTCAAGAATCATAATTTAATCGAGTATTAATTGAGAATTTCAAGTGCAATGTATCGATTTCGTAAATGTGTGAGATGATAAAGTTACTTGAAACGTCACCGGGGAAGAAGATAATCCGCAACAACATTTTAAAATTAAGGAAAAAAGAACCACATTGACATGTTTTCGTAAACATTATGTATTATGTGAAAAAAGACTTGACAAACCATATTGAAACATTGGAAAATTTTAATACATTTTTGTAACTTTAATCCTTGTTTGTATGATATGCTACAAATTGAAATCTTTCTAAATTTGATTGTACAAAAATAAGTAATTCAACGATGTTCATTCTTAGTATGTTGATTTTGTTGTCCAATTATATCGACCTTTTACTGTGTGTTCTGCATATACTCATTCATTCATTCATATACTTAATTCTATAATTAATTGCTCCTTCTTGTGTTTAATATTTCTTTTGATAATTAATCTTTTACAAACGTAGAAGAGAGGTGATATATTCTCATATTATTTTTTCCTTCTTATTACTCATAAGATTAACAGAAATGTCAAAATTAATGAAAGCTGTAAAAAAAATTAGTAGATTTCACGTATCATCTTATAATGAGTAAGAGAATAAATAAGAAAGAAATAGTAGAAATTTAATTTATTTTTCAACACAATTACCCATTCGGCCATTCCTTATATGGTTTTAATTTTTCTTATATGGTTTTAATTTATTTTTCAACACAATTACCCATTCGGCCATTCCTTATATGGTTTTAATTTTTCTTTTTAAAAGTTTGAGATCCACAGTTCCACACTTCCACACATTTATTTACCCAATTTATTTCTCATGTTGGGCTTATGGCTTATGCTCACTTCTACGTTGATTCATTTAAGCCCAATAACCGTTTTAACTTATTTTTAAAAGCCGACTACTCTTTAGCCCATAACCAACGTCCGTATTCGATATGTTTGTTTTTTTATTAAGCCTACTTCAATTCTCGATTATCCTCTACAAGACTTGCATCTAATTAATCATCTGATCTCAATAACTATTTTAAGTTATTTATCTAATCATTCTTAAATTTGTTCATAACGTGGCTCAAATCCGTAACATTAAGTCATGAGTAACAACAAACCTAAACTACCTCAATATTACTTGGCGTAACAAGAAAATGCTATTTGAAGTAGCGTTAAAAGCTTTTTAAAGATAAACGAGCTACTTCTACTAAACACACATTAATTATGAGAATATTATAAATGTCAAAATCAAAGAAGAATATGAAGAAATAAAACAAGGTTCCGTTTGGTTCACCCGAATTGGTCAGAATTAGCCGGAATTGGATTGACAATTCCTAAATCCTACTCTTGTTTGATTCACAGAATTCTAGGAATTGAAATTCTGAAATCCTCCCAATTCTACAATTAAATGATTTGACAATTCCATCCATAATCCAAAGGTGTTAAAAAACTTTCCACGGGATTTCACATATACGCCCAAACTTATACGCATTCACAGTCGACCTCGCTATCTATCTCCGCTGAAAACATCGACGATACCTCCGCGAACCAGATACACGAAGGAACCAATTCCATTGTAATCCTTCCAATTCCAATTCCTTAACGAATTTCAATTCCGGTCAATTCCATTCCGCAAACCAAACGAGACCTAAGTGATTTCACATGTTATCATTTAGTAAGTGTGATGATGAAATAGAAAGATTCAATATGAATGAATATGATACGACTCAAATTGATAATCAAGAATGGATAGAATACATCCGTAATCGGATGCTTGAAAGTACAAAAGGGGTCTGATATTCGAGACTCAGGGGATCTCCAAAACAAAGAAATAACAAAAATACTTAGAACTCTCCTCCTCCACATGTTGGCCGGCCCTAATATATATAGCCAAACCCTAAACCCTAAAATAAGGAAACTGACTCGATAAATTAGGAAACTAAATAATTACTAACTAAATAAATAATTCTAACAACTAATTCAAATACCCTACCCACTATTGTGGTTTATATCATTACCCGCCCTGAAAAAACACCTTGTCCTCAAGGTGTTGCTGCTTGACACTTTCTTAATTCCGGGATCCCAAACTTTCCTTCGGGAATAGTGAAGCCAAGACAAAAACTCTTCTACCATGCAAGTACTATATTGCCCATTTTGTAGTTCCAAGTTAATCCCGTATAATTTCACTCGAGGCCCAAAGTGAAAAACAGTGGATCCCGTCGCACAACCAGTTGGAATAGGGAAGACCTGCGATTTAAAATATAGCCCGGAAAATCCTGACGGTTGCGGCCCGGACCGGAGAGATCTGTGCGACGGAAGTTGAGTGGCCTGGGTTATGAGAGGCGGCAGTTTGGTAGGCTGGGTGACTGGCGATGGTTGAGTGGGATGGTCGGCAAGCGGCGATGGTTGGGCGGCCGGTGGCGGCAGTTTGGTGGGCTGGGCAGCAGGCGGCGGTGGTGTAGGTTTATTAGCGATGTTCAACAAGATCGCCATCATCTCCTCGTGTTTCTGCCTGAATTCTTCCCTCATTGCCTCTATTGTCTTCTCAATTCGGTCAAACCTCTCACCTGCATCAATCTTGAATTGAGCCAAGTCAGCATCCACATCAGCCACTTTCTTGGACATCATGAATTTTTTTTTTCCCAGATGAACAGTAGCGGGGGCGTGAACAGTACTTCCGGCGTGAACAGTGTTTCCAGAATCGATATGACTCTGATACCAAATTGATACGAATCAAATTGATATATTATTAAAGCGGAACGAATACAATAGCCGGCGTGCTTTCGAGAGGCACCCGTCTCTCCTTAACCTACTTTCGAGAGGTAGGAACTCTCATAAACCCTAATTCTAATACTAGTTTCTCCACCCCTATAAATGGCCCTAACATCTCCTATAAATAATCAATCAATAGGTAAGACAAAATAAACATATGCCGATTGGAACAGGATCATATCAGAATATAGATTATCTTTTAGTATATATTTAAAATGCACGATATAATAACTTTAAACATTATTTATCCAAGAAGTCACAATCCTATTATGTTGTTGGATATACAAATAACAAGTAATAGGAGGCGTTTTAGCGTCGGCATAAATCGTGATGTCTTCTATCACTCCATGATCAAGACGCCGGTGGCAATGTGAAATCCTGCGTAAGATGACCGACAATTATAATCTTAATTTTTGTTCAATTTATGCAAATTTATTTGTACACTATTTTTCTACTTTTAATGTTTAATTTATGCACATTTATCTCCTTCCCCTTTCATCTTCTTCACATAAAGCAGGGGCTTTAAAAAAAAAAAAAGATTTTAGATTTAAAGTTTACCAAAAATATCATGTGCGTCGGTATTCCATAGAGGGAGTTATACGTGTAGCAATCTCGTTGGTCCTTCATTATGTTTGGTAACTTTTTACTAGATTTTGGTGGCCCCCACTTGTTCCAGATTAGTGGACTAAACCAAAAGAACATTCCATCACGCTTTCAAATCTCACTTGAGCACCACGTTTCACATGCATCCACCGTTAATCCACCACGCTTTAATTCCGGCCGTCCGATGTGTAACGTGTCGCCATCTTCCTATTTCTTTCAACATAAAGGTAAAACTTGAAACAACGTCCACTAATAAACACGGTTTAACGCATGTTTAGAATTTTGAAGTTATAGGGACCAAACTTGTCTTTTCAATATTCATTATAGAAAATTAGAAATATGTATCACGTGGTTGTTAAATTTATTTTTTATCGAAATTTTTACAAGAATGAGTGAATTTCATGTTTCTTCATCTAATGATAGGAAAATTTAGTATGAAAAAGTATAATTTGTCTTTATAATATACAGAGTGGGGTGATGTTAGCGTGGTCTAGTGGTCAGAGGGTGATCTTCCCTTCGGTGTTATTGGGATTGTCAGTGTGATTAGGCCAAAATAATGGTATTCACCTAAAATGTTTAAGTGCTTTATTTTTTGTACACATGTTTAAAAAGTTGGTGTCTTTGATGCTTAATTGGTTATAATAGAGTGGAGGAAAAAGATGGTGATAGACAATGAGATAATGGACTATCATTCTTAAGATGTACGTTTTGGTCTCTCGATCAAATGAGGTGGCGGGCCTCATGGCTCTTAGGAGAACACCATCGTGTCCTCAACTTGATCGGCTCCGCCCCTCGTAGCTTCTGTATGCTCTCTCTCTCTCTCTCTCTCTCTCTCTCTCTCTCTCTCTTAAAGTAAATGAAGAGGGTATAAAAAGACGGTAGTCAATAGCCATAAATGTATTTACGGAGTATAAGATTAACATTTATTTTAAGTTTATTATGATTGTTAAAATTTTAATGTCCATTTGTTTAAACAAATCATATAAAATGATATTTTTTTCAAGGTTAAATAAATAATTAAACAAAACTTAATAGTTTCACTGCATACGTGTAATAATCTTGTGGGTTAAAGACAAAAGATGAGAAATTGGTGCAAAAATATTAATACTCTAATCAAGGTTCAATGAATCTATGCTTATAAAGTGCAATAATTTGGTATAATTTTGCATATGAAAATGCTGCTATATATATAGTTAATTGATAACCAGATAAGTTTACATCGTTTTGTGTTTAAAACCACGTAATAATGTAGTATTGTAAATTAGGATATGCCATCAACTTTTAGTTTTAAAGAGTTCTTTTACTTCTAGAAGAATATTTTTCTATAAAAAACAACTAACACTATAAACATGATTTGAATACTTATTCTATTAGTATAATAATACGATATAATCACAAAAAATATAAATTACTAGGTTTAGTTCTTCGGTTTAAGAAATTATGATCATAGTCCTTAATGAAAAATTTTACAACTCAATCAATCCTCTATGTAGCCGATGTATAGTTCACAATAAAGGGAGGGGGGGGGGGGACATGCTTTTAGCCGGCGGTGATACGAGACACTAGTCAATTTTATGTGCCTAGTGTAATTTCGATTTTTTCGAGGCGGTGCTACCATTTCGTAGTGTAAATTTCAAAATTTTCGAGTCATTGTTACCACTCATTTCCAATCTTGATTCAGCAATTAACTTTCTATCGTTGTCATTCTTTCTGTCCCACTCTCTCATTTACTCACTCTCCCCATAGAAGGTATAGACATGGATGCTGTGAAGGTGAGTTATGAATGCTCATATTTTTCTATGGAGAAAGATAACGGAGAGTAATTGTTATGGACTGAGACGGAGGCCGACGGAGCGAGTCAAGAATGTTTATATGTTGCTTAAACACAAGATTGAAGGCGAGCCAAACAATTAGAACAGGTGAGGATAGTTGTGTACATCCATAAGGTTTCTCACCGGAGCAAATGACTTAGGAGAACAATCCGAGCAAATGTGAGTGATAACAGTATACTTTGAAATTTCAACTACCAACAAGGTGGCCTAGTGGTTAGGGCACATGTCCTCCTTGTGGTCATAGGTTCTACCCTTGGTAAACAACTTGGAGGTGGTATATTTCCCCATCGCAAATGCTTGGTGGCTCCGGTAAGGAAGATTTTGTGGAAAATAGTCTCGGGTTTATTCCCGACCTCTTACTCGGGCATCTAAGAAAAGTGATCATTATTTGCGGCCGGTCCTTGGGGAAGGGTTGGTTCGGATCCAAATGATCCTGGGCGCAGGGTTAACCCGGCGTAAATAACCTTTTATAGATACTCTGAAATTTCTTTTTTGAGGTTACGTAACTTGCATATGGGTGCACAAATCCTGTTGTATCAAAAAAATTTATTTTTTGAATACCTTAATTATATAAGTTCGTGTGTTTGAAATCAAGGTAAATTATGATTTATGAAGCAAAGATAATGATGAGCATCCATATATACAAATGTATATAGTGATGATGAGGGGTAAAATTACTCACTTACCCTCATGTAGTCATTTACAAGACACATGAATGAACTTAAAATTAATGTAAACTAGGTGACTTTGTATATTTAAAAAAGGATTTTAATAGCATGGACTGCGAATTTTGAATTAATTCGAAGCAGAGGCTTTCTGCTTTTCTGGGCAATGGAAAAATGTCAACATGTTCTTTATCATACTCATGCATGATGGTCCTTAACTCCTTATTCTATATCCAAACATCAGTGAATGTTGTTTAACGAGTTATGTCTGGTCCATGCATTGCAGCGGATATAAAAACTATCTAAACACATATATTTAGAGTATGTGATAAAAAGTTGAGTACTTATTTTGCAAAAATATTAAAGTTGAAAACAAATATAGTCATTTTACTAAAAAAAGTATTTGATATATAAAATAAAAAAATTAGAGTACTTACTTTGAGAAAAATATAAAAACACAAGACTAATAAAGTCATTTCCCTTTCAAATAAAGATAGAAAAGGTTTCACCTTTTTTTAAAAACTTAAAATTTAAATAAAAATATACAACGTGTTCATTTCAAAATTTATCTAATTTTTCACATTTTATTATTGTGTGTAATGAACTTTAAAAGTTTACTTTTATATTTTTCAATTGGATCTATTTAGTTTGAATTTTTAATAGATGGTCATGGTAAAAGATGCTAAAAGAAGAAAAGAATGAAAGTATCAGGAAACTATTAAAAAAATATACCACGGAATTTATAATTTAAGATCCATCCATTCAATTTGAAGAAAAAAACAAAAAAGTAAAAATAAAACACAACTCTTGAGAATCGAACTCAGGATCATAGGGTTAAAAATTATCTTCTCAAGTCCCAACCACCAAGCGAAACGCTTTTTTAACATAACTACTTACATGTTAATTAATGATATAGATCAAAAAATAGCATTGTTTATTTATCCTACAAAATGTTAGTATTTATAATGAATATCCAAATAAAAGAGAATGTTAGCTAAACTTTTATAAGTAAGAACTAACAGTAAAAAATTTAAAATTAAAAGACTAAATCAATAATTACCTAGTGTAAAAAAAGGACGAATGATGTCATATACTCTTATATAAAAGGTCAGAAGATATCATACTTATAAATACATTTAGATCATCAGCATCCAACCCAAGTTACCTTACCAAAAGCACTGTCATATCAGCATTCACATCATCCCCCACCTTTAACCCTCTCTAACCCTACAACCCCCACATCCAACCTTATTCAACCCTCTATCAAATAATAATAATAAAGTATTAAAAATATATAAATATATACCAGTAGAGAGAAAAGAGAAAGAAAAAAAGAAGAAGAAGCCACCAGATTGGTGGTCTCGCCGGCTCCTGGACCCGCCTCAACCCCAACAGCGGCGATGGTGTACCCGCGGGCTCCATCCCTCCATGTTGGTCCAACCCTTCGGCTTAGTATGCCGATCCGGTCGGTCTTAGATGACTTTCAAATGGTTAACTTGTTTCACTTTTGATATGTTCCATAAAGTAAATCACTTAGCCCAATGATGACAACATAATAAGTCAATCCTTGATAATTAAGTAAATATGTTAGAAATTATGCCAATAATAGAGGTGAAATTTAGTTTCTGTTGGGGTAAAAACATTAATTATGATACATCAATTGTGCATGTCCTTTCAACCCAAACTGAACACTCACCTTCTCTTATCTTGTCAACATTCAACTTTTTAGATATTTTTCATGCATGATACATTATTGTCCCGTCTCTTTTAAAAAGTTATAAAAGTTATATTTTTCAAAAAAGGTAATGAAAACAACACAGTTTTGGATAACCTTCACTACTACATATGTGCAAAAATCTGTAAATAATAAGCCTTATTCATAATTTCGAATTAATATTAATATAATGGTTATGGACTAATTATATCTATTACCTTAAGTAGATATTATGCACTACAAAATGCTAATTGAACTTTTGAAGGTGGGTCCAAAAATATATAGAAATATATGCGTGTGTATTTTTTATTATTTTTTAACATAATGGATAGATTTTATCATTAAAAACAAAAGAAAACAAAACATGCGTAGGTTTTGTATAGTAGCACCATGTTCTACTTTTGAAGAAAACAATGGTTATAATATTAGGTGAGTGATTATGAACGTCATTTCTATGCCCTTTTGAGAGTCAACTCCCACCCAAATCCATGAGTCAAAATGTCAAATATAAAGCCCCCCCCCCCCCCCCCCCCCCCCCCCCCCACACACACACACACACACACACACACACACACATAAAAATAATTCCTCACTAACTTCCATCTGGCTCCAAACCACCACTAATTGGTCCCCTCCTAATTTTCTTTTCATCCTAATTCGTAACTATCCACACACACATATATATATATATATATATATATATATACACACACACCTCTGTGTTTCATTTCATTTAAAAGTCATCCTAATTGTAAATACCATAAATATTTTTAAAAGTCATCCTAAGTGTAAGTACTATAAATATTAATCTTAGTCATTCAGTTGATTTAAATTTATGGATAAAGAGCTTAGAGCATTGGGAATAGAGTATATGATAAGTTGCATATAATAAATTAATAGATAAGTGATGAGATTAAAGGAAGAGATTGAGGAATTGGACTTCTCATATTTGTTCTCATGGTACTCGTATTAAGAACGATACCCAAATGAACTTATATATATATATATATATATATATATATATATATATATATATATATATATATATATATATATATATATATATATATATATATATTTCAAACGGGAAGTGTTTACCCAAATGAATCTCTATTAATCAATTATTTTAAAAGATTTTGGCATGTTTACTCACACATTAACACACATATCCATATGTATATGTACTCACCCTCACATATATACTAAAAGCTCTTATCTCGTAGACTCGTACATATGCCCACATTTCTCCAATCTATATACATACTCATATATTTATATGTCAGAATACATGGATATGTGTAGATGTACACGTAACAAGACCCGTAAACGGACCTTTATATGGAAAAACATTTATATTTTGATTGTATGTATAGTTTTATACAAAATAATGGAAATAACAACGAAAACCGTGACACACAAACATGTATGTATCCTTATACGTTTACATATACATATACACAAAACCGTGACATGTGGTATACATGTATGTATATCATGAGTTAAAAATGACATTT